>JAGIQG010000009.1:2295239-2653551 GCA_024679065.1 Sphyrna mokarran
ACTGACCCTCTGACAGTGCGGCACTCCATCAGTACTGACCCTCTCACAGTGTGGCACTCCCTCAGCACTGACCCTCTGACAGTGCGGCACTCCCTCAGCACTGACCCTCTGACAGTGCGGCACTCCCTCAGCACTGACCCTCTGACAGTGCGGCACTCCTCAGTACTGACCCTCTAACAGTGTGGCACTCCCTCAGCACTGACCCTCTGACAGTGCGGCACTCCCTCAGCACTGACCCTCTGACAGTGCGGCACTCCCTCAGTACTGACCCTCTGACAGTGCGTAGTCCCTCAGTACTGACCCTCTGACAGTGCGGCAATCCCCAGCACTGACCCTCTGACAGTGCGGCACTCCTCAGTACTGACCCTCTGACAGTGCGGCACTCCCTCAGCACTGACCCTCTGACAGTGCGGCACTCCCTCAGTACTGACCCTCTGACAGTGCGGCACTCCCTCAGCACTGGACCCTCTGACAGGCGGCATCCTCGTACTGACCCTCTGACAGTGCGGCACCCCTCAGTACTGACCCTCTGACAGTGCGGCACTCCCTCAGCACTGACCCTCTGACAGTGCGGCACTCCCTCAGCACTGACCCTCTGACAGTGCGGCACTCCCTCAGTACTGACCCTCTGACAGTGCGGCACTCCCTCAGCACTGACCCTCTGACAGTGCGGCACTCCCTCAGTACTGACCCTCTGACAGTGCAGCACTCCCTCAGTACTGACCCTCTGACAGTGCAGCACTCCCTCAGTACTGACCCTCTGACAGTGCAGCACTCCCTCAGCACTGACCCTCTGACAGTGCAGCACTCCCTCAGTACTGACCCTCTGACAGTGCAGCAGTCCCTCAGTACTGACCCTCTGACAGTGCGGCACTCCCTCAGTACTGACCCTCTGACAGTGCGGCACTCCCTCAGTACTGACCCTCTGACAGTGCGGCACTCCCTCAGCACTGACCCTCTGACAGTGCGGCACTCCCTCAGCACTGACCCTCTGACAGTGCGGCACTCCCTCAGCACTGACCCTCTGACAGTGCGGCACTCCCTCAGCACTGACCCTCTGACAGTGCGGCACTCCCTCAGCACTGACCCTCTGACAGTGCTTTGCTCCCTCAGTAATGACCGTCTGACAGTGCGGCGCTCCCTCAGCACTGACCCTCTGACAGTGCGGCGCCCCCTCAGCACTGACCCTCTGACAGTGCGGCGCTCCATCAGCACTGACCCTCTGACAGTGCGGCACTCCCTCAGCACTGACCCTCTGACAGTGCGGCACTCCCTCAGCACTGACCCTCTGACAGTGCGGCACTCCCTCAGCACTGACCCTCTGACAGTGCGGCACTCCCTCAGCACTGACCCTCTGACAGTGCGGCACTCCCTCAGCACTGACCCTCTGACAGTGCGGCACTCCCTCAGCACTGACCCTCTGACAGTGCGGCACTCCCTCAGCACTGACCCTCTGACAGTGCGGCACTCCCTCAGCACTGACCCTCTGACAGTGCGGCACTCCCTCAGCACTGACCCTCTGACAGTGCAGCACTCCCTCAGCACTGACCCTCTGACAGTGCGGCACTCCCTCAGTACTGACCCTCTGACAGTCGGCACTCCCTCAGCACTGACCCTCTACAGTGCGGGCACCCCTCAGTACTGACCCTCTGACAGTGCGGCACTCCCTCAGCACTGACCCTCTGACAGTGCGGCACTCCCTCAGTACTGACCCTCTGACAGTGCGGCACTCCCTCAGTACTGACCCTCTGACAGTGCGGCACTCCCTCAGTACTGACCCTCTGACAGTGCAGCACTCCCTCAGTACTGACCCTCTGACAGTGCGGCACTCCCTCAGCACTGACCCTCTGACAGTGCGGCACTCCCTCAGTACTGACCCTCTGACAGTGCAGCACTCCCTCAGCACTGACCCTCTGACAGTGAGCACTCCCTCAGTACTGACCCTCTGACAGTGAGCACTCCCTCAGTACTGACCCTCTGACAGTGCGGCACTCCCTCAGCACTGACCCTCTGACAGTGCAGCACTCCCTCAGTACTGACCCTCTGACAGTGCAGCACTCCCTCAGCACTGACCCTCTGACAGTGCGGCACTCCCTCAGCACTTACCCTCTGACAGTGCGGCACTCCCTCAGTACTGACCCTCTGACAGTGCAGCACTCCCTCAGTACTGACCTCTGACAGTGCAGCACTCCCTCAGTACTGACCCTCTGACAGTGCGGCACTCCCAGCACTGACCCTCTGACAGTGCGGCACTCCCCCAGTACTACCCTCTAACAGTGTGACACTCCCTCAGTACTGTCCCTCTGACAGTGCAGCACTCCCTCAGTACTGACCCTCTGACAGTGCAGCACTCCCTCAGTACTGACCCTCTGACAGTGCGGCACTCCCTCAGCACTGACCCTCTGACAGTGCGGCACTCCCTCAGCACTGACCCTCTGACAGTGCGGCACTCCCTCAGTACTGACCCTCTGACAGTGCAGCACTCCCTCAGTACTGACCCTCTGACAGTGCGGCACTCCCTCAGTACTGACCCTCTGACAGTGCAGCACTCCCTCAGTACTGACCCTCTGACAGTGCGGCACTCCCTCAGCACTGACCCTCGACAGTGCGGCACTCCCCAGCACTGACCCTCTGACAGTGCGGCACTCCCTCATCACTCACCCTCTGACAGTGCCGCACTCCCTCAGTACTGACCCTCTGACAGTGCGGCACCCCCTCAGTACTGACCCTCTGACAGTGCGGCACTCCCTCAGTACTGACCCTCTGACAGTGCAGCACTCCCTCAGTACTGATCTCACACTTGCCTCACCTATCTCTGCTAAACTTTTCCCCACGCACTTTAAATTTATGTCTCCTAATACTTGGCTTTTCCACCCTAGGAAAGATCACCTGACTATCCACTCGGTCTATTCCACTCATATTCCTGTAAACCTGTAAATCAGGACAGCCCTCAACCTCCATTGTTCCAGTGGGAACAAACTTAGTTTCTTCAACCTTTCCTCATAGTCAATTCCCTCAGGAACAGGCAGTATCCTGATAAACATCTTCTCTCAACTCAACCTCGCAGGTGGCGGATGTGGTCAAGAATGCGTACAGTGTACTGGCCTTCATTAATCGAGGGATTGAGTTTAGGAGTCGGGAGGTAATGCTGCAACTTTATAAGACTAGTTTCAGACCCCACTTGGCGTATTGTGTGGAGTTCTGGTCGCCTCACTATAGGAAGGATGTGGAAGCTATTGAGAGGATGCAGAGGAGATTTACAAGGATGTTGCCTGGATTGGGCGGCGTGCCTTATGAAGATAGGTTGAGAGAGCTAGGTCTCTTCTCCCTGGAGAGATGAAGGTTGAGAGGCGACCTGATAGAGGTTTATAAGATGTTGAGAGGAATGATAGGGTGGATTCTCGGAGGGCTATTTCCCAGGGCTGAAATGATCACTACGAGAAGACACAGATTTAAGGTGCAGGGGGGCAAATACAGAGGAGATGTTAGAGGTAAGTTTTTCACTCAGAGGGTGGTGAGTGAATGGAATCAGCTGCCGTCAGTGGTGGTGGAGGCGAACTCGCTGGGGTCTTTTAAGAGACTTCTGGATGAGTATATGGGATTTAATGGGATTGGGAGTTACAGATAGTTCTATGGCCTGATAGGTATGGATATGATCGGTGCAACTTGTGGGTCGAAGGCCCTGTTTGTGCTGTAGTGTTCTATGTTCTATATCTTCTCCAAAGCGTTCACATCCTCCTGGTAATGTAGTGACCAGAATTGTACACAATATTCTACATGACACAGCATGACTTGCCAATTTTTATACTCAATGCCCCAACTAATGAAGCTGAGCATGCTGTATGTTTTCTTAACTGCCTTCCCCACCTGCGTTACCACTGTCAGTGATCAGTGGACATGGATATGTCATTAGGACGTTAGGACGGCGGCGTGGGCTCGTTGGGCCGAAGGGCCTGTTTCCCGTGCTGTGTTGCTCTTTTTTCTTTGTTCTATGTATGCCAGATCTCTCTCACTGTCAATACTCCTAAAGGTTTTACCATTTACGGTATAATTCCTATATGCATTGGACCTTCCAAAATGCATTATCTTATACTTGTCTGGATTAAACTCCCTCTGCCATTTCTCCACCCAAGTTCCAATTGGTCTATATCTATTACTGCATTTAGACCTGGATTGAAAATGGTTGAAATTTGGACACTACCTTCATGGGATCCTGTAGTGATGGAGCTGGGGTGATTGATCTCCAACCACCAGAACCATCTTCTCTGTGCCAGGCATTATTCCAAAGAGCAGAGAGTTTTCCCACTGATTGGTATCAAATCTATTGAATATTAGACTAGAGATTGTGACGGTGCAGGCAGACGCGGCACAGGCAGACTCAGCGCAGGCAGACACACTACAGGGTTTGCACATTCTCCCCATGACTATGTGGGTTTTCTCCAGTTTCCTCCCACACTCCAAAGCTGTGTAGGTTCAGTGGGTTGGCCATGGAATATGTGTGGGGTTATGGGGATAGGACAGACGGTAAGATTCGCTGTCAGAGAGTCGATATACAGTTATGGGGCTGTGTGGCCTCACTTTACACTGTAGGGAGCGGCTGTGGCTCTGCTTCTGTGGATATCAGCAACTCTGTCCCTGATCTTTACCTGTCAAATTTTTGTAATTTGAGTAAATTTCAGTGAAATGTTTTGCTGCCAAATATCGTGTCAGATTGCCTTTGACATTTCCTCTTTGGACCTCTTCCCCATCCAGCTCTCCTTTGCGATATTCCCTGTCTCATTTCACAATGGAATACTGTGTTTGCCTGATATAATCCACACAGACACCAACAGACAGAATTGAATCAACATGTCATCTACTCTCAGACACAAATATCTCATCTAATCATCCTGTGTCTCTGATTCTCTCTCAGTGACATTATTGGAGTTGATGCTGAATTTGGGGGAGGGGGGTTGAAACGGAGAGGGAAGTGATTAGGCTGGGAAGTGGGGTAGAGAGTGAGCTGGGGATGAGGTTCGCTTGGGTTCAGGGATTTTTGCTCTTTAGTATGCTGAGTTTGTGACATTGTAGTTTGTATTCTGTTTGCAGTGACCCTGGATATTGATCCCATGATTAAATCTGATTGCTTTCCCCATTTGAATCGAGCTCAAATCCTGAACTTTGCTCCCTGCAATTCTAAAAATCAATCTGGCCATTTTGGAAGGATGGACTGATTGGTCAGAGTGAAGTTTTGAGTAGGAAAACCCAACAAGTAAAGTGAGAAAGTGTGGGATCCACTTTAATTAGATGTTTCCCTTGGAAAAATATTGTTGGTTTGGAATACTGGTCTGGACTGGTCTCTGACACATCATCAGCTTAAGGAGAAGGAAAAATCTCTCACTCCAAAATATCAGGAGACACTCAACAGAAACCCCATCTGGTCCCAAACAGGAAACTGAAGGAGCAAAGATTGGGGATTTTGAGACACAACTGATTACTGAGATTTCATATTCAGGGAAAGTGGATCAGGTTTTTATATCAGAGAGGATTAGATATTGGAGGAGGGCTTAGATCAGGAATTTGCAGAAAGAATTAAATTAATTTGCAAGAAATGATGGATATTTATGAAGGGTTAGGATGATTGAATTATTTTAAGAGGATTAATTTCTTGGTCAATGTCTCTTGTGTTGACGATCCACAGACAGTTTTCAATATCGTTTCCTGTCCTATTCATGGTTCTTGTACACTGCAATTGTGCTGTGATCTTGATTAAATTTAGTTTCCGTAAGTGTAATGTAAAACGATGTGATTCTAACATTACAATCGAACCGAACAAGATCTTTAATAAATAGGAGACATTTGGAGAAAATATTCAGCAAAATTCTCCAATTGCTGGAAAGTATTCGGTGATTTTCAAATCCAATCCTTTAGCATCAGAATGAAGAGTGAGATTAAAGATTAATATTTTAGAAAGCTTGTTTCGAAACTTTACCCCAGGATTAAATCTATCTGTCAGCTTGAAAGGAAATGGGTTCTTATCAAGGTAACCTTGTCTCTTTCCAAACTGGAGTCAGAATTGATCTTTCAAACCTGCTCTCAGATTTTTGCTTGAGTTTCTGGAGTGGGATTTGAAACCCCAACCTTGGAGAATCAGCAATCAGACTGATGTCCACTGAGTCATGCTGACACCTCAGGTGAATCTGTCTCTGAAATGCATCTACTGCTAATTGTGAATGTGTCAGTGGCCATTCTCAGACAGCTCTGCACCTTCAGAGGTTAAAGATTTCTCACCCTGTTCTGTGAGACACTGACAGGGGGAGTCCAGTATAAAAAGACAATTTGTCTCCCAGCTTCCACATTCTGGACCCAAGGCTGTGACTCTCAGTGATGGGAATGTGTGAAAATCTTTCTTTTTAATACCAGCCCAGGACCAGTTAGATTTACTCTGTGTCTAAAAATGAACTGCATCAATCTTCCGGGTTTCCCTGGGCTGTTGGGGACGAGTGTGTGTGTAATCTGAGTTCCTTCCTCATTAACCCTCACTCCCAGAGTGTCCCAGGGACAGAGGGGCTGAATCATCCAGCTCCTCCACACTCAGACTGGGATATATAGTGAGTGCCCAGGAGCTGAGGCTATTGGGCCACGCTGTATGGAACAATATAATGTCTCAATTTTAAATGATTGGATGGTCAACATTCAATAGAAAACAATTGACCAGACTGTACCTGGGAGGAGCTCTGAACCTCCCCCTTATCATCTCCTCAAAGATCATCACCGTATAGAACCTTCCAGAACAGAAAGTGACCACTCGGCCCATTCTATCTGTGCTGTCTCTATGAACGAGTTCTCCAATTAGTCCCACTCCTCCAGCTCCTTCTCTGTTTCTCTGCAAATTTTTCCCCTTCAATAATCTCTCCAATTTCCTTTTGAAAGTTATTATTGAATCTGCTTCCACCGCCTTTTCAGGCAGCACATTCCAGATCACAACAACTCACTGTGTCAAATAAATTCCCCTCATCTCCCCCTCTGGTTCTTTTCCTGATTCTCTTCAATCTGTATCCCTCTGGTTACCCACCCTCCTGACACTGCAAACACTTTCAAATTAAAAGACACCTTTTTTCCATTAACTGGATTGTTTGTAGAAATTGGATTTCTAACCTCGAGGGATTCCTGAATTTTAATTTGTTTTGGTCATATCCAGAGACTGACAGAACAGGGAGTGAGTGGTTAGTGTTGGGAGCACGTTACAGATTGCGGTGTGATGGTGTCCCTGTTTCCAGGAATCCCAACAAGAACTATCCATAAAAATACCTTCCTCATTGCTGTCAGTCTTCAAACCCATCCTTACGCTAAACGTTCTTCCCAATCACCTCCCACCAGTTACTGCCACACCAAATCCAGAATCAGTGCCAACTCCTGAAATCATGGATATCAGAGCTGGAGCAGTTTCTACATCACACTGATTTAATTAAAAAACAGCAGAAATACACAGTAACAGTGGGAGTGACAGAGAGGACACGGGAGGTAATACTCAACTTAGTAATCAGGGTGTGGATGGTAATAGTGGGGGCTTCAGAGGGACAGCAATCAGGGTTTGGATGGTAATAATGGAGGGTTCAGAGAGACCGTAATCAGGGTGTGGATGGTAATTGTTCCTTGGGAGCAGTGTGGAGAGGCAGCGATTTGCGAGTGGAGAGCTTGTGAGTGAGTAGAGCGATTTTTTTAAGTCTAAATTTTACTAGTTTTTTAAACTTTTTAAACTTGTAAACCTGGAAGGTGTTGCAAAGCACCTTGGGTAGTGTAGTTTTTTTTCAACCTCACTATAAATTGGGGTGGTGTGGAATCCCGATACTCTACACAAGTAAAGTATCCCAACCCCCCCTCCTCCTCTAACCTAAAAAAGAGAGAGAGAGAGGAGCTCTGAGAAGGAGCAGGTAAGTTTGTTTTTGTGTGAGCTGTAAGGTCCTTGGCTCACAGGGCCTAAGCAAAAAGGGGAGGCAAGGTAAGTTTTTTTTAATCTTTCTTACTTTTTTTTTCTCTGGGTTACTAAAAAGGGGCAAGCATGGGTGTGAGGCCAGCATGTTGTTGCCAGTGTAACATGTAGAACATAGAACATAGAACATAGAACAATACAGCACAGAACAGGCCCTTCGGCCTTCGATGTTGTGCCGACCAAAATAAAAAGCAATGCCCTTCCTAACTAAACCATTCCCTTCTCATCCATATACTTATCAACTAACCTCTTAAACGCCACCAAACTTGGCGCATCTACAACCGCTGCAGCAGGGCATTCCACTCCCGAACCACCCTTTGGGTAAAGAACCTGCCTCTGATATCCGTCCTATAACTATCACCCCTTAATTTAAAGCTGTGTCCCCTCGTGCTAGCTTTCTCCATCCTAGGAAAAAGGTATCACTGTCCACCCTATCTAAACCTCTAATCATCTTATATGTTTCGATAAGGTCCCCTCTTAGCCGCCTCCTTTCTAACGAAAACAACCTCAAATCCCTCAGCCTCTCTTCATAAGACCTGCCCTCCATCCCAGGCAACATCCTGGTAAACCTCCTCTGTACCCTCTCCAATGCCTCAACATCTTTCTTATAATGTGGGGACCAGAACTGCACACAATACTCCAAGTGCGGCCGCACTAGAGTTTTGTACAGTTGCAACATGATGCTGCGGCTCCTAAATTCAATCCCCCTACCAATAAAAGCTAAGACTCCATATGCCTTCTTAACAACTGTATCCACTTGACTGCCTACTTTCAGGGATCTATTGACACATACACCAAGATCCTTCTGTTCCTCAACACTATTAAGAGCCCTACCATTAGCCCTATACTCTACACATTTATTGTTCCTGCCAAAGTGCATTACCTCACACTTTTCCACATTAACTCCATTTGCCACCTCTCGGCCCAGCTCTGCAACTTGTCCAAGTCACTCTGTAAACTATAACACCCCTCTTCACTATCTACCACTCCACCGACTTTAGTGTCATCTGCAAATTTACTAATCCATCCTTCAATACCCTCATCCAGATCATTTAAAAAAATTACAAACAGCAGGGGCCCCAAAACAGACCCCTGAGGCACACCACTCGTCACCGAACTCCACGATGAATATCTCCCATCAACCACCACCCTCTGTCTTCTATCTGCCAGCCAATTCCTAATCCAATTAGCTAAATCACCCTCTATTACACACATCTGCATTTTCTGTAGAAGTCTTCCATGGGCCACCTTATCAAACGCCTTACTAAAGTCCATATATACTACATCAACCGCCTTACCCCCATCCACCTCTCTGGTCACTTTCTCAAAAAACTCAATGAGGTTAGTAAGGCATGACATACCCTTCACGAAACCATGCTGACTATCCCCAATCAATTCATTTCTCTCTAAATAACTATAAATCCTATCCCTAATAATTCTCTCCAATACCTTGCCCACCACAGAAGTAAGACTCACTGGCCTATAATTCCCAGGAAGGTCTCCCTTCCCCTTCTTAAACAATGGGACCACATTCGCCATCCTCCAGTCCTCCGGAACCACACCCGTAACCAACGAGGACCTGAAGATCAGAGCCAGAGGCTCTGCAATCTCTTCTCTTGCCTCCCAGAGAATCCTAGGGTAAATCCCGTCCGGCCCAGGGGACTTATCCAACTTCAAACCCTCGAGAATTTCTAACACATCCTCCCTATCTACTACAATACTCCCCAATTTGCAACCCTGTACCTCAGTGCTCTCCACAGCTACATTTCCATGTGGGAGGTCTTGGAGGCTCCTGGTCTCCCAGATGTCCATACCTGTGATCGTTGCGTGGAGCTGCAATCCCTACGGGACCAGGTAAAATAACTGAAAATGCAGCTTGAGGACCTTCGACTCATTAGGGAGAATGAGGAGATTATTAATAGGAGCTACAGACAAGTAGTCACACCAGGGCAAAGGGGAGAAGGCACATGGGTAACTATTAGGAAGGGGAAACCTCAGGTGATGGAAAGTACACCGGTGGATGTCCCCCTTCAAAATAATTACTCTTGCCTGAGTACTACTGTGGGGGATAGCTCATCCAAGGGAGGCAGCGGTGGCCAGCTCCCTGGAGCTGGACAAAAACAAAAACCTAAAAAACAGAGCAAAAAGGCAGTGCTTATAGGGGACTCCCTAGTGAGGGGGACGGACAGGCGTTTTTGTGGATGCAGACGGGAGTCGCGGATGGTGGTATGTCTCCCTGGAGCTGGGATTCGGGATGTCTCTGGACGCGTCCCGGACATCCTGAAAGGGGAGGGTGAGAACTGGAAGTTGTAGTACATATAGGTACTACTGACATAGGCAGGAAGAGGGAAGTGGACATGAAAAGGGATTATAGGGAACTGGGTAGGCAGCTGAGAAAGAGGAAAGCGAAGGTAGTAATCTCAGGATTGCTGCCTGCGCCTCGGGAGAGTGAGAGCAGGAATAGTCTGAGGTGGAGGTTGAATACGTGGCTGAGGGACTGGAGCAGGGGGCAGGGATTCCGGTTCCTGGATCATTGGGACCTCTTTAGGGGCAGGTGTGACCTGTACAGCAAAGACGGGTGGCACCTGAATCCCGGGGGTACTAATATCTTGGCGGGAAGACTGGCTAGGGCTACTGGGGGGACATTAAACTAGAAAGGTTAGGGGGAGGGAATAGTGATGTGGAGACTGGGAGCAAGGAAGTTAGCTCCCAGGTAGGGAAGGACTCTAGGCAGGATGAGAGGCAGATTAGACGAGTGGGGGAGAAGGGAAATGTCCAGTCTGAGGGGCTGAGGTGTGTCTATTTTAATGCCAGGAGTGTAGTAAATAAGGTGGATGAACTTAGGGCGTGGATTGCTGCTTGGATTGTGATGTGGTGGCCATTACAGAGACTTGGATGTCTCAGGGACAGGACTGGGTACTACAGGTCCCGGGATTCAGATCCTTCAGGAAGGACAGGGAGGGAGGCAAAAGAGGTGGTGGAGTGGCACTGTTGATCAGGGACAGTGTCATGGCTGCAGAGAAGGTGGCTACCGAGGAGGGAATGTCTACGGAGTCTCTGTGGGTGGAAGTTAGGAATAGCAAAGGGTCGGTGACGTTGCTGGGTGTATTCTATAGGCAGCCCAATAGTGACAGGGAAGTTGAGGTGCAGATAGGGAAACAGATACTGGAGAAATGTAGAAATAACAGAGTTGTTGTGATGGGAGACTTCAATTTCCCAAACATCGACTGGAATATCCCAAGGGTAAGGGATTTGGATGGGGAGGAGTTTGTTAGGCGTGTTCAGGAGGGTTTCCTGACACAGCACGTGGACAAGCCTACGAGAGGAGAGGGTGTACTGGACCTGGTACTAGCTAATGAACCAGGACAGGTGATGGATCTCTCGGTAGGAAAGCATCTTGGGGATGGAGATTATAATTCTATCTCCTTCACCCTTGCATTGGAAAAGGATAGGATCAGGCAGGCTAGGAAGGTGTTTGTCTGGAATAAGGGGAAATATGAAGACATCAGGCAGATGTTGGGGCGAATAAACTGGAAGGAGGTGTTCTTGGGGAAAAGCACAGAAGGAAGGTGGCAGATATTCAAGGAATGCTTGTCTGGAGCTCTGCACGACAACGTTCCGATGAGACAAGGAGGTTTTGGTAGGTCGAGGGAACCGTGGTGCACGAAGGCTGTGGTGAACATAGTCAGGAAGAAAAGAAAGGTGTATAAAAGATTCAAAGAGCTAGGAGATGTTGGGGATCTAGAGAAGTATAAGGCTTATAGAAGAGAGCTTAAAAAGGAAATTAGGAGAGCCAGAAGGAGTCATGAGAACATAGAACATAGAACATTACAGCACAGAACAGGCCCTTCGGCCTTCGATGTTGCGCCCGACCAATATAAAAAGCAATGCCCCTCCAACTAAACCATTTCCTTCTCTTCCATATACTTATCAACTAAGTCTTAAACGCCACCAAACTTGGCGCACCTACAGCCTTGGCTGGTAGGATTAAGGAGAATCCCAAGGCCTTCTACAAATATGTGAAAAGTAAAAGGATGAGAAGAGAAGGGATAGGACCTATAAAAGGTGAAGGGGGAAAAGTCTGTATGGAACCGGAAGAAATGGCAGAGGTGCTTAATGAGTACTTTGCCTCAGTATTCACGGTGGAAAGTGATCTGGGAGGATGCACTACAAGTTTGCGGCAGACTGAAAAGATTGAGTATGTAGATATTAAGGAAGCGGATGTGTTAGAACTTCTAAATGCTATCAAGATAGACAAGTCTCCAGGACCAGATGGGATGTACCCCAGGTTATTGTGGGAGGTGAGGGATGTCATTGCAGAGCCCCTGGCGATGATCTTTGCGTCGTCGATGGAGACGGGAGAGGTTCCGGAGGATTGGAGGATTGCGGATGTGGTCCCTATTTTCAAGAAAGGGAACAGGGATAGTCCTGGAAATTACCGACCGGTGAGTCTGACCTCAGTGGTTGGTAAGCTGATGGAGAGGCTTCTGAGGGACAAGATTTACGAGCATTTGGAGAAGTTTAGGTTGACTAGAAATAGTCAGCATGGTTTTGTAAAAGGTAGATCGTGCCTTACGAGCTTAATTGAGTTCTTCGAAAATGTGACTGAACACATTGACAAAGAACAAACAAAGAACAAAGAACAACACAGCACGGGAAACAGGCCCTTCGGCCCAACGAGCCCGCGCCGCCATCCTAACGTCTTAATGACATATAGAGACCAATATAGGGACAATTTGTTACCCAATCAGCCTAAGAGCACATTTTTGGGATGTGGGAGGAAACCGGAGCACCCGGAGAAAACCCACGCAACCACGGGGAGAACGCGCAAACTCCCGCAGACACAGGCCCAAATCCATGTGTCTGCACAGCAACAGCGATAGTCTCTGAACTGTCATGTTGCCCATCTGATGGTCCAGTTTAAGCATACACTAACGACGTGAAGCACTAGGCCACTCCTGAAGTAATCTCCAGGAGCAGCCCTCGCACGACCTGCCGAATGCATGCACCTTGTAGGTCAACAAGGTGGACCGAATAGCCTGTGCAAACAATTAAAGTATTTAAACAGTCCTCAGATATCCCTCTATCTGCAGACCGCTCATGTGGCTGTCCAAGAGACCCTTAAACAACCCTAGCGTGCCTGCTCCCACCACCTTACTCGGTAGTGCATTCCACACCCCCACTACCCTTTGTGTGAAAAAATGCCCTCTAATATTAGTCTTATACATAGCCCCCCTCACCCTAAGGCCGTGACCCCTCGTTCTATCTGAATCTAATGGTGGAAAAAGCTTACCCCTTATAATCTTATATACCTCTAATAGATCCCCTCTCAGCCGACGTCTTTCAAGGGAAAACAACCCCAGTGCGTTCAACCTTTCCTCGTAAGACAGCCCTTCCATACCAGGCAGCATCCTGGTAAATCTCCTCTGCACTCTCTCCAGGGACTCCACATCCTTCCGGTAGTATGGCGACCAGAACTGGACGCAGTACTCCAAGTGAGGCCTAACCAACGTTCTATACACTTGCAGCATCAAACTCCTACTCTTGTATTCTATACCCCTTCCTTTGAAGGCTAACATACCATACACTTTCTTTATCACATTCTCCACCTGTACTGACACCTTCAGAGACTTGTGAACCTCCAGCTCCAGGTCTCTCTGCGTCTCTATACTCCAGATAGTTTTACCTTTTATCCTATAACTCCCCTCTACAGTATTCCGGCCAAAATGCATCACCTCGCATTTATCCGGATTAAATTCCATTTGCCATCTATCTGCCCAATCTACCAGCCTATCTATGTCCTGCTGTATTGCCTGGCACTGCTCCTCAGTCCCCGCCAATCCAAGTATCTTAGTGTCATCAGCAAATTTGCTGATCACACCACCTACCCCCTCTTCCAAGTCATTTATATAAATCACAAATAGAAGAGGTCCTAGTACTGAGCCCTGTGGCACACCACTAGTGACTGACCTCCAGTTGGAAAAAGAGCCTTCCACTACTACCCGCTGTCTCCTCCTCCTAAGCCAGTAATCAGGGTGTGGATGGTAATAGTGGGGGGTTCAGAGGGACAGTCATCAGGGTGTGGATGGTAATAGTGGGGGGTTCAGAGAGACAGTAATCAGGGTGTGGATGGTAATACTGGGGGGTTCAGAGAGACAGTAATCAGGGTGTGGATGGTAATAGTGGGGGGTTCAGAGGGACAGTAATCAGGGTGTGGATGGTAATAGTGGGGGGTTCAGAGGGACAGTCATCAGGGTGTGGATGGTAATAGTGGGGGGTTCAGAGGGACAGTCATCAGGGTGTGGATGGTAATAGTGGGGGGTTCAGAGAGACAGTAATCAGGGTGTGGATGGTAATAGTTGGGGGTTCAGAGGGACAGTAATCAGGGTGTGGATGGTAATAGTGGGGGGTTCAGAGAGACAGTAATCAGGGTGTGTTGTTCTTTGGGCATCACCAGTTCTAATGGAACAAATTTGTTAAAATTAAGGAATAACTATTGATGCTTTTATTGTAAATTAAGATGTGTGGATATAACTTCCCAGCATGAATAATTCAGCTGCTAGTTCCAATCGATGCTAATCACAGCAGCTCATTACTGGAAATTACTTGATTCAAAGTTAATTTATTGGGATTGAAACTCAGGTTCTTTCATCTGCTGGACACGATCACCTCTCTGTGTTGTCAAATCCGCCCCCCAGTTACTGCAGAGTACGGCTAAACAAAGAACAAAGCACAGGAACAGGCTGTTCGACCCTCCAAGCCTTACCGACCATGCTGCCCGACTGAACTAAAACCCCCTAACCCTTCCGGGGACCATATCTGTCCATTCCCACCTTATTCATGTACTTGTCAAGACACTCCTTAAAAGTCACTGTCGTATCTGCTTCCACTACAGCCCCTGGCAGCGAGTTCCAGGCACCATCGCCCTCTGTATAAAAAAACTTTCCTTGTACATCTCCTTTAAACCTTGCCCCTCACACCTTAAACCTGTGTCCCCTAGTAATCAACTTTCACCCTGGGAAGAAGCTTCTGACAATCCACTCTGTCCAGGCCCCTCTTAATCTTGTAGACTTCTCTCAGGTCTCCATGCAACATCCATCATTCCAGTGAGAACAAACCAAGTTTCTCCAACCTCTCCTCATAGCTAATGCTCTCCATACCAGGGCAACATCCTGATAAATCTTTTCTGTACCCTCTCCAAAGCCTCCACATCCTACTGATAGTGTGCTGACCAGAATTAAACACAATCATGTGGGAGGCTTTCAAATGGGAGTTGACTCAGGATTGGCACATTCCTGAAAGGATGAAGGGTAAGGATGGCAAGTTTCCTGGATAATGAAAGATATTGTGAGCCTGGTCAAAGAGAAAAAGGAAGCATTTGTCGAGGCTGGGAGGCCGGGAACTCAGGAAGCAAGTGTGGAATACGAGGAAAGTAGAAAGGAAGTTAAGCGACGAGTAAAAAAGGCTAAAAGAGTTAATGAGAAAGCGTTGGCCAATAGGATTAAGGAAAATCCCAAGGCTTTTTATACATATACAGAGAGCTAGAGGGTAGCCAGGAAGAGGGTTGGCCCACTCAAGGACAAGGGAGGGAATCTATACGTGGAGTCAGAGGAAGTAGGCGAGTTATTAAATGAATACTTTGTATCAGTATTCACCAAAGAGAAAGACTGGTGAGTCTGGGAAAGGATGTGCAGATTGATTGAGTCATATTGAGATCAAAAAGGAGGAGGTTTTGAGGTTCTTGAGAAACATTAGGGTAGACAAGTCTCCAAGACCTGATGGGATATAATCCACAATACTGAGACAGGCAAGGGAGGAAATTGCTGGGGCCTTGAGAGAAACCTTTCTATCCTCACTGCCCAGGTTCCAGAGAATTGGAGAATAGCCAATATTGTTCCTTTGTTTAAGAAGGCTTTCAAGAATAATCCAGGTAATTACAGGCTGGTGAGCCCTACATCAACAGCCGGGAAACCAAATGTGGGCCTAATGCGGTAATTGGGACGAGCTGAGGGGTTCAAAGAAGGGTGGCATGGACAAGTTGGGCCGAAGGGCCTGTTTCCATGTTTTAAACCTCTATGACTCAATGAGGATCAAAGAACAAAGAACAAAACAGCATGGGAAACAGGCCCTTTGGCACTACGAGTCGCACTGCCATCTCGATGTTCCCACCTCCACACATGACCCCTGTCTATGTTTATGGAAATCTGCATTAGAACAAAATTAGCGAGACAATTTAGGGAGAATTTGTTTTGCCAATCATCCTAAGAGCACATCTTTGGGGTGTGGGAGGAAACCGGAGCACCCGGAGAAAACCCATGCAAGAACGGGGAGAATGTGCAAACTCCCACAGACACAGGCCCAAATCCATGTATCTGCACAGCACAGCGATAGTCACTGAACTGTTGTGTTGCCCATCAAATGGTCCAGGTCAAGTGTACACTAACAACATGAAGCTCTAGGCTAGTCTCGAAAAATCCAAGTGCAGCCCTCTCACGACCCATCGCGTGTATGCCCCTTGTTGGACAACAAGGCGGACCAAAGTACCTTAAGATAAAAGAGAAATACATCAATATCATGCACAACTTACACAATTACCAGGGATGTCCCAAGGCTCATGATCGCGATTTTAAATCAGTTTTCTATATCCCTCCATTCCCATTCTGCTCATGTGCCCATCTAAGTATCTCTTAAATAACTCCAACGTGCCTGCCTCCGCCACCTTACTTGGCAGCGCATTCCATACCCCCACAACCCTCTGTGTGAAAAAACTCCCTCTAGCATCCAAATTATACCTTACCCCCCTCACCCTAAGCCCGTGACCTCTCGTGCTATTCGAGTCCATCCCAGGAAAAAGCTTAACCCTGTTTATTCTATCTATACCCTTCATAATCTTGTACACCTCTATTAGATCTCCTCTAAGTCTACATCTTTCTAAGGAAAACAGCCCCAATTTGCCTAACCTCTCCTCGTAACTCAGACCTTCCATAACAGGCAGCATCCTGGTAAACCACCTCTGCACTCTCTCCAGGATCTCCACATCCTTTCGGTAGTAAGGTGACCAGAACTGGACGCAGTATTCCAAATGAGGTCTAACCAACATTAAAGGCCAGCTCCTGTACTCTATACCCCTTCCTATAAAGGCTAACATACCATATGCTTTCTTCACAACCTTCTCCGCTTGCTCTGCCACCTTCAGAGACTTGTTCACCTGCACCTCCAGGTCCCTCTGCGTTTCTATACTCTTAATAGGTCTACCCTTTATCATATACCTCCCCTCTACATTCTTTCTCCTGAAATGCATCACCTCACATTTATCAGGATTAATTTCCATCTGCCATCTATCTGCCCAAGCTGCCAGCCTATCTATGTCCTGCTGCATCGCCTGACAATGCTCCTCACTTTCCGCAAGTCCAGCCGTCTTTGTATCGTCTGCAAACTTGCTGATCACTCCACTTACTCCCTCTTCCAAGTCATTTATATATATTACAAATAGAAGAGGTCCCAGTACTGAGCCCTGCGCACACCACTAGTGACCGACCTCCAGCTAGAAAAACACCCTTCCACTATTACTCTCTGGCTCCTATTACCAAGCCAGTTACTTATCCATCTAGCTACCTGTCTTGTATTTCATTAGCCTTGACCTTTTCAACTAACCTCCAATGAGAGACTTTGTCAAACGCCTTACTAAAATCCATATAGATGACATCAACGGCTCGCCCATTGTCGACCATTTTCGTCACCTCCTCAAAAAATTCTACCAGATTCGTAAGGCACGGCCTCCCCTTAACAAATTCATGCTGTGGATCCCTAATCAGATCGCAATGCTCTAAGTGCCTATACATCCTATCTTTAAGAATCCCCTCCAACAGCTTCCCTACCACTGACGTCAAACTCACCGGCCTATAATTCCCAGGGTTATCCCTACTACCCTTTTTAAACAACAGTACAACATTAGCTATTCTCCAGTCCTCTGGGATCTCACCTGTGTCCAAAGAAGAGACAAAGATTTGCATCAGAGGCCCAGCAATTTCACCTCGCACCTCCCTAAGCAGCCTGGCATAAATGCCATTAGGCCCCGGAGATTTATCAGTTTTAATGCTACCTAGAAGCTCTAACACTTCTTCCCTCGGTATGGATATTTTCCTTAACTGGTCCACAGCTCCCTCAAAGACAGGACCGGTCAACAAGCCCCTCTCCTTCGTGAATACCGACGCAAAGTATTCATTTAGGATCTTCCCCATTCCCTCGGGCTCTAAGCACAGTTCCCCTCCTCTGTCCCTAAGAGGTCCGATTTTTCCTCTAACCACCCTTTTATTCCTAACAAAGGAGTAAAAAGACTTTGGATTTTCCTTAATCCTATCTGCCAAAACAATTTCATGCCCTTTTTTTGCCCTTCTAACTCCCTGTTTGAGCTCCCTCCTACTCTCTCTATATTCCTCCAATTCTGTCTCCGTTCCCAGTTGCTCAGACCTAACATACACCTCTCTTTTCTTCCTAATCAAGTCCTCAATATCCCTAGTAATCCACGGCTCTCTAATCCTATCTTTCCCATCTTTCCTCTTAGCCGGCACATATCTTTCTTGCAACATTTTCAACACTTCCTTGAAAAAATCCCACATGCCGAATGTGGACTTACCCTTGAACAACTGTTTCCAATCAGTTTCCATAAGTTCCTGTCTAATCCAACTGTAGTTAGCCTTCCCCCAATTTAGCACCCTCCCCTTAGGGTCCTTGTCAAATATCTTACTAAAATCCATGTAGACAACATCCACTGCCCTACGCTGATCAATGATCTTCATCAGTTCTTCAAATAACTCAAGCAAGTTAGTGTGATACAAACACCCCTTCACAAAACCATTTGGCTCTCTCACTAATACATCCATTTATGTTCAATTGGGAATAAATCCTGTCTTCAAAAATCCTCTCCAATAATTTCCCTACCACTCATATAAGGCTCACTGGCCTGTAATTACCTGGATTATTCTTACTACTCTTCTGAAACAAAGGAACAACATTGGCTATTCTCCAATCCTTTGGGACCTCCCCTGTAACCAGTGAGGATACAAAGATTTCTCTCAAGATCCCAGCAATTTCCTCCCCTGCCTCTCTCAGTATTCTGGGGTATATCCCATCAGGTCCTGGGGATTTATCTACCTTAATGTTTCTCAAGAACCACAATACGTTTTCCTTTTTTATCTCAATATGACTCAAATTGGATAAGGTGGATAGTGAGAGCTATGATGACCAACACGAGGGGACATAACTTTAAATTAAGAGGTGGTAGTTATAGGATGGATGTCAGAGGCAGGTTCTTTACACAGAGTGTGGTGAGGGCGTGAAATGCCCTGCCTGCAGCAGTTGTGGACTCGCCTACTTTGGGGGCATTCAAATGTTCGGTGGATAGGCATATGGATGATATTGGAATAGTTTAGGTTAGAGGGTCCACTGGCCGGCACAACATCGAGGGCCGAAGGGCCTGTACTGCGCTGTAATGTTCTATGTTCTATGTTCTAATTATCTACACATTTTTCCCTAGACTCATCATCCACCAAGTCCTTCTCTTTGGTGAGTACTGACTCAAATTTAATACCTCACTCATTTGCTATGGCTCCACACATTGATTCCCTTTCCTATCCTTGAGTTGACCAATCCTCTCTCTGGCTGCCAGCTTGCCCTTTATATATGTGTAAAAAATTTTGGGATTTTCCTTAATCCTGCAGGCCAATTTTTTTTGATGCCCTTTTAGCCCTCCTTATTCCTTGCTTAAGTTTCTTTCTATTTTCCTTGTTTTGCACACTTGCTTTGTGTGATTCTAGCTCCAAGCTTTGACAAATGTTTCCTTTTGCTCTTTGACTAGGTTCACAGTGTCCCTCATTATCCAAGGTTACCAAAACTTGCCGTCCTTATCCTTCATCCTTACAGGAATGTGGCGGTGCTGAATCCATATCAATTTACACTTGAAAGCCTCCCACATGCCAAACTGGGATTGACTCTGGAATAAATAACCTCTCAAAGTCCTGACATTAAAAAGGGAATTAATGTCACCCACAATCCCAGGATCAGATCCCAGCTACACTTTCCAGGCTGAGACCTGTTGGACTGTTCGCCTGCAGTAGGCTTCACTCACAGGTGGTGGAAATGGTCCAGTAACACACAAAGCTGGGTTATTATGAGATATCAGTAAAATGTATATCAGTGTTTAGGTTGGTATTGATTAGCATTCAGCCAGCGTTCATTGAAGGGATTTGTATTCACACAAAATAACTCGACTGAATCTGTTCCTAATGTGTCGGCACTGAGACAATTATGAGGCACTAATTGGAGATTATTTAACTCAAATCTGCTTAATCAGGACTGATATATCATTGAACATGGCAGAGATAAGATTACCCAGAGCCAATATATCACTGAACAAGGCTGAGATAAGGGGGGTGATTCTCCCAAAAAAATTCTAAGTGCTGAATTTATCTAAAAACTGGAGTAAACGCCAGTGGGAATTTCAAAGTGAATCTTCCGCCCTCTGTGCACTGCAGAGTGTCTCCGTGTGAATCACACTGAAAATCAATGGCCCTCTCCCTGCTGGAGAGGCCGAGAGCAGAGCGCTGAGTGGGCCATTGAACATGAACTGATATTCAGAGCGGAGATCGGTGGATGCGCAGTGACCCCACACTGCCAGCCTCCTAATCGCTGCCCAGTCTTGTGACCCCCATATCACTGGTTGTGCCCCACCCCAACCCCAACCCCCAGGCCATCCTGATTGCTAGTCTCCCTCTTTCCCCCTCCGAACATGTCTGCAGAGTGCAGTGGGACTCCCCCTACACCTTCCAATCACTCCGCCCCCATATGTCTCACCTGCTTGGCACTGCCCAATGCCTAATGGGCGGTGCCCGCTGACACTTTGCCCTTTAGGCTATGCTGGGGCACTGCCAGAGTGCCAATGCCCAGGGGCCACTTCCCACCCCATCACCCAACCTCCTGGGGGGCCCCGACAGCATCCCCTTACTCCAGCAATGTCAGAGCATCAGCTTCCCAAAAATGGGGAACAATCCTGTTGGAGTGAAACACTCCTCGTGGGAGGGGAGAGGCTTCAGTCCCAGCCCTGATCCCACTAATCATATTTAAATAACGTTAAAAATCCCTCCCCCTCAAACCTAATCATCCATCATCATGCAGACCATCATCCCAGTACCCAAGAAAAGCCAGCCAACGTGCCTTAGTGACTATCGGCCGGTGGCTCTGATATCCAGCATTACGAAGAGCTTCGAAAGGTTAGTCACGGCACGAATCAATTCCAGCCTCCTGGACTGTCTGGATCCATTACAGTTTGCCTACCATCTCAACAGGTCCACAGCAGACGCCATCTCCCTGGCCCTGCACTCAACCCTGAACACCGAGATAACAAGGACACCGATGTCAGACTCCTATTTATTGACTACAACTCAGCCTTCAACACCATCATTCCCACAAAACTCATCTCCAAACTCTGTGGTCTGGGCCTTGGCTCCTCCCTCTGTGACTGGATCCTGAATTTCCTAACTCACAGACCACAATCAGTAAGGATAGGCAACGCAGGGTGATGTAAATGTAGTTGTGGAGAACACTAAGGTACAGGGTTGCAAACTGGAAAGTACTGAAGTAGATAGGGAGGATGTGCTAGATATTCTCGAGGGTTTGAAGTTGGATAAGTCCCCTGGGCCGGACGGGATTTACCCTAGGATTCTCTGGGAGGCAAGAGAGGAGATTGCAGAGCCTCTGGCTCTGATCTTCAGGTCCTCGTTGGTTACAGGTGTGGTTCCGGAGGACTGGAGGATAGCGAATGTGGTCCCATTGTTCAAGAAGGGGAAGAGAGACCTTCCAGGGAATTATAGGCCAGTGAGTCTTACTTCTGTTGTGGGCAAAGTATTGGAGAGAATTATTAAGGATAGGATTTATAGTTATTTAGAGAGAAATGAATTGATTGGGGATAGTCAGCATGGTTTTGTGAAGGGTAGGTCGTGCCTTACTAACCTCATTGAGTTTTTTGAAAAAGTGACCAAAGAGGTGGATGGGGGTAAGGCGGTTGATGTGGTATATATGGACTTTAGTAAGGCGTTTGATAAGGTGGCCCATGGAAGACTTCTGCAGAAAATGCAGATGTATGGGATAGAGGGTGATTTAGCTAATTGGATTAGGAATTGGCTAGCAGATAGAAGACAGAGGGTGGTGGTTGATGGGAGATATTCATCTTGGAGTTCGGTGACAAGTGGTGTACCTCAGGGGTCTGTTTTGGGGACCCTGCTGTTTGTAATTTTTATAAATGATCTGGATGAGGGTATTGAAGGATGGATTAGTAAATTTGCAGATGACACTAAAGTCGGTGGAGTGGTAGATAGTGAAGAGGGGTGTTATAGTTTGCAGAGAGACTTGGACAAGTTGCAGAGCTGGGCCGAGAGGTGGCAAATGGAGTTTAATGTGGAAAAGTGTGAGGTAATGCACTTTGGCAGGAATAATAAATGTGTAGAGTATAGGGCTAATGGTAGGATTCTTAGTAGTGTTGATGAACAGAGGGATCTTGGTGTATTTGTGCATAGATCCCTGAAAGTAGGCAGTCAGGTCGATAAGGTTGTTAGGAAGGCATATGGAGTCTTAGCTTTTATTGGTAGGGGGATTGAATTTCGGAGCCGCAACGTCATGTTGCAACTGTACAAAACTCTAATGCGGCCGCACTTGGAGTATTGTGTGCAGTTCTGGTCCCCACATTATAAGAAAGATGTAGAACATAGAACATATAGAACATAGAACAATACAGCACAGAACAGGCCCTTCGGCCTTCGATGTTGTGCCGACCAAAATAAAAAGCAATGCCCCTCCTAACTAAACCATTCCCTTCTCATCCATATACTTATCAACTAACCTCTTAAACGCCACCAAACTTGGCGCATCTACAACAGCTGCAGGCAGGGCATTCCACTCCCTAATCACTCTTTGAGTAAAGAACCTACCTCTGATATCCGTCCTATAACTCATACCCCTTAATTTAAAGCTGTGTCCCCTCGTGCTAGCTTTCTCCATCCTAGGAAAAAGGCTATCACTGTCCACCCTATCTAAACCTCTAATAATCTTATATGTTTCGATTAGGTCCCCTCTTAGCCGCCTCCTTTCTACGAAAACAACCTCAAATCCTTCAGCCTCTCTTCATAGGGCCTGCACTCCATACCAGGCAACATCCTGGTAAACCTCCTCTGTACCCTCTCCAATGCCTCCACATCTTTCTTATAATGTGGGGACCAGAACTGCACACAATACTCCAAGTGCGGCCGCACTAGAGTTTTGTACAGCTGCAACATGATGCTGCGGCTCCTAAATTCAATCCCCCTACCAATCCCCCTACCAATGTGGAGGCATTGGAGAGGGTACAGATGAGGTTTACCAGGATGTTGCCTGGTATGGAGGGCAGGTCTTATGTACAGAGGCTGAGGGATTTGAGGTTGTTTTCGTTAGAAAGGAGGCAGCTAAGAGGGGACCTAATCGAAACATAGAAATTATTATAGTTTTAGAATAGTGTGGACAGTGATAGCCTTTCGTAGGATGGAGAAGCTAGCACGAGGGTGCAACAGCTTTAAATTAGGGTGATAGTTATAGGAGCAGATATCAGCGGTAGGTTCCGTTACCCAAAGGTGGTTCGGAGTGGTGCCCTGCCTGCAGCAGTTGTAGATGCGCCAAGCTTTGGTGCGTTTAAGAGTTAGTTGAATAAGTATATGGAAGAGAAGGGAATGGTTTTTAGTTTGGAGGTATTGCTTTTTTATAATTGTCGGAGCAACATCACAGGCTGAGGCCTGTTCTGTGTTGTAATGTTCTATTTTCTAATACTCTCCCCATGGTTTTGTGAAAAAGAGGGTAGAGGTCGTGCCTTAACTAAAACTTATTGAGTTTTTTGAAAAAGTGACAAACAGGTGGTGGGGGGTAAGGCAGTGGATGTGTTATATATGGATTTTAGTAAGGCGTTCGACTGAGGTGGCCCATGAAGGCTCCTGGGGGGGGCCCAGAAATGCAGATTATCGGATTGAGGGTGAATTAGAACATATGAACATCGAACAATACCAGCACAGAACAGGCCCTTCGGCCCTCGATGTTGTGCGACCAAAATAAAAGTCAATGCCCCTCTAAGGTTCTCTTACTCGTCCATTTCCTCCTTGCCTGACAGGGACATACTTATCAAGGACTCGCAGCAGCTGCTCCTTGAATAAGCACCACATTCCAGATGTTCCCAGTCCCTGTAGTTCCCTAGTCCAATCTATGCACCCTAATTCTCTCCTGATGGCCTCATAATTACCCTTCCCCCAGCTATAACTACTGCCCCCAGCTTCATGCCTATCCCTGTCCATCACTAAGGTGAACGTAACCGAATTGTGGTCACTATCACCAAAATGTTCACTAACTTCCAAGCCTAACACCTGGTCTGGCTCATTGCCCAGCACCAAATCCAATGTAGCCTCACCTCTAGTTGGCCTATCTACATACTGAGTCAAAAAACCTTCCTGCACACTCTGTACGAAAACTGACCCCTCTAACGAGCTAGAGCTATAGCTATTCCAATCAATATTAGCAAAGTTAAAGTCCCCCATCACAATTACCCTACTACTTTCACTCCTAATCAGAATTGACTTCGCAATCCTTTCCTCAACCTCTCTAGAACTATTAGGAGGTCTGTAAAAGACTCCCAACAGGGTGACCTCTCCTCTCCTGTTTCTAATCTCAGCCCATTACTACCTCAACAGACAAGTCCTCATCAAACTTCTTTTCTATCACCGTGATACAGTCTTTGACCAATAATGCCACTCCTCCCCCCCTTCTACCTCCTCCTCTACTCCGACTAAATCCAAGACTAAATCCAAAGATTTAGCTAATTGGATAGGGAATTGGCTAGCAGTAGAAGACAGAGGGTAGTGGTTGATGGAAGATATTCATCGTGGAGTTTCGGTTACTAGTGGAGTACTTCAGGGTCTGTTTTTGGGTCCCCTGCTGTTTGTAATTTTTATAAATGATCTGGATGAATGGTATTGAGGAATGGATTAGTAAATTTGCGGATGACACCAAAGTCGGAGGAGTGGTAGATACTGAAGAGGGGTGTTATAGTTTGCAGAGAGACTGGACAAGTTGCAGAGCTGGGCCGAGAGGTGGCAAATGGAGTTTAATGTGGAAAAGTGTGAGGTATTCACTTTGGGCAGGAATAACAAATGTGTAGAGTATAGGGCTAATGGTAGGACTCTTAATAGTGTTGATGAACAGAGGGATCTTGGTGTATATGTTAATAGATCCCTGAAAGTTGGCAATGAAGTTGATAAGGTTGTTAAGAAGACATATGGAGTCTTAGCTTTTATTGGTAGGGGGATTGACTTTCGGAGCCGCAACGTCATTGTTGCAACCGTACAAAACTCTAGTGCGGCCGCACTTGGAGTATTGTGTGCAGTTCTGGTCCCCACATTATAAGAAAGATGTGGAGGCATTGGAGAGGGTACAGAGGAGGTTTACCAGGATGTTGCCTGGTATGGAGGGCAGGTCTTATGAAGAGAGGTTGAGGATTTGAGGTTGAAAGAAAGGTGGCTAAGAGGAGACTTATTGAAACATATAAGATGATTAGAGGTTTAGATAGAGTGGACATGATAGCCTTTTTCCTAGGATGGAAAAAGCTAGCACGAGGGGACACAGCTTTAAATTAAGGGTGATAGTTATAGGACGGATATCAGAGGCAGGTTCTTTACCCAAAGGTGGTTCGGGAGTGGAATGCCCTGCCTGCAGCAGTTGTAGATGCGCCAAGTTTGGTGGCGTTTAAGAGGTTATTTGATAAGTATATGGAAGAGAAGGGAATGGTTTAGTTTGGAGGGTCATTGCTTTTTATATTGGTCGCGCAACATCGAAGGCTGAAGGGCCTGTTCTGTGTTGTAATGTTTCTATGTTCTAATACCTCCCCCATGGTTTTGTGAAGGGTAGGTCGTGCCTTACTAACCTTATTGAGTTTTTTGAAAAAGTGACCAAAGAGGTGGATGGGGGTAAGGCAGTTGATGTGGTATATATGGATTTTAGTAAGGCGTTCGATAAGGTTCCCCATGGAAGGCTTCTGCAGAAAATGCAGATGTATGGGATTGAGGGTGATTTAGCTAATTGGATTAGGAATTGGCTAGCTGATAGAAGACAGAGGGTGGTGGTTGATGGAAGATATTCATCGTGGAGTTCGGTTACAAGTGGTGTACCTCAGGGATCTGTTTTGGGGCCCCTGCTGTTTGTAATTTTTATAAATGATCTGGATGATGGTATTGAGGGATGGATTAGTAAATTTGCGGATGACACCAAAGTCGGAGGAGTGGTAGATAGTGAAGAGGGGTGTTATAGTTTGCAGAGAGACTTGGACAAGTTGCAGAGCTGGGCCGAGAGGTGGCAAATGGAGTTTAATGCGGAAAAGTGTGAGGTAATTCACTTTGGCAGGAATAACAAATGTGTAGAGTATAGGGCTAATGGTAGGACTCTTAATAGTGTTGATGAACAGAGGGATCTTGGTGTATATGTTAATAGATCCCTGAAAGTTGGCAATGAAGTTGATAAGGTTGTTAAGAAGACATATGGAGTCTTAGCTTTTATTGGTAGGGGGATTGACTTTCGGAGCCGCAACGTCATTGTTGCAACCGTACAAAACTCTAGTGCGGCCGCACTTGGAGTATTGTGTGCAGTTCTGGTCCCCACATTATAAGAAAGATGTGGAGGCATTGGAGAGGGTACAGAGGAGGTTTACCAGGATGTTGCCTGGTATGGAGGGCAGGTCTTATGAGGAGAGGCTGAGGGATTTGAGGTTGTTTTCGTTAGAAAGGAGGCGGCTAAGAGGGGACCTTATCGAAACATATAAGATGATTAGAGGTTTAGATAGGGTGGACAGTGATAGCCTTTTTCCTAGGATGGAGAAAGCTAGCACGAGGGGACGTAGCTTTAAATTAAGGGGTGGTAGTTATAGGATGGATGTCAGAGGTAGGTTCTTTACCCAGAGGGTGGTAAGGGTATGGAATGCCCTGCCTGCTGCAGTTGTAGATGCGCCAAGTTTGGTGGCGTTTAAGAGGTTAGTAGATAAGTTTATGGATGAAAAGGGAATGGTTTAGGTTAGAGGGTCATTGCTTTTTCCTAATTGGTCGGCGCAACATCGAAGGCCGAAGGGCCTGTTCTGCGCTGTAATGTTCTATGTTCTATGTTCTATGATCATCTTCAATACCGGTGCCCCATAAGGCTGTGTTCTCAGCTCCCTCACTATACTCCTTATACATCTGTGACTGTGTGGCTAAATTCCTCTTCAACTTGATTTTCAGTTTGCTGATGACACCACCATAGTGGGTCGGATCTCAAACAATGAGGAGACATATTACAGGAATGAGATAGAGAATTTGGTGAACTGGTGCAGTAACAATAATCTCTCCCTCAATGTCAACAAAATGAAGGAAATCGTCATCGACTTTAGGAAGCGTAAAGGAGAACATGCCCCTGTTGACATCAATGGGAATGAAGTGGAAAGAGTCGAGAGCTTCAAGTTTTTCGGTGTCCAGTTCCCCCCATGACGACACTATAGTTACGAAAGCCCCACCAACGCCTCTACTTTCTCAGGAGACTAAGGAAATTTGGTGTGTCAGCTACAACTCTCACCAACTTTTACAGATGCACTTTAGAAAGCATTCTTTCTGGTTATATCACTGCTTGGTCTGGGCTCCTGCTCTGCCCAAGACCGCAAGGAACTACAAAAAGGTTGTGAATGTAGCCCAATCCATTACACAAACCAATCTCCCATCCATTGACTCTGTCTATACTCCCTGCTGCCTTGACAAAGCAGCCTGCATAATAAAAGACCCCACGCACCCCGGACATTCTCTCTTCCACCTTCTTCTGTCCGCTAAAAGATACAAAAGTCTGAGGTCACGGACCAACCAACTCAAGAAAAGCTTCTTCCCTGCTGCTATCAAATTTTTTTGAATGGACCTACCTTTCTCTACACCCTGTCTATGACTATAACACTACATTCTGATCTCTCCCTTTCCTTCTCTATGAACAGTATGATTTGTCTGTATAGTGCACAAGAAACAATACTTTTCACTGTATGTTAATAAACATGACAATAATAAATCTAATTGAATCAAATGAGGTCACATTGGGGCATCTCAGGGTCAGCTGGATGAAAAGGGTGGCACAAAAACAGTGCCATCTACAGGTCAGCCACCCAGAGAATGGCTACCAAGAACGTCACAGCTGGACACCTCCATTTCTTAGAACATAGAACACTACAGAACAAACAGGCCCTTCGGCCCACAAGTTGTGCCGATCACATCTATACTTCCCAGGCCATAGACCTATCTGTAATTCCCAATCCCATTACATCTCATGTATTTATCCAGAAGTCTTTTAAGAGTTTGCCTCGACCACCACCGACAGCAGCCGATTCCATTCACTCACCACCCTCTGAGTGAAAAACTTACCTCTAACATCTCCTCTGTACTTGTCCCCCAGCACCTTAAATCTGTGCCCTCTTGTAGCAACCATTTCAGCCCTGGGAAAATAGCCTCCGAGAATCCACCCTATCTATTCCTCTCAACATCTTATAAACCTCTATCAGGACGCCTCTTAACATAGAACGTAGAACATAGAACAATACAGCACAAACAGGCCCTTCGGTCCACGAGTTGCACCGATCACATCTACCAATCCACAGACCTATCTATAACCCCCTATCCTATTCTTTTCCATATACTCATCCAGGAGTCTCTTAAAAGATCCCAGTGAGTTTGCCTCAACAACGTCCGATGGCAGTCGGTTCCATTCACTCACCACCCTCTGAGTGAAAAACCTACCCCTGACATCTCCTTTGTATTTGCTTCCCTGCATCTTAAATCTGTGTCCTCTCGTAGTGACCATTTCAGCTCTTCTCATTCTTTTACTTTAACCTTTGTCTCTCCAGGGAGAACAGTCCCAGCTCTCTCAACCTTTCATAAGGCATGCCCCCCAATCCAGGCAACATCCTTGTAAATCTCCTCTGCACTCTCTCAATAGCTTCCACATCCTTCCTATAGTGAGGCAACCAGAACTGCACACAGTACTCCAAGTGGGGTCTGACAAGGGTCTTATAAAGTTGCAGCATTACCTCCCGATTCCTAAACTCAATCCCTCGATTAATGAAGGCCAGTACACCATACGCCTTCTTGACCACATCCTCTACCTGCGAGGCTGATTTAAGAGTCCTCTGGTTTCCTGGGTAGCTCCTCGAAAGAACAGTCACTCAACACTAGAAAGTTGGAGGGTCACTCAGAGGGCATGGGTGAAGGTCAGCAGTGGTCAGGGTTAAGGTTTTGTAAATGTTAAGAGTATGTTCATTGTCCCTCACAGCAGTGATTGATCTATCTCTGATCCATCCCCTGCAGAGCTGAGTGTCCGCCAATCCTGTGCACCGCGGCGCAGGCTGCTGTGCTTGCTGTACAATACCAGTGCCTCGGCCAAAGGTTATAGACCGCCTGTCTACTGTCCCTGGCACTCACTGGACCCTGAGTCAAGCACCAGCCCCTGGAATCGCTCCCGCGTTGCCCACATACTTGTTTTCCTAATCCTTACTGCCTCACGGGTCCAGGTGCCAGTGTGAAGTTGGAGAACAGGTAAGAGTCAAACTTGAGTGGCATCAGGGGAAGGATCCCAGTGTAGAAATGAATGGTCTTTTTAATGAGAGGCAGCATGGTTTTATACATGGGAGCTCATATCTCACTAATTTAATAGAGTTTTTGAGGAGGTGACAAGAATGGTTGATGAGGGAAGGGCTGTGGATGTTGTCTATATGAACTTTAGTAAAGCATTTGACAAGGTCTCTCATGTCAGGCTGATGCAAAAGGTTAAATCACATGGGATCAACTAGTTAGATGGATTCAGAACTAGTTTGGCCATAGGAATGGAAATTTGCAGACGATACAAAGATGGCTGGACTTGCGGATAGTGAGGAGCATTGTCAGGCGATGCAGCAGGACATAGGCTGGTAGCTTGGGCAGACAGATGGCAGATGGAATTCAGTCCTGATAAATGTGAGGTGATGCATTTCAGGAGAAAGAATGTAGAAGGGAGGTATATGATAAAGGGTAGACCTATTAAGGGTATAGAAACGCAGAGGGACCTGGGGGTGCAGGTGAACAAGTCTCTGAAGGTGGCAGAGCAAGTGGAGAAGGTTGTGAAGAAACCATATAGTATGTTAGCCTTTATAGGAAGGGGTATAGAGTACAAGAGCTGGCCTTTAATGTTGCAGTTGTATAAAACGTTGGTTAGACCTCATTTGGAATACTGCGTCCAGTTCTGGTCGCCTTACTACCGGAAGGACGTGGAGAGTCTGGAGAGAGTGCAGAGGAGGTTTACCAGGATGCTGCCTGGTATGGAAGGTCTGAGTTACGAGGAGAGATTAGGCAAATTGGGACTGTTTTCCTTAGAAAGACGTAGACATAGAGGAGATCTGATAGAGGTGTACAAGATTTTGAAGGGGATAGATAGAGTAAACAGGGCTAAGCTTTTTCCTAGGATGGACTCAAATAGCACGAGGGGTCACGGGCTTAGGGTGAGGGGGATAAAGTATAACTTGGATGCTAGAGGGAGTTTTTTCACACAGAGGGTGGTGGGGGTATGGAATGCGCTGCCAAGTAAAGTGGTGGAGGCAGGTACTATGGAGTTATTTAAGAAATACTTAGATGGGCACATGAACAGAATGGGAATGGAGGGTATAGAAAACTGATTTAAAATAGGGATCATGAGCCTTGGGAGTCCCTGGGAAGTGTGTAAATAGATGATGATATTGATGTACTTGTTTTTATCCGACAGGTGCTTTGGTCCACCTTGTTGTCTAACAAGGGGCATACACGCGATGGGTCGTGAGAAGGCTGCTCTTGGATTTTTTTCGAGAGTATCCTAGTGCTTCACATCGTTAGTGTACGTTTGACCTGGACCATTTGATGGGCAACACGACAGCTCAGTGACTATCGCTGTGCTGTGCAGATACATGGATTTGGGCCTGTGTCTGTGGGAGTTTGTGCATTCGCCCCGTGCTTGCGTGGGTTTTCTCCGGGTGCTCCGGTTTCCTCCCACATGCCAAAGATGTGCTCTTAGGCTAATTGGCAAAACAGATTCTCCCTAAATTGTCTCAAATTTGATTTTTAATCCATAGATCTATAAACATGGACAGGGATCGCGTGTAGAAGTGGGAACATTGAGGTGGCGGCGTGGGCTCATTGGGCCGAAGGGCCTGTTTCCCGTGCTGTTTTGTTCTTTGATATGCCCGTGTTGGACTAGGGTAAACACAGTAAGAAGTCTCACAACACCAGGTTAAAGTCCAACAGGTTTATTTGGAGCAAAAGCCACCAGCTTTCACAGCGCTGCTCCTTTGCCAGATAAGTAACAGAAAATATATACACTGCAGGAAAGGATGTCCCAAGACATGGTACACTGGGGAGACCATACAGATGCTATGACAACGGATGAATGAACACCACTCGACAATCACCAGGCGAGACTGTTCTCTTTCTGTTGGTGAACACTTCAGCAGTCACCGGCATTCAGCCTCTGATCTTCAGGTAAGCGTTCTCCAAGGCGGCCTTTATAGCACACAACAGCGCAGAATCGCTGAGTGGAGACTGATAGCCAAGTTCCGTTATGAGGACAGTCTCAATCAGGATCTTGTGTTCAAGTCACACTGTCTGTAACCTCCACAAACTTACCTGGGTTTGCAAAATCTCACTAACTGTCTTGTCTGGAGACTTAACGCTCTCTCCACCCACATTGTCTATATTTTTAAGACCTGATTATCTGTGAAGACTCACATTCCAACCATATTTTGTAAATTGAGTTTGTGTCTTTATATGCCCTGTTTGTGAACAGAACTCCCTCTCACCTGACGAAGGAGCAGTGCTCCAAAAGCTAGTGGCTTTTTCTACCAAATAAACCTGTTGAACTTAAACCTGCTATTGTGAGATTTCTTACACAGAGGTGGTGGGGGCCCAGAATGCACTGCCAAGTGAGGTGGTTGAAGCAGCTACATTAGTCATGTTTACAACTTGGATAGACACATGAACAGGTGGGGAATAGAGGAATGCAGGTGGTTGGTCTCGATAGAACAACGTGATTGGTGCAGGCTTGGAGGGCCGAAGGGCCTGTTCCTGTGCTATCCTGTTCTTTGTGCTTTACAGCGAGTCATCATCATCCTCCAGCCTTCACCAAAGCCCCTCTACCAAGGCTAGCCCAGGCCCATTAACTGGTTGTGATGTTACTCAAAGTTGGGAGGGGGAGCTGAGAGAGGGTGGGGAAGTGCAGGAGGGTTGGGGAGAACTGAGAGAGAGTGAAAATAAACATAGAAACCTAGAAGACAGGAGAAGGAGGAGGAGGAGGCCATTTTGAGCCTGCACTGCCATTCATCACCATCATGGCTGATCATTCAACTCAGTAGCTCAATCCTGCTTTCTCCCCATAACCTTTGATCCCATTCACCCCCAGTGGTATATCCAGCCACCTCTTGAATACATTCAATGTTTTGGCATCAATTACTTCCTTTGGTAATGAATTCCAAGACTCACCACTCTTTGGGTGAAGAAATGTCTCCTCACCTCCATCCTAATTGATCCAACCTGAATCCTTAGACTGCGACCCCTGGTTCTGGACTCCCCAATCAAGTCGACTTGGCAATCAAGTCAATAAGGTTGTTAAAAAGGCATATGGAGTCTTAGCTTTTATTGGAAGGGGGTTGAATTTCGGAGCCGCAATGTCATGTTGCAACTGTACAAAACTATAGTGCGGCCACACTTGCAGTATTGTGTGCAGTTCTGGTCCCCGCATTATAAGAAAGATGTGGAGGCATTGGAGAGGGTACAGAGGAGGTTTACCAGGATGTTGCCTGGTATGGAGAGCAGGTCTTACGAAGAGAGGCTAAGGGATTTGAGGTTGTTTTCGTTAGAAAGAAGGCGGCTAAGAGGAGACCTTATTGAAACATATAAGATGATTAGAGGTTTAGATAGGGTAGACAGTGATAGCCTTTTTCCTAGGATGGAGAAAGCTAGCACGAGGGGACATAGCTTTAAATTAAGGGGTGGTAGTTATAGGACGGATGTCAGAGGTAGGTTCTTTACCCAGAGGGTGGTAAGGGTATGGAATGCCCTGCCTGCTGCAGTTGTAGATGCGCCAAGTTTGGTGGTGTTTAAGAGGCCCGTGGATAGGTTTATGGATGAAAAGGGAATGGTTTAGGTTAGAGGGTCATTGCTTTTTCCTAATTGGTCGGCGCAACATCGAAGGCCGAAGGGCTTGTTCTGCGCTGTAACGTTCTATGTTCTATCGGGAACATCCTCCCTGCATCACCCTTGGGTGGTGTTCTTTGAAACAGAGATAGTTGAGAGGTGGTGTGATTGAGATGTACAAGATTAGAAGGGGAAACAACAAAGCGGACAGGATAAAATTATTCGGTGGAGAATTCTAGAACTGGGGACAGAGAAAGGTAAGTGGGATGACGTGTGGAGAGAACACAAGGAAGAACACTTTTATGCAGAGGGTGGTGGGGAATTCACTGCCTGTGTGGATGGTGGAGGCAGAGACTCTAAACTCTTTAAAAAGTACCTAGATCTCCACCCTAAGTGTTGTAAGCTACAGGGCTATGGGCTTCTTATTCCAAGTCCCAGCTCCCTCTGTCCCCTGTGTCAAAGCTCTGGGAGGGAGTTACACACACATCCTCACATACACTCAGTGTTGGATTGTGAGGGGGGAGAAGATGAAATGGGTGTAACAATGAAGGGGAGAGAGAGAGAGAGAGGGAGAGAGAGGGAAATTCACAATGAAAAGTGGACAGTAAAAAGAGAGCTGGGAAGTGAACCCAGACAAAGTCACACACTCTCTCTCTGTGCTCAGGACTGATTTACATTGGAACTGACTTCAGTCAGAAATAAGAAACACAATTTTGAATTATTGATCGTTCTGACCTGTTTATTTCAAGATGTCTTTACTCAAAATTTCAAGATTTCTTTACTCAGAGTGATTAGGGAGTGGAATGCCCTGCCTGCAGCTGTTGTAGATGCGCCAAGTTTGGTGGCGTTTAAGAGGTTAGTGGATAAGTATATGGATGAGAAGGGAATGGTTTAGTTAGGAGGGGCATTGCTTTTTATTTTGGTCGGCACAACATCGAAGGCCGAAGGGCCTGTTCTGTGCTGTATTGTTCTATGTTCTATGTTCTATGTTTTAACTCTCACCCGAAGACCTGTCGACAGATACAGTGAATATTTCATTGGGGAAGCTGCTAACATCATTGTTTGCTCAGGTTTCTGTCTGAGATTCAACATTCGACAGGTTCAGAGAAATCAGAAACGTTTATGAAAACGAAAGCTGAACTTTGGGTGCCGCGCTGTCAGAGGGTCAGTGGCCGAGGGGGCGCCGCGCTGTCAGAGGGTCAGTGGCCGAGGGGGCGCCGCGCTGTCAGAGGGTCAGTGTTTCAGTGATGATGATGCTGCTCTGAGCTATTTTTTGCTGTCTCAGTGTGTATTGAAAATCCCAGGGGATCAGTTAGATGGGAAGTAGAGCAGGTCTTCCTGATGTCCTGGATATGGATTTATCTGAGAACAAATATCAAAGAACAACAGGGAACAAGGAACAACACAGCACAGGAAACAGGCCCTTCAGCCCGCTACTTTAACATTCAGTGAAAGCCTCATTCCAATCCTTCTTCTACCTATGACTTTTGTCGATGCCTCTTGGACTCCACAATAAAGGTGTGCAAATTTAGAGAAGTGTCTGTGTGTCAGATTAAGGGAGGTCTAATTTAGGGACAATTTGTTACACCAGTCAGCCTAAAAGGACATTTTTGAGGTGTGGGAGGAAACCGGAGCATCCGAAGAAAACCCACGCAAGCACGGGGAAAATGTGCAAATTCCCACAGACGCTGACCGTTATGATGAAACATAAGATTTTCTGGTCTTTGCTCACTGCGGAATCTTTCTGTGTATACATTGGCAGACACCGTTCCTTCATTTCCACAATGATTTCATGCTGAGGGAGCGCTGCACTGTCAGAGGGTCAGTCTGGGTGACGTAGAACAGGCCCTTCGGCCTTCGATGTTGTGCCGACCAAAATAAAAAGCAATGCCCCTCCAAACTAAACCATTCCCTTCTCTTCCATATACTTATCAATTAACCTCTTAAACGCCACCAAACTTGGCGCATCTACAACAGCTGCAGGCAGGGCATTCCACTCCCTAATCACTCTTTGTGTAAAGAACCTACCTCTGATATCCGTCCCATAACTCATACCCCTTAATTTAAAGCTGTGTCCCCTGGTGCTAGCTTTCTCCATCCTAGGAAAAAGGCTATCACTGTCCACCCTATCTAAACCTCTAATCATCTTATATGCTTTAATAAGATCCCCTCTTAGCCGCCTCCTTTCTAACGAAAACAACCTCAAATCCTTCCACCTCTCTTCATAGGACCTGCCCTCCATACCAGGCAACATCCTAGTAAACCTCCTCTGTACCCTCTCCAATGCCTCCACATCTTTCTTATAATGTGGGGACCAGAACTGCACACAATACTCCAAGTGCGGCCGCACTAGAGTTTTGTACAGTTGCAACATGATGCTGCTGCTCCTAAATTCAATCCCCCTACCAATAAAAGCTAAGACTTCATATGCCTTCTTAACAACTTTATCCACTTGACTGCCTACTTTCAGGGATCTATTGACACATACACCAAGATCCTTCTGTTCCTCAACACGATTAAGAGCCCTACCATTAGCCCTATACTCTACACATTTATTGTTCCGGCCAAAGTGCATTACCTCACACTTTTCCACATTAAACTCCATTTGCCACCTCTCGGCCCAGCTCTGCAACTTGTCCAAGTCACTCTGTAACCTATAACACCCCTCTTCACTATCTACCACACCACCAACTTTAGTATCATCTGCAAATTTACTGATCCATCCCTCAATACCCTCATCCAGATCATTTATAAAATTACAAACAGCAGGGGCCCCAAAACAGACCCCTGAGGCACACCACTCGTCACCGAACTCCACGATGAATATCTCCCATCAACCACCACCCTCTGTCTTCTATCTGCCAGCCAATTCCTAATCCAATTAGCTAAATCACCCTCTATTCCACACATCTGCATTTTCTGTAGAAGTCTTCCATGGGCCACCTTACTAAAGTAAGGCGTTTACTAAATGCTAAATTACTAAATGCTAAATTACTAAATGCTAAATTACTAAATGCTAAATTACTAAATGCGTTAATAAACTGTGCTAGTCAGAAACCTTATTGAAAGGTGAGCTCTTTTTTTCTGTCACACCAATGTCTGATAAAAGCTGAATGTTGCAATGTGTGTTTGGATGTTTAGTTTGCACATCACCGACCTGCTCTCATGCTTCAGAATGGATCGTTTCCGTCTCCCCGTGGCTCCTTCACCAAAGCCACATATCATCGTCTGAGACAGAATCCACATACCGACAGGAATTTAAAAGTTGACATTTGTCACCGAGTGACTGACTCGATCTGTCCAGTGAATGGCGAACAATCCCCATCAATCTCCCCACATTCACCGAGGTCCCTCATCCTTACATTCTAACAAATCTCCTCCACACTCAGCCGAGTCCTTCACACCCTTCCTAAAGTGAGGAGTTTAGATTTTGGACGCAATCTTCCAACTGGATCTGGACAGTGATTCTCTCAGCCTCTATTTGATTTAATTTATTATTAGTGTCATGAATTAACATACAGTGAAAAATATTGTTTGTTGCGCACCATACAGACAAAACATACTGTTCATAGAGAAGGAAAGGAGGGGGTGCGGAATGTAGTGTTACAGTTATAGCTAGAGTATGGAGAAAGATCAACTTAATGCAAGGTAGGTCCATTCAAAAGTCCGACAGTAACAGGAAACGAGCTGTTCTTGAATCAGTTGGCACGTGATCTCAGAGTTTTAAGACCATATAGGAGCAGAATAAGGACATTCAGCCCATCAAGTATGCTTCACCATTCAATCATGGCTGATAAGTTTTTCAACCCCATTCTCCCACCTTTTCCCGTCATCGATAAGAACAAGAGTGATCTTCAGGTGCTTAATTGGGTGACGGCCAATTATTTTATTTATTTAATTATTAGTCACAAGTAAGACTTACATCAACAATGACGTTACTATGAAATTCCCCCAGTCAACACGTTCTGGCACCTCTTTGAATCAATGCACTTACCCCGCACAACTTTCGTAACGTGGGAAGAAACCAGAGAACCCGGAGTAAACCGACACAGACACAGGGAGAATGTGCAAACTCCACACTGACAGTGACCTGAGGCCAGAATTCAGCTCAGATCCTTGGAGCTGTGAAGCAGCAGTGCTAACTATTTTCCAAATCAGACAGGAACTGAGGGATGTAGATTGGGAGTGGCTATTTGAGAGCAGATTCACACCTGGCATGTGGGAGAGTTTTAAAGACCAATTGATTGAAATGCAGGACAGGCATGTCTCCGCAAAAAATGAAGATACAAATAGCAGGATTTGGGAATGATAGGTGAGAAGGGAAAGTGTAAGTTTAGTCAAGAAGAAAAAGAAAGCATATGAAGGTCCATGCATCTGTAAACTGACAGTCTTTGAGAAATACAGAGAAAGTAGGAAGGAACTTAGACATGGAAGTAGGAGGGTTAAAAGGGCCATGAAATGTCTTTAGCAAACAGAGTCAAAGAGAATCCCAAGGCTTTTTATGAATATATTATGAGGAAAAAGGCAGCAAGCCAAAGAGTAGACCCACTCAAGGACAATGGAGGGAAGTTATGCACGGAATCACAGCAAGTGGGTGAAATCCTTAATGAGTACTTTATATCAATTTTGATTTGATTTATTGTTACATATTAGTGTAAAATGAAAAGCATTGTTCCTTGCATGCTATACAGATAAGGCACACCTTTTATATCGAATGAAAGGAGGGAGTATAGAACATAGAACACTACAGCACAAACAGGCCCTTCGGCCCACAAGTTGTGCTGAACACATCAAAAACCTACCCAGCCATAGACCTATCTATAACCCCCAATCCCATTGGATCCCATATACTCATCCAGAAGTCTTTTAAAAGACCCCAGCGAGTTCGCCTCGACCACCACCGACGGCAGCCGATTCCATTCACTCACCACCCTCTGAGTGAAAAACTTTTCCCTAGCATCCCCTCTGTACTTGCTTCCCTGCACCTTAAATCTGTGCCCTCTCGTCACGACCATTTCAGCCCTGGGAAATAGTCTCTGAGAGTCCACCCTATCTAATCCCCTCAATATCTTGTAAACCTCTATCAGGTCACCTCTCAACCTGATAGAGGTTTAGAAGGTGTGTTACAATCATAGCTAGGCTATAGAGAAAGATTAACTTCATGCGAGGTAGGTGCATTCAAAAGGTGGATGGTACAATGGCTAGCACTGCTGCTTCACAGCGCCAAAGACCTGGGTTCAATTCCAACCTTGGGTCACTGTCCACGTGGTGTTTGCACATTCTCCCTGTGTCTACATGGGTTTCCTCAGGGTGATCTGGTTTCTTCCCACAGTTCAAAGATGTGTGAGTTAAGTAGATTGGCCATAATAAACTGCCCCTTAGTGTAAAGGGGATTAGCAGATGTTACATAGAACATAGAACATAGAACAATACAGCACAGAACAGGCCCTTCGGCCTTCGATGTTGTGCCGACCAAAATAAAAAGCAATGCCCCTCCAAACTAAACCATTCCCTTCTCTTCCATATACTTATCAATTAACCTCTTAAACGCCACAAACTTGGCGCATCTACAACAGCTGCAGGCAGGGCATTCCACTCCCTAATCACTCTTTGAGTAAAGAACCTACCTCTGATATCCGTCCTATAACTCATACCCCTTAATTTAAAGTTGTGTCCCCTCGTGCTAGCTTTTTCAATCCTAGGAAAAAGGCTATCACTGTCCACCCTATCCAAACCTCTAATTATCTTATATGTTTCAATAAGATCCCCCCTTAGCCGCCTCCTTTCTAACGAAAACAACCTCAAATCCTTCAACCTCTCTTCATAGGACCTGCCCTCCATACCAGGCAACATCCTAGTAAACCTCCTCTGTCCCTCTCCAATGCCTCCACATCTTTCTTATAATGTGGCGACCAGAACTGCACACAATACTCCAAGTGCGGCCGCACTAGAGTTTTGTACAGCTGCAACATGATGCTGCGCTCCTAAATTCAATCCCCCTACCAATAAAAGCTAAGACTCCATAAGCCTTCTTAACAACTTTATCCACTTGACTGCCTATTTTCAGGGATCTATTGACACATACACCAAGATCCTTCTGTTCCTCAACACTATTAAGAGCCCTACCATTAGCCCTATACTCTACCCATTTATTGTTCCTGCCAAAGTGCATTACCTCACCCTTTTCCACATTAAACTCCATTTGCCACCTCTCGGCCCAGCTCTGCAACTTGTCCAAGTCACTCTGTAAACTATAACACCCCTCTTCACTATCTACCACTCCACCAACTTTAGTGTCATCTGCAAATTTACTGATCCATCCCTCAATACCTCATCCAGATCATTTATAAAAATTACAAACAGCAGGGGCCCCAAAACAGACCCCCGAGGCACACCACTCGTCACCGAACTCCACGATGAAAATCTCCCATCAACCACCACCCTCTGTCTTCTATCTGCCAGCCAATTTCTAATCCAATTTGCTAAATCACCCTCGATTCCACACATCTGCATTTTCTGTAGAAGTCTTCCATGGGCCACCTTATCAAAAGGGATAAGGACCTGGGTTACAGGGATAGGACCTGGATGGATTAATATAAGGGTTACAGGGATAGGACCTGGATGGATTAATGTTGATGCAGGCTTATTGAACCAATAGCCTACTCCTGCTTCTAGTTTCTACGTAAAAAGTCTGACAGCAGCAGGAAAGAATCTGTTCTTGAGTCTGTTGGTACATGACAAAGAACAAAACAGCACAGGAAACAGGCCCTTTGGCCCAACGAGCCCGCGCCGCCACCCCGATGTTCTCACCTCTACCCGCGATCCCTGTCCATGTTTATAGATCTATGGATTAAAAACCAAATTTGAGACAATTTAGGGAGAATTTGTTTTGCCAATTAGCCTAAGAGCACATCTTTGGGAAGTGGGAAGAAACCGGAGCACCCGGAGAAAACCCACGCAAGCACGGGGAGAATGCGCAAACTCCCACAGACACAGGCCCAAATCCATGTATCTGCACAGCACAGCGATAGTCACTGAGCTGTCGTGTTGCCCACCAAATGGTCCAGGTCAAGCGTACACTAACAACGTGAAGCACTAGGATACTCTCGAAAAATCCAAGAGCAGCCCTCTCACGACCCATCGCGTGTATGCCCCTCGTTAGACAACAATGTGGACCAAAGCACCTGTAGGATAAAAACAAGTACATCAATATCATCATCTATTTACACACTTCCCAGGGACTCCCAAGGCTCATGATCCCTATTTTAAATCAGTTTTTCTATACCCCTCCATTCCCATTCTGTTCATGTGCCCATCTAAGTATTTCTTAAATAACTCCAGAGTACCTGCCTCCACCACTTTACTTAGCAGTGCATTCCATACCCCCACCACCCTCTGTGAAAAAACTCCCTCTAGCATCCAAATTATACCTTACCCCCCTCACCCTAAGCCTGTGACCCCTTGTGCTATTTGATTCCATTCTAGGAAAAAGCTTAACCCTGTTTACTCTATCTATACCCCTCATAATCTTGTACGACCTCAAACTTCTGTATATTTTTCCTGATGGAAGATAATGGAGAGAATGGCCAGGGTGCATGGGGTCCTTACACTGGCTTCTTTTCTGAGGCAGCGGGAGGTGTAGACAGAATCAATGGATGGGAGGTTGGCTTGTCTGATGGACTGGGCTTCATTCATGTCCCCTTTGGAGTTCCTTGTGGTCTTGGACAGAGCAGGAGCCAAACCAAGCTGTAATACACCAGAAAGAATGTTTTCTACGATGCATCTGTAAAAGTCGTAGTGGACATGCCAAAATTTGTTAGCCTCTGAAAAGGTAGAGGTGTTGGTGGGCTTTCTTAACTATAGTGTCAGCATTGGTGGGGTGGTGGGGGGAACGGGGGGATGGGGATGGGGGGAACGGGGGGATGGGGGCGGTGGGAGTGGGGAACTAGGACAGATTGTTGGTGATCTGGATACCCAGAAACATGAAGCCCACAGCCATTCACCAAGGAGAAGGACATGATAGATATTGAGGTCTGGGTTGGGTACGTGAACACCCAAGAGTATAAAAGTTGGTGAATGATGTTGCAGATATATAGAACATTGATTAAGCCACATTTGGAATATTGTGTCCGGTTCTGGTCGCCCTACCAGAAGGCTTTGGAGGGAGTATAGAAAAGGTTTACCAGGATGTTGCCTGGTATGGAGGGTCTTAGCTATGAGGAGAGATTGGGTAAACTGGGGTTGTCCTCCCTGGAAAGATGGAGGATGAGGGGAGACCTAGAGGTGTATAAATAGGATGAACAGTGTAAAGCTTTTTCCCAGGTCGGAGGTGACAAATACAAGGGGTCACAGGTTCAAGGTGAGGGGGGCAAGGTTCAACACAGATGCCAGGGGAATGTATTTTACACAGAGGGTGTGGGGGCCTGAAATGCACTGCCAAGCAAGGTAGTCGAGGCAAACATGCTTGGATAGCTAAGACTTATCTGGATAATCACGTGAACAGACTAGAAATAGAGGGATACAAACAAATGGTCTTGTTGGGCCCATGTGTGGTGCAGGCTTGGAGGGCCAATGGGCCTGTTTCCTGTGCAATATTGTTCTTTGTTCTAACCAGGCTCCATGAGATATTTGTCAGAGAAGAAAGCTAATGAGAGCTGTAAGGAGATTGGTTATAGGAACAGAAGGACATTAGAAATAGTAGGTGTAGGCCATTTGGCCCATTGAGGTCTGCTTGACCATTCTATAAAATCAGAACTGATCTTGTAACAACTGAGCAGTGGACATAGTGTACATGGACTTTAGTAAGGTGTTTGATAAGGTCCCCCGTGCAAGGCTTCTGGAGAAGGTGAGAGGACATGGGATCCAAGGGGCTTTGGCCTTGTGGATGCAGAACTGGCTTGCCGGCAGAAGGCAGAGAGTGGTTGTGGATGGGTCTTGTTCTGCAGGGAGGTCGGTAACCAGTGGAGTGCCCCAGGGATCTGTTCTGGGACCCCTGCTGTTTGTCATTTTCATAAATGACCTGGATAAGGAAGTGGAGGGATGGGTTAGTAAGTTTGTTGACGATACAAAGATCGGTGGTGTTGTGGATGGTCTGGAGGGATGTCAAAAGTTGCAGCGAGACATAGACAGGATGCAAGACTGGGCAGAGAAGTGGCAGATAGACTTCAACGCGGATAAATGTGTAGTGGTCCATTTTGGCAGGAATAATGGGATGATTGAGTACAATATAAGGGGTAGGAGTCTTAGCTGTGTTATAGAGCAGAAGGATTTTGGGGTCTGGGTCCATAGCACTCTTAAATCGGCCTCACAGGTGGAGGAAGTGGTCAAGAAGGCGTACGGTGTCCTGGCCTTCATTAATTGAGGAATAGAGTTTAGGAGTCAGGAGGTAATGATGCAGCTCTATAAGGCCCTTGTCAGACACCACTTGGAGTATTGAGCACAGTTCTGGTCGCCTCACTATAGGAAGGATGTAGAGGCTATTGAGAGAGTGCAGAGGAGATTTACAACGATGCTGCCTGGGTTGGGAGGCAGGCCTTATGGAGATAGGTTGAGGGAGCTGGGATTCTTCTCACTGGAGAGATGTAGGTTGAGAGGCGACCTGATAGAGGTTTATAAAATGTTGAGAGGAATAGGTAGTTTGGACTCTCAGAGACTATTTCCCCGAGCTGATATGGATATGGTCACTACGAGAGGACACAGATTTAAGGTGCAGGGAAGCAAATACGAAGGAGATGTCAGGGGTAAGTTTTTCACTCAGAGGGTGGTGAGTGAATGGAACCGACTGCCGTCAGAGGTTGTTGAGGCAAACTCACTGGGGTCTTTTAAGAGACTTCTGGATGAGTATATGGAAAAGAATAGGATAGGAGGTTATAGATAGGTCTGTGGATTGGTAGATGTGATCGGTGCAACTCATGGGCCGAAGGGCCTGTTTGTGCTGTAGTATTCTATGTTCTATCTAAGCTTCAGATTTCTGTCTACCCTGTCCCCATCACCCTGAACTCTGCCAGTCAAAAACTAAACTCCACTGTGAATATATTCAATCACTCAGCCTCGCCTGCTCACTGTCAAACAGAATTCCACAGACGATCAACTCAGAGAAATTCCTCTTACTCACCATCTCAAATGGAAGAGCCGTCATTCCAAAACTTTTCCCCCAGTTTGAGATGAAACATCCTTTCACCAATCACCCTATCAAGGCTCCACACGATCCAATATATTTCATTGAGACATTTCTCAATTTCCTCAACTCCGATGAGTATAGATCCACTCTATTCAAACTTTCCTTGGAAAACAAACCTTTACATCCCAGGATCCAACCGAGGGAAACTTCTGAGTGTTTCCTAACACAAGCAGTTCCTTCCTTCCAGTTGCAGTCCAATCATTATCCTGTCCAGGTGTAGCAGGAATTGCCAACAATGGATAGTCATCCCCTCAACCCACACTGTAATTGGCACAATATTCTGTGAACCTTCCCAATTACTGACTGAACCTGCATGTTAACCAGAGACAGTTAACTAGAATCACTGGAACAGATTGGGAATGAAGAATCAGTTTAACTGGATCATTGGGAACAGATTGGGATTAGAGGTTTAGTTTGATTGGATCATTGGGAACAGCTGCTGGATTATTCCTCAGTTAATGATTATTTGTCCTGGGAAAGATTTTGCTTCCCTGGTTCTGAAGCAGCCCCAAGCACAGCTTCTGTCATTCAATTAAATGTTTCAATGACTCGCTCTTCACTTGCAATAGTTAGATTGATTTAGTCTCACTCATCCATCAACAAATTCCCTGTTTCTCTCTCCGGATAGCCAGTTTTTTAAACCTATTTTCACTCCGGGACTGAGACATTTGTCAGAAGGGGTAATTCTAAATGCACAAAGTTTCCAATGTGATGGATTCTTTATTGACAGCTCAGAAATCTCCACATCCCACACATCACATCCCCCACACAATAAACTTTGTATTAGCGACCTGTAACAAGCTGAAATGAAACTAATGCAGTGATATTGAACAGAGAGGTGGGAATAACATCTGATAGCAACAAATCTTCAGATCAACCCCTCACCACTCTCCAGCATTTCCCAGGAGTTTGGGAGAATTGAAAATTCCATTGGAAATGTTACAAATTCCATAAACTCCTTTTCTACACAAACTGCCCAACGCAGGGAAATCAAAGGAGAGAATCTGGACCTCGTACAGAGAGTGTGTCTGTTTGTGCTGAGGTTAGAGTTCAGGGTAAATTACTGATAGGATTGGGGGTGAGGGTTGGGATTAAAGTTGGTTTCTATTATATGTTTAAGTGGTTTCATGATTAAAAACAGGTCACATGACTTAGTCAATGCAGTCAATAGGATATTACATTGGCTCCTTTTCATTTCTATTTGATTTCTAATTGTTCCTTGGGAGCACTGTGGAGATTTGCGAGTGGAGAGCTTGTGAGTGAGTAGAGCAATTTTTTTTTTAAGTCTAAATTTTACTAGTTTTTTTTAAACTTTTTAAACTTGTAAACCCGGAAGATGTTGCAAAGCACCTTGGGTAGTGTAGTTTTTTTTCAACCTCACTATAAATTGGAGTGGTGTGGAATCCCGATACTCTACACAAGTAGAGTATCCCAACCCCTCCTCCTCCTCTAACCTAAAAAAGAGAGAGAGAGAGGAGCTCTGAGAAGGAGCAGGTAAGTTTGTTTTTGTGTGAGCTGTAAGGTCCTTGGCTCACAGGGCCTAAGCAAAAAGGGGAGGCAAGGTAAGTTTTTTTTTTAATCTTTCTTACTTTTTTTTTCTCTGGGTTACTAAAAAGAGGCAAGCATGGGTGTGAGGCCAGCATGTTGTTGCCAGTGTAACATGGGAGGTCTTGGAGGCTCCTGGTCTCCCAGATGTCCATATCTGTGATCGCTGTGTGGAGCTGCAATCCCTACGGGACGAGGTAAAATAACTGAAAATGCAGCTTGAGGATCTTCGACTCCTTAGGGAGAATGAGGAGATTATTAATAGGAGCTACAGACAAGTAGTCACACTAGGGCAAAGGGGAGAAGGCACATGGGTAACTATTAGGAAGGGGAAACTTCAGGTGATGGAAAGTACACCAGTGGATGTCCCCCTTCAAAATAAGTACTCTTGCCTGAGTACTACTGTGGGGGACAGCTCATCCAAGGGAGGCAGCGGTGGCCAGCTCCCTGGGGCTAAACAAAAACAAAAACCTTAAAAACAGAGCAAAAAGGCAGTGCTTATAGGGGACTCCCTAGTGAGGGGGGCGGACGGGCATTTTTGTGGACGCAGACGGGAGTCGCGGATGGTGGTATGTCTCCTTGGAGCTGGGATTCGGGATGTCTCTGGACGCGACCCAGACATCCTGAAAGGGGAGGGTGAGGAACTGGAAGTTGTAGTACATATAGGTACTACTGACATAGGCAGGAAGAGGGAAGTGGACATGAAAAGGGATTATAGGGAACTGGGTAGGCAGCTGAGAAAGAGGAAAGCGAAGGTAGTAATCTCAGGATGCTGCCTGCGCCTCGGGAGAGTGAGAGCAGGAATAGTATGAGATGGAGGTTGAATACATAGAACATAGAACATAGAACAATACAGCACAGAACAGGCCCTTCGGCCTTCGATGTTGTGCCGACCAAAATAAAAAGCAATGCCCCTCCAATACGTGGCTGAGGGACTGGAGCAGGGGGCAGGGATTCCGGTTCCTGGATCATTGGGACCTCTTTAGGGGCAGGTGTGACCTGTACAGCAAAGACGGATGGCACCTGAATCCCAGGGGGACTAATATCTTGGCGGGAAGACTGGCTAGGGCTACTGGGGGGACTTTAAACTAGAAAGGTTAGGGGGAGGGAATAGTGATGTGGAGACTGGGAGCAAGGAAGTTAGCTCCCAGGTAGGGAAGGACTCTAGGCAGGATGAGAGGCAGGTTAGACGAGTGGGGGAGAAGGGAAATGTCCAGTCTGAGGGGCTGAGGTGTGTCTATTTTAATGCCAGGAGTGTAGTAAATAAGGTGGATGAACTTAGGGCGTGGATTGCTGCTTGGGATTGTGATGTGGTGGCCATTACAGAGACTTGGATGTCTCAGGGACAGGACTGGGTACTACAGGTCCCGGGATTCAGATCCTTCAGGAAGGACAGGGAGGGAGGCAAAAGAGGTGGTGGAGTGGCACTGTTGATCAGGGACAGTGTCATGGCTGCAGAGAAGGTGGATACCGAGGAGGGAATGTCTACGGAGTCTCTGTGGGTGGAAGTTAGGAATAGCAAAGGGTCGGTGACGTTGCTGGGTGTATTCTATAGGCCGCCCAATAGTGACAGGGAAGTTGAGGTGCAGATAGGGAAACAGATACTGGAGAGATGTAGAAATAACAGAGTTGTTGTGATGGGAGACTTCAATTTCCCAAACATCGACTGGAATATCCCAAGGGTAAGGGATTTGGATGGGGAGGAGTTTGTTAGGTGTATTCAGGAGGGTTTCCTGACACAGCACGTGGACAAGCCTATGAGAGGAGAGGCTGTACTGAACCAGGACAGGTGATGGATCTCTCGGTAGGAAAGCATCTTGGGGATGGAGATTATAATTCTATCTCCTTCACCCTTGCATTGGAAAAGAATAGGATCAGGCAGGCTAGGAAGGTGTTTGTCTGGAATAAGGGGAAATATGAAGACATCAGGCAAATGTTGGGGCGAATAAACTGGAAGGAGGTGTTCTTGGGGAAAAGCACAGAAGGAAGGTGGCAGATATTCAAGGAATGCTTGTCTGGAGCTCTGCACGACAACGTTCCGGTGAGACAAGGAGGTTTTGGTAGGTTGAGGGAACCGTGGTGCACGAAGGCTGTGGTGAACATAGTCAGGAAGAAAAGAAAGGTGTATAAAAGGTTCAAAGAGCTAGGAGATGTTGGGGATCTAGAGAAGTATAAGGCTTATAGAAGAGAGCTTAAAAAGGAAATTAGGAGAGCCAGAAGGGGTCATGAGAAGGCCTTGGCTGGTAGGATTAAGGAGAATCCCAAGGCCTTCTACAAATATGTGAAAAGTAAAAGGATGAGAAGAGAAGGGATAGGACCTATAAAAGGTGAAGGGGGAAAAGTCTGTATGGAACCGGAAGAAATGGCAGAGGTGCTTAATGAGTACTTTGCCTCAGTATTCACGGTGGAAAGTGATCTGGGAGGATGCACTACAAGTTTGCGGCAGACTGAAAAGATTGAGTATGTAGATATTAAGGAAGCGGATGTGTTAGAACTTTTAAATGCTATCAAGATAGACAAGTCTCCGGGACCAGATGGGATGTACCCCAGGTTATTGTGGGAGGTGAGGGATGTCATTGCAGAGCTCCTGGCAATGATCTTTGCGTCGTCGATGGAGACGGAAGAGGTTCCGGAGGATTGCGGATGCAGTCCCTATTTTCAAGAAAGGGAACAGGGATAGTCCTGGAAATTACCGACCGGTGAGTCTGACCTCAGTGGTTGGTAAGCTGATAGAGAGGCTTCTGAGGGACAAGATTTATGAGCATTTGGAGAAGTTTAGGTTGATTAGAAATAGTCAGCATGGTTTTGTAAAAGGCAGGTCATGCCTTACAAGCTTAATTGAGTTCTTCGAAAATGTGACTGAACACACTGACGAAGGAAGAGCAGTGGACGTGGTGTACATGGACTTCAGCAAGGCATTTGACAAGGTCCCACATGCAAGACTTCTTGAGAAGGTGAGAGGCCATGGGACCCAAGGGGCTTTGGCCTTGTGGATCCAGAACTGGCTTGCCTGCAGAAGGCAGAGGGTGGTTGTGGATGGCTCTTTTTCTGCATGGAGGTCGGTCACCAGTGGAGTCCCCCAGGGATCTGTTCTAGGACCCTTGCTGTTTGTCATTTTCATAAATGACCTGGATGAGGAAGTGGAGGGATGGGTGAGTAAGTTCGCCGATGACACTAAGGTCGGTGGTGTTGTGGATGGTCTGGAGGGATGTCAGAAGTTGCAGCATGACATCGACAGGATGCAAGACTGGGCGGAGAAGTGGCAGATGGACTTCAACGCGGTTAAATGTGTTGTGGTCCATTTTGGCAGATCCAACGGGATGAATGAGTACACTATCAAAGGTAGGAGTCTTAGCTGTGTGGAAGAGTAGAGGGATCTTGGGGTCCGAGTCCATAAGACTCTCAAATCGGCCTCCCAGGTGGAGGATGTGGTTAAGAAAGCTTATGGTGTACTGGCCTTCGTTCATCGAGGGATTGAGTTCAGGAGTCAGGAGGTAATGCTGCAGCTTTATAGGACCCTTGTCAGACCACACTTGGAGTACTGTGCGCAGTTCTGGTCGCCTCACTATAGGAAGGACGTGGAAGCGATTGAAAGGGTGCAGAGGAGATTTACAAGGATGTTGCCTGGATTGGGAGGCATACCTTATGAAGACAGGTTGAGGGAGCTGGGACTGTTCTCCCTGGAGAGACGAAGGTTGAGAGGCGACCTGATAGAGGTTTACAAGATGTTGAGAGGAATAGATAGGGTGGACTCTCAGAGACTATTTTCCCAGGGCTGAAATGGTCGCGATGAGAGGGCACAGATTTAAGGTGCAGGGAAGCAAGTACAGAGGGGATGCTAGGGGAAAGTTTTTCACTCAGAGGGTGGTGAGTGAATGGAATTGGCTGCTGTCGGTGGTGGTCGAGGTGAACTCGCTGGGGTCTTTTAAAAGACTTCTGGATGAGTATATGGGATCCAATGGGATTGGGCGTTATAGATAGGTCTATGGCTGGGTAGGTTTTGATGTGTTCGGCACAACTTGTGGGCCGAAGGGCCTGTTTGTGCTGTAGTGTTCTATGTTCTATGTTCTGTTCTGTACAGAGAACATCTCAATCAAGCATCTGGTGTGTGAGCAAAAAAAAACTGTGATTTCTTCCAGACATTATTCCAGTAATTGATAGTATTGATAGTAAAGACCTACATAAAGTACCTAAAAAGAAGAATGCTATTTTAGAAGGATCACATCCAAAGAATGTGACATAGTTGAGGTTCTATCAAGAATTAGTACATTTAGTACATTAGTACTCAAAGGGTGGTGAGTCTCTGGAATTCTCTGCCCATTGAAGTGGTGGAGGCTACCTTGCTGAATATATTTAAGTCACGGGTAGATAAGTTTCTGATAGACAAGGGAATTAAGGGTTATGGGGAGAAAGCAGGAAAGTGGAACTGATCCACTTCAGATCAGCCATGATCTTATTGAATGGTGGGGCAGGCTCAAAGGGCTGGATGGCCGACTCCTGCTCCTATTAAAAGCAGCCAGCAAAATTTAGGATCCCATTCTCTCTTCCACCTTCTACCGTCAGGAAAAAGATACAAAAGTCTGAGGTCACGTACCAACCGACTCAAGAACAACTTCTTTTCTGCTGTTGTCAGACTTTTGATTGGATCCATCTTGCATTAAGTTGATCTTTCTCTACGTCCTAGCTGTGACTGTAACACTACATTCTGCACTCTCTCCTTCTCTGAACGGTATGTTTTGTCTGTATAGTGTGCAAGAAACAATACTTTTCACTGTATACGAACATATGTGGCAACAATAAATCAAATCAAATCAAACTACAAAGATGTTATAGATCTATGCAGAAGTCTGAAGCATTGATTCATTTTAATCTGAAGCCGTTATTACTGCTTGCTTGCAATACTTCACCTTATGGAGTAGAGGCAGTAGGCTCACATACTATATCTTCAGGAGAAGAACAACCAATAGTTTTTGCTTTGTATTCTCTGACTCGTGCAGAATTCAGGATAATTTTTTGAGTAAAAAGATTTCATCATTCTTTATATGGTCATCATATCGCATTATTGACTGATCATCAACCCTGAACTATTATCTGTAAATAAATGTGAGATGATGCATTTTGGTAGATTGAATCAGGGCAGGACTTACTTAGTTAATGGTAGGGCACTGGGAAGAGTTACAGAACAAAGAGATCTAGGTTTCATGTTCATAGCTTCTTGAAATGGAATCACAGCTGGATAGGATGGTGAAGAAAGCATTCAGCATTTTTGGTTTCATCAGTCAGAACATTGAATACAGGAGTTGGAATGTCTTGAAGTTGTACAAGACATTGTTAAGGCCACACTTGGAATACAGTGACAGTTCTGATTACCCTATTATAGAAAGCATATTATTAAACTAGAAAGAGTGCAGAAAAAAATTTAGTAGGATACTACTGGACTTTGTATTATCGGTGGCGTGGGTTTGTAGGGCCAAAGGGCTGTTTCCTGTGCTGTGCTGTTATAGAACATAGAACAATACAGCACAAACAGGCCCTTCAGCCCACGAGTTGCGCCGATGACATCTACCAATCCACAGACCTATCTATAACCCCCTATCCTATTCTTTTCCATATACTTATCCAGAAGTCTCTTAAAAGACCCCAGTGAGTTTGCCTCAACAACCTCCAACGGCAGTCGGTTCCATTCACTCACCACCCTCTGAGTGAAAAACCTACCCCTGACATCTCCTTTATATTTGCTTCCCTGCACCTTAAATCTGTGTCCTCTCGTAGTGACCATTTCAGCTTGGGGGAATAGTCTCTGAGAGTCCACCCTATCTATACCTCTCAACATTTTATAAACCTCTATCAGGTCGCCTTTCAACCTACGTCTCTCCAGTGAGAAGAGTCCCAGCTCCCTCAACCTATCTTCATAAGGCCTGCCTGCCAATCCAGGCAGCATCCTTGTAAATCTCCTCTGAACCCTCTCAATAGCCTCTACATCCTTCCTATAATGAGGCAACCAGAACTGCGCACAATACTCCAACTGGGGTCTGACAAGAGTCTTATAGAGCTGCATCATTACCTCCTGACTCCTGAACCCTATTCCTTGATTAATGAAGGCCAGTACACCGTACGCCTTCTTGACCACTTCCTCCACCTGCGAGGCCGATTTAAGAGTCCTATGGAACCAGACCCCGATCTTTGTTCTTTGATGACTTAAGTTATAAGGAGAGGCTGGATAAACTGGGACTTTTTCCTCTGGAGCATAAGAGGCTTGGAGATGATCTTATAGAGGTCTGTAAAATAATAGGGGCATTGATAAAGGAGGTAGTCAACATCTTTTCCCAAAGATAGGTGTTTAAGGTAAGAGGGACAGATACAAAACGGTCCAGAGAGGCAATTTTTTTACAAACAGGGTGGTGGTGAGTGTCTGGAACAAGCTGCCAGAGTAGAGGCAGGGAGAGTTTTGTCTTTTAAAAAACATCTAGACAGTTACATGGGTAAGATTGGTATAAAGGGATCATGGGCAAAACACAAGCAATTAGGACTTGCATATTGGTAAAAACAGGATGGCACAGACAAGTTGGGCTGAAGGGCCTGTTCCATGCTGTAAACCTCTATGACTCTTTGTTAAGGAATACCATTGTTAGCTGCTAGCCAATGGAAAGCAGGTCACTGATCTTATCTGAACACTCCTACAATATAAAGTATCATCAGTTAGAGCGCTATCCTGATGCTGATGCATTATCACACATACCTCTACCTATTGAAACGTCAGTAACTATGTTTTTTATTTTTTGCAATTAGATCACTTGCCATTGATAGCTTCTCAAATTCAGAAACATACCAGAAATGATGCTGTGATGTGGAAGATGGATATGGGATTGAAATGATCGATTTCAGTGAGTCACTGGTGTTGTGAACATTACTATGGAAGGTTTATTTGAATCTGAGCTGCCTAATGATTGTATTCGTGTCACAGTATCATTTGAAGATGATGCAGAATTAGTTCAGAATTAGTCGACTGAAGTTCCATATCATACTTCCTAGGTGAAGGACAGCCAAATTCCAGAATGTTGGATATAACCAAAGAGAAATAAACCTCCTACTGATCAACCTTCTCATTGACTGGTCTATAATGATTAATGCTGCATCAGACTATGTTTACAATATTACTGATCCAATGTATAACATTGTAATAATTTGTTGTTATAACTACAAAATTAAAAGGGAAGAGATAGAACATAGAACATTACAGCACAGAACAGGCCCTTCGGCCTTCGATGTTGTGCCGACCAAAATAAAAAGCAATGCCCCTCCAAACTAAACCATTCCCTTCTCTTCCATATACTTATCAATTAACCTCTTAAACGCCACCAAACTTGGCGCATTACAACAGCTGCAGGCAGGGCATTCCACTCCCTAATCACTCTTTGAGTAAAGAACCTACCTCTGATATCCGTCCTATAACTCATACCCCTTAATTTAAAGCTGTGTCCCCTCGTGCTAGCTTTCTCCAGCCTAGGAAAAAGGCTATCACTGTCCACCCTATCTAAACCTCTAATCATCTTATATGCTTCAATAAGATCCCATCTTAGCCGCCTCCTTTCTAACGAAAACAACCTCAAATCCTTCAACCTCTCTTCATAGGACCTGCCCTCCATACAAGGCAACATCCTGGTAAACCTCCTCTGTACCCTCTCCAATGCCTCCACATCTTTCTTATAATGTGGGGACCAGAAATGCACACAATACTCCAAGTGCGGCCGCACTAGAGTTTTGTACAGTTGCAACATGATGATGCGGCTCCTAAATTCAATCCCCCTACCAATAAAAGCTAAGACTCCATATGCCTTCTTAACAACTTTATCCACTTGACTGCCTACTTTCAGGGATCTATTGACACATACACCAAGATCTTTCTGTTCCTCAACACTATTAAGAGCCCTACCATTAGCCCTATACTCTACACATTTATTGTTCCTGCCAAAGTGCATTACCTCACACTTTTCCACATTAAACTCCATTTGCCACCTCTCGGCCCAGCTCTGCAACTTGTCCAAGTCACTCTGTAAACTATAAACACCCCTCTTCACTATCAACCACTCCACCGACTTTAGTGTCATCTGCAAATTTACTGATCCATCCCTCAATACCCTCATCCAGATCATTTATAAAAATTACAAACAGCAGGGGCCCCCAAAACAGACCCCTGAGGCACACCACTCGTCACCGAACTCCACGATGAATATCTCCCATCAACCACCACCCTCTGTCTTCTATCTGCCAGCCAATTCTAATCCAATTAGCTAAATCACCCTCTATTCCACACATCTGCATTTTCTGTAGAAGTCTTCCATGGGCCACCTTATCAAAAGCCTTACTAAAGTCCATATATACTACATCAACCGCCGTACCCCCATCCACCTCTCTGGTCACTTTCTCAAAAAACTCAATGAGGTTAGTAAGGCATGACCTACCCTTCACGAAACCATGCTGACAATCCCCAATCAATTCATTTCTCTCTAAATAACTATAAATCCTATCCCTAATAATTCTCTCCAATACCTTGCCCACAACAGAAGTAAGACTCACTGGCCTATAATTCCCTGGAAGGTCTCTCTTCCCCTTCTTGAACAATGGGACAATGCAATCATGCTACGTATTTAAATAGTAGCGTGATTGCATTGAGAGCAGATCACATGACGTGATCATTAGTTCATTGTTGAGTTTCAGAGGTTTCAGTTTTAGTTTCAATTCTCTGTTCTGTGCAGAAAATATTGCTTTCAATAAAACTGTTTTGTGTTACTTTGAATCCATGTGTGGCAAGCACACCTATTTCCTTTTGTTTAAAACCCACAACCTCTAACCTAAGACTAGAAGAAGCAAGAACAGGAGCAGGCCTGCTCCACCACTCAATAAGATCGTGGCTGATCTGAAATTCCTCACATCCATTTTCCTGCTCTTTCCCCATATCCTTAATGCATTATATTAATTCATTATCATGGCTACTCTTTCCAACTTGATTGAAGGGCATTAAGCTATGACGAGAGGTTGGAGAAACTCAGTTTGTTCTCACTGGAATGACAGAGATTGAGAGGCAACCAAATAGAAACCTACAAGGTTATGAGGGACATGGACAAAGTGGATAGTCAGAAGCTTTTTCCCAGGGTGGAAGAGTCAATTACTAGGGGGCACATATTTAAGGTTGGTGAGGGGCAAGGTTTAAAAGAGATGTACAAGGCATATTTTTGACATAGAGGCTGTTGGGTGCCTGGAACTCCGCTACCAGGAAGGTCACGGAAGCAGATACGATAGTGACTTTTAAGGGGCATCTGGACAAATACATGCATAGGATCGGAATGGAAGGATATGTTCCCTGAAAGGGTAGGGAGTTTTGGTTAAGTCAGGCAGCATGGTCAGTGCAGGTTTGGAGGGCCAAAGGGCCTGTTTCTATGCTGTAATTTTCTTTGTTCTTTGTTTATTAACCCAATCAACTTGAAGCTTAAAATATCACCATAATTATTCCTCTCTTATTTTTACATGTTCTTATTATTTGCTGATTTACACCCTTTCCTACAGTGCTGCTACTGTTTGGGGGTATATACATAACTCCAATCAACTCCTTATTGTTTTTAACCTCCACCCAAATGGACTCGACATCATCCAAGTCCAGATCATCTCTCACAACTGTCCTCATTCCATCACTGATTAACAGAGCTACCACCCCATCTTTTCCTTCCTTCATGTCTTTCCAAAAGGTCAAATATTAAGTTCCCAGTTTTGATCTTCTAACCATATCTTAGTAATGACTATGAGATTATATTCATTTACCTTGATTTGTGTCATTAGTTTGTCTACCTTTTTCCAAGCGCTTCATGCTTTACGATACAAAGCCTTTAGTTAGGACATTGCAGCTTCCTGTCTAAGAGAGTGCCTAATGAGACAATTTATGTTCACAACAATTTATATTCATATTGCACCTGCCTCATCCCAGTGTGCTTCACAGAAGAGTTATCAGAAATGAGATTAACACTGAGCCGGTTTCAGGATAGGTGGTTATAGACTTAGTGACAGAAGGGAGTACTAAGGACAAAAGTGAAGCTGGCAAACAGAAGGAAAAAATTAGGGAGGGAATTCCAGAGTTTAAAGCCTCAGTAGTTGACAGCACGGCCCCCAGTGGCAGAGAGATTAAAATCAGAAATGGACACAAAGCCAGAATTAGAGAAACGCAGTGATTTCAGAGTGATTGTGGGACTGAAGGAATTTACAGAGATAGAGAATGGTGAGTCCTTGGTGATGTGAATTTTATTCAGTATCTGCTATTTGTTCTGCCTGAAATAACCCTCCTCATACTGATAAATAAATCTTTAAAAACATTGAGAAAACTTCCTGTTTCACTGAAAGACACTGACTGTAAATATTGTAAATGTAGTTTTCAGATATTTGAGAGATACGATCAGCTTAAAGACGAGGCGTACTATAACCTGGAGAGAGATTGAGACAGAGAATAGGAATCAATCTCTGAGAAGTGAAAAGGCAGATTTATCTTCATGATGCATCAAGATAATGGAGAATAGAAGTAAATTTCCAAATCACTGAACTCTGATAGATCTGTTCTGAAATGAACCATGGCTATCTCTAAATGATAGGATGTTTCTTTAATTCATTACTGTGTATTTAATATTGATTTTAAAGATTAGAAGATTTGATATAAATAAGAGAATGTGTCTTTGAAGGTCAATTGAATTGGAATGTCTGTATAATAATTCTATTCATCTTCAACTCCAGATTATAAAACTGTTTCAGCAAAGTGACAGTCCCACATCTCACTAATCTCATCTGTGAAACTATACAAACATTTCACTAAATCCCACAAATGATTTCAAATCATTGCTAAGTACATTGGATAAAATTTATTTCTAGGTTTCCAAATATCTTGTGATGGTACTTTACTGAATTGATCATTTAGAGTTTAAATTTCATTCTGAGATCTAAAATCATAGAGAAATATCTTGCATGAAGTTTCAGATCTTTGGCGATTCAGAACTGATTTTAATGGCAAACCAGAGGCTGCAGGGTGATAACAGGTGAGTGCTGAATATTGAGGGGTTGGTGACATTCAAGGAGAACAGGGAGCGAGGTAATAGGGGAAGTGTAGCATTGTGAACCAAGGATGCCATTGGTGCAATAGTTCGCAATGACCTTGGTTCAGGAGATCAGGATGTGGATACGATTTGGATGTGCTTGAGAAATGGTAGGCCAAATAAGGCTCTAGTTGGAGTGCTCTACAGGCTTCTAACTTCTAACCACAATGCAGAACAAAATATATCAGAAGAAATATTATTAATAAAGGGATGGCAACAATATCAGTGATTTTAAATTTCCATATAAACTGGAACGATCAGATTGACAGTAACAGCCTGGATGAAGGGTTCATAAAATGTTATTGAGACATTTTTTCTCTCTCCTAGAAATTAAAGTATCAGGGATGGCAGTGCAGGCAGTACGTTGCACCTCCTGCAGTATGTACGAGGTGAGGGACACCAGTAGTGTTCCTGCTGATTATACCTGCAGGAAGTGTGCCCATTTGCAGCTCCTTGAGGATCGTGTTAAGGAGCTGGAGCTGGAATTAGAGGAACTCAGGATAATTCGGGAGGTTGAGGCGGATATTGACAGGAGTTACAAAGAGATAGTCACTCCTAAAAGTGATTCTTGGGTAACTATTAGGAAGAGGGGTAAGAAGCAATCGGGGAGACAATCCCCTGGGGCTGTTCCCCTCCAAAACAAGTTTTCTGTCCTGGAGGCTACAGTTCAGGAGGAATCAACTGGAGATAGAACATAGAACATTACAGCACAGAACAGGCCCTTCGGCCTTCGATGTTGTGCCGACCAATATAAAAAGCAATGCCCCTCCTAACTAAACCATTCCCTTCTCTTCCATATACTTATCAACTAACCTCTTAAACGCCACCAAACTTGGCGCATCTACAACAGATGCAGGCAGGGCATTCCACTCCCTAATCACTCTTTGAGTAAAGAACCTACCTCTGATATCCGTCCTATAACTCATACCCCTTAATTTAAAGTTGTGTCCCCTCGTGCTAGCTTTCTCCATCCTAGGAAAAAGGCTATCACTGTCCACCCTATCCAAACCTCTAATCATCTTATATGCTTCAATAAGATCCCACCTTAGCCGCCTCCTTTCTAACGAAAACAACCTCAAATCCTTCAACCTCTCTTCATAGGACCTGCCCTCCATACCAGGCAACATCCTAGTAAACCTCCTCTGTACCCTCTCCAATGCCTCCACATCTTTCTTATAATGTGGCGACCAGAACTGCACACAATACTCCAAGTGCGGCCGCACTAGAGTTTTGTACAGTTGCAACATGATGCTGCGGCTCCTAAATTCAATCCCCTACCAATAAAAGCTAAGACTCCATATGCCTTCTTAACAACTTTATCCACTTGACTGCCTACTTTCATGGATCTATTGACACATACACCAAGATCCTTCTGTTCCTCAACACTATTAAGAGCCCTACCATTAGCCCTATACTCTACACATTTATTGTTCCTGCCAAAGTGCATTACCTCACACTTTTCCACATTAAACTCCATTTGCCACCTCTCGGCCCAGCTCTGCAACTTGTCCAAGTCTCTCTGTAAACTATAACACCCCTCTTCACTATCTACCACTCCACCGACTTTAGTGTCATCTGCAAATTTACTGATCCATCCCTCAATACCCTCATCCAGATCATTTATAAAAATTACAACAGCAGGGGCCCCAAAACAGACCCCTGAGGCACACCACTCGTCACCGAACTCCATGATGAAAATCTCCCATCAACCACCACCCTCTGTCTTCTATCTGCCAGCCAATTTCTAATCCAATTAGCTAAATCACCCTCTATTCCACACATCCGCATTTTCTGTAGAAGTCTTCCATGGGCCACCTTATCAAAAGCCTTACTAAAGTCCATATATACTACATCAACCGCCTTACCCCCATCCACCTCTCTGGTCACTTTCTCAAAAGTGACCAAAGATGGCCAAAGGGAGCAGGTCTCTGGGGGTGAGCCTGCTGAGAATGCTCAGGTGGGTAGGGGGAATAAGAGATTGGGCCTGGTAATTGGAGACCCCATAGTTAGGGGGACAGATATGAGAGTAAATAGTAATAAACGGGACTCGGGGCTGGTGTGTTGCCTCCCAGGGGCCAGGGTCCAGGATGTCTCAGATCGGGTTTTTAAGATTCTTAAGGGAGAGGGGAGTCAGCCCCAAGTCATAGTTCATGTAGGGACTCATGATGTAGGTAGGACAAGGAAAGGGGATATTAAACAGAAATTTATGGAGTTGGGGTGGAAGCTTAGGGCCAAAACAGACAGAGTGGTTATCTCTGGACTCTTGCCTGTGCCACGGGATAGTTTAGAGAAGAACAGAGAGAGGGAATGTTTGAACTCGTGGCTGCGGGGATGGTGCAGGAGGGAGGTGTTCAGGTTCCTGAACAATTGGGACTCATTCTGGGATAGGTGGGACCTCTACAAGAGAGATGGTCTACACCTGAACCAGAGGGGAACTAACATCTTGGGGGGAAAATTTGCAAAGGCTATGCAGGGGGCTTTAAACTGATTCAGAGGGGGGGTGGGATCCTGAGTAGTTTGGATGTTAAGAGGGACGAGAACAGGGGGGTCATAGATGAGAACTGTAAAGCACAGCAGCGTACAGGTGGAGTAGGGCATGGTTTGAAATGTGTATACTTTAATGCAAGAAGTATTCGCAATAAGGTGGAGGAACTGGCAGCTTGGACCAGTACCTGGAACTTCGATGTTGTGGCCATTTCAGAGACATGGATAGAGCAGGGACAGGAATGGTTGTTGCAGGATCCAGGGTTCAAATGCTTCAGTTGGAGTAGAGAAGGAGGTAGAAGGGGGGGAGGAGTGGCATTATTAGTTAAAGACTGTATCACAGTGACAGAAAGGAAGTTTGATGAGGACTTGTCTGTTGAGGTAGTATGGGCTGAGATAGTATGGGATAGTATGGTGGTAGATAGTGAAGAGGGGTGTTATAGTTTACAGAGTGACTTGGACAAGTTGCAGAGCTGGGCCGAGAGGTGGCAAATGGAGTTTAATGTGAAAAAGTGTGAGGTAATGCACTTTGGCAGGAACAATAAATGTGTAGAGTATAGGGCTAATGGTAGGGCTCTTAATAGTGTTGAGGAACAGAAGGCTCTTGGTGTATGTGTCAATAGATCCCTGAAAGTAGGCAGTCAAGTGGATAAAGTTGTTAAGAAAGCATATGGAGTCTTAGCTTTTATTGGTAGGGGGATTGAATTTAGGAGCCGCAGCATCATGTTGCAACTGTACAAAACTCTAGTGCGGCCGCACTTGGAGTATTGTGTGCAGTCTGGTCCCCACATTATAAGAAAGATGTGGAGGCATTGGAGAGGGTACAGAGGAGGTTTACCAGGATGTTGCCTGGTATGGAGGGCAGGTCTTATGAAGAGAGGTTGAAGGTTTGAGGTTGTTTTCGTTAGAAAGGAGGCGGCTAAGAGGGGATCTTATTGAAGCATATAAGATGATTAGAGGTTTAGATAGGGTGGACAGTGATAGCCTTTTTCCTAGGATGGAGAAAGCTAGCACGAGGGGACACAGCTTTAAATTAAGGGGTATGAGTTATAGGACGGATATCAGAGGTAGGTTCTTTACTCAGAGTGATTAGGGAGTGGAATGCCCTGCCTGCAGCTGTTGTAGATGCGCCAAGTTTGGTGGGTTTAAGAGGTTAATTGATAAGTATATGGAAAAGAAGGGAATCATTTAGTTGGAGGGGCATTGCTTTTTATTTTGGTCGGCACAACATCGAAGGCCGAAGGGCCTGTTCTGTGCTGTAATGTTCTATGTTCTTAGAAACAGGAGAGGAGAGGTCACCCTGTTGGGAGTCTTTTATACACCTCCTAAAAGTTCTAGAGAGGTTGAGGAAAGGATTGCAAAGTCAATTCTGGTCAGGAGTGAAAGTAATAGGGTAATTGTTATGGGGGACTTTACTAATATTGATTGGAATAGCTATAGCTCTAGCTCGTTAGAGGGGTCAGTTTTTGTACAAAGTGTGCAGGAAGGTTTTTTGACTCAGTATGTAGATAGGCCAACTAGAGGTGAGGCTACATTGGATTTGGTGCTGGGCAATGAGCCAGACCAGGTGTTAGGCTTGGAAGTTGGTGAACATTTTGGTGATAGTGACCACAATTCGGTTACGTTCACCTTAGTGATGGATAGGGATAGGCATGAAGCTGGGGGCAGTAGTTATAGCTGGGGGAATGGTAATTATGAGGCCATAAGGAGAGAATTAGGGTGCATAGGTTGGACTAGGAAACTACAGGGACTGGGAACATCTGAAATGTGGAGCTTATTCAAGGAGCAGCTACTGCGAGTCCTTGATAAGTATGTCCCTGTCAGGCAAGGAGGAAATGGTCGAGTAAGGGAACCATGGTGTACTAAAAAAGTTAATTCGCTGGTTAAAAGGAAAAAGGAGGCTTATGTCAGGATGAGGCTTGAAGGCTCAGTTAGTGCAATGGATAGCTATAGATTAGCCAGGAGGGAGCTAAAGAGTGAGTTGAGGAGAGCTAAAAGGGGACACAAGAAGACTTTGGCTGATAGGATCAAGGAGAATCCTAAAGCTTTCTTTAGATATGTTAAGAATAGAAGATTGGTTAGGGCAAGATTAGGGCCAGTCAGAGACAGCAGTGGGAAGTTGTGCGTGGAGCCTGAAGAGATTGGAGAGGCACTGAACAAATATTTCTCTTCGGTATTCACGCAGGGAGATGTAAATGTAGTTGTGGAGAACACTGGGATACAGGGTTGCAAACTGGAAAGTATTGAAGTAGATAAGGAGGATGTGCTAGATATTCTTGAGGGTTTGAAGTTAGATAAGTCCCCTGGGCCGGACGGGATTTACCCTAGGATTCTCTGGGAGGCGAGAGAGGAGATTGCAGAGCCTCTGGCTCTGATCTTCAGGTCGTCGTTGGTTACGGGTATAGTGCCGGAAGACTGGAGGATAGCGAATGTGGTCCCATTGTTCAAGAAGGGGAAGAGAGACTTTCCGGGGAATTATAGGCTGGTGAGTCTTACTTCTGTTGTGGGCAAAGTATTGGAGAGAATTATTAGGGATAGGATTTATAGTTATTTAGAGAGAAATGAATTGATTGGGGATAGTCAGCATGGTTTTGTGAAGGGTAGGTCGTGCCTTACTAACCTTATTGAGTTTTTTGAAAAAGTGACCAAAGAGGTGGATGGGGGTAAGGCAGTTGATGTGGTATATATGGACTTTAGTAAGGCGTTCGATAAGGTGGCACATGGAAGGCCTCTGCAGAAAATGCAGATGTATGGGATTGAGGGTTATTTAGCTAATTGGATTAGGAACTGGCTAGCAGATAGAAGACAGATGGTGGTGGTTGATGGGAGATATTCGTCATGGAGTTCGGTTACTAGTGGTGTACCTCAGGGATCTGTTTTGGGGCCCCTGCTGTTTGTAATTTTTATAAATGATCTGGATGAGGGTATTGAAGGATGGATTAGTAAATTTGCGGATGACACCAAAGTCGGAGGAGTGGTAGATAGTGAAGAGGGGTGTTATAGTTTGCAGAGAGACTTGGACAAGTTGCAGAGCTGGGCCGAGAGGTGGCAAATGGAGTTTAATGTGGAAAAATGTGAGGTAATTCACTTTGGCAGGAATAACAAATGTGTAGAGTATAGGGCTAATGGTAGGACTCTTAATAGTGTTGATGAACAGAGGGATCTTGATGTATGTGTGCATAGATCCCTGAAAGTTGGCAATCAAGTCGATAAGGTTGTTAAGAAGGCATACGGAGTCTTAGCTTTTATTGGTAGGGGGACTGAATTTCGGAGCCGCAATGTCATGTTGCAACTGTACAAAACTCTGTTTTGTACAGAGCCGCACTTGGAATATATTGTGTACAGTTCTGGTCCCCGCATTATAAGAAAGATGTGGAGGCATTGGAGAGGGTACAGAGGAGGTTTACCAGGATGTTGCCTGGTATGTAATTGGATTAATGAATGATTTCAGACTAAAGACGCCCCCAGGTAGCAGCGACCACAGTATGATTGAATTTTACACTCAGTTTAAAAGGGAGAAGAGTGGGTTTAAAACTAGTGCATAGGACACAGAACATTACAGCTCAGTACAGGCCCTTCAGCTCTCAATATTGCACCAAGCTGTCAAACCAATCTAAAGCCCATCTAACCTACACTCTTCTAATATCATCCATATGTTTATCCAATGATCATTTAAGTGCTCTTAATGTCAGCAACTGCAGCAGGCAGGGCATTCCATGCCCTTACTTCCCTCTGAGTAAAAAAACCTACTTCTGATATCTGTCCTATAATTACCACCCCTCATTTTAAAGCTATGTCCCCTCGTAGAACATAGAACAATACAGCACAAACAGGCCCTTCGGCCCACGAGTTGCACCGATCACATCGACCAATCCACAGACCTATCTATAACCCCCTATCCTAATCTTTTCCATATACTCATCCAGAAGTCTCTTAAAAGACCCCAGTGAGTTTGCCTCAACAACCTCCGACGGCAGTCAGTTCCATTCACTCACCACCCTCTGAGTGAAAAACCTACCCCTGACATCTCCTTTGTATTTGCTTCCCTGCACCTTAAATCTGTGTCCTCTCGTAGTGACCATTTCAGCTCGGGGAAATAGTCTCTGAGAGTCCACCCTATCTATTCCTCTCAACATTTTATAAACCTCTATCAGGTCGCCTCTCAACCTACGTCTCTCCAGTGAGAAGAGTCCCAGCTCCCTCAACCTATCTTCATAAGGCCTGCCTCCCAATCCAGGCAGCATCCTTGTAAATCTCCTCTGAACCCTCTCAATAGCCTCTACATCCTTCCTATAATGAGCCGACCAGAACTGCGCACAATACTCCAACTGGGGTCTAACAAGAGTGTTATAGAGCTGCATCATTTCCTCCTGACTCCTAAACTCTATTCCTCGATTAATGAAGGCCAGTACACCGTATGCCTTCTTGACCACTTCCTCCACCTGCGAGGCTGATTTAAGAGTCCTATGGACCCGGACCCCAAAATCCTTCTGCTCTACAAAGCAGCTAAGACTCCTACCCCTTATATTGTACTCCTTCATCCCATTATTCCTGCCAAAATGTACCACTACACATTTATCTGCGTTGAAGTCCATCTGCCACTTCTCCGCCCAGTCTTGCATCCTGTCTATGTCCTGCTGCAACTTTTGGCATCCCTCCAGACCATCCACAACACCACCGACCTTTGTATCATCGGCGATAGCCATGTTAGCCATCTCCATCTGAGGAAAAAGGCTCTCACTGTGCATCCTATCTAATCTTCTGATCATCTTATATGCCCCTATTAAGTCACCTCTTAACCTTCTTCTCTCTAACAAAAACAGCCTCAATCCCTCAGCCTTTCCTCATAAGACCTTCCCACCATAACAGGCAACATCCTGGTAAATCTCCTCTGCATCCTTTCCAATGCTTCCATATCCTTCCTATAATTAAGATTAAGGTGCAGGAGTCGGGGAATGGTATTAGACTGGATAGAGGATTGGTTGTCTAATAGGAAGCAGAGGGTAGGTATTAATGGGTGCTATTCTGATTGGCAGCTGGTGACTAGTGGAGTGCCCCAGGGATCGGTGCTGGGGTCTCAACTAATTACCATTTACATAGATGATCTGGAGGAAGGGGCTGAGTGCAGGGTGACGAAATTTGCTGATGACACGAAGATAAGTGGAAAAGCAAATTGCGTGGAGGGTGTGGAAAGCCTGCAGAGGGATCTGGATAGGTTGAGTGAGTGGACGAGGACCTGGCAGATGGAGTAAAATGTTAACAAGTGTGAGGTTATCCACTTTGGGAAGAATAACGGTAGGAAGGATTACTATTTAAATGGCGAAAAGCTGCAGCATGCGACGGTGCAGAGGGACCTGGGGGTCCTTGTGCACGAATCGCAAAAACACAGTCTGCAGGTGCAGCAGGTGATTAAGAAGGCAAATGTAACGTTGGCCTTTATAGCGAGGGGGATAGAATATAAAAGCAGGGAGGTTCTGTTGTAGCTGTATAGGGTATTGGTGAGGCCACAGCTGGAGTACTGTGTGCAGTTTTGGTCGTCACATTTGAAGAAGATATACTGGCCTTGGAGGGGGTGCAGAGAAGGTTCACTAGGCTGATATCGGAGATGAGAGCGTTGGATTATGAGGAGAGACTGAATAGGCTAGGTTTGTACTCTTTGGAGTTTAGAAGGCTGAGAGGGGACCTTATAGAGATGTATAAGATAATGAAGGGGATGGATAGGGTAGAGGTTGAGAGACTCTTCCCGCTTAACAAAGATAGCAGGACTAGAGGGCACAGCCTCAAGATTGGGGGGGTGGGGGGCGGTTCAGATCAGAGTTGAGGAGGAATTTCTTCACGCAAAGGGTGGTGAATCTTTGGAATTCTCTGCCTGATGAAGTGGTGGAGGCTTCCTCACTGAATATGTTCAAGTCAAGAGTGGATAGGTTTTTAATTGACAAGGGAATTAAGGGTTACGGGGAGAAAGAGGAAAAGTGGAACTGAACCACTACAGATCAGCCATGATCTTATTGAATGGTGGGGCAGGCTCGAGGGGCTGGATGGCCCACTCCTGCTCCTATTTCTTATGTTCTTATGTTCTTATAATGCGGTGACCAGAACTGAATGCAATATTCCAAGTGCAGCCGCATCAGAGTTTTGTACAGCTGCAACATGACCTCATGGCTCTGAAACTCAATCCCTCTATCGATAGAAGCTAACACACCGTACGCCTTCTTAACAACCCTATTAACCTGGGTGTCAACTTTCAGGGATCTATGCGCATGTATACTGAGAACTCTCTGCTCATCCACACTACCAAGTTTGGTGGCATTTGAGGTTAGTAGATAAGTTTATGGATGAAAAGGGAATGGTTTAGATTAGAGGGTCACTGCTTGTTCCTAATTGGTCGGCGCAACATCGAAGGCCGAAGGGCCTGTTCTGCGCTGTAATGTTCTATGTTCTATGTTCTATTTGCTATCTTCGAGTCTTCTGGCATTATACCTGTAGCCAATGACAACAGAAAGATCAAAGCCAAAGGCTCTGCAATCTCCTCCTTAGCCTCCCAGAGAATCCTAGAATAAATCCCATCTGGCCCAGGGAACTTATCTATTTTCATACTTTCCAGAATTGCTAACACCTGCTCCTTATGAGTCTCAATCCTTTCTCGTCTAATAGCCTGTAACTCAGTACTCTCCTTGACAACATTGTCTTTTTCCTATATGAGTACTGATGAAAAATATTCATTTAGTGCCTCTCTTATCTCTTCAGATTCCACACCCAACTTCCCAGTACTGTCCTTGACTGGTCCTAATCTTAACCTAGTCATTTTTTATTCCAACATACCTATAGAAAGCTTTAGGTTTTCCTTGAACCTACCGGCCAAAGATTCCTCATGTTCCCCTCACCTCTGCTCCTCTCAGTTCTCTCTTTTAAGCCTATCCTGGCTAATTTGTAACTCTCAAACGCCCTAACTGAGCCTTCACGTCTCATCTTGACCTAAGTCTCCTTCTCTCTCCTCATAAGAGATTCAACTTCTTTAGTAAACCATAGTACCCTTACTCGACCACTTCCTTCCAGCCTGACAGGTACATACTTATCAAGGACTCGCAGTAGCTGCTCCTTGAACAAGCTCCACATTTCAATACCCATCCCCTGCAGTTTCCTTCCACATCCTATGTATCCTAAATCTCATTTATTTGCCTCATAATTTCCTCTCCTCCAGCTATAACTCTTTCTTAAGGTATATACCTATCCCTTTCCATCACTAAAGTAAACATAACCGAATTGTGGTCACTATCACCAAAGTGCTCATCTACCTCCAAGTCTAACACCTGGCCTGATTCATTACCAAGTATCAAATCCAATGTGGCCTTGCTTTTTGTTGGCCTATCAACATACTGAGTCAGGAAACCCTCCTGCACACATTGGACAAAAACTGACCCATCTAAAGTACGCAAACTATAGTGTTTCCAGTCAATATTTATAAAGTTAAAGTCTCCCATAACAACTACCCTGTTACTTTCACTCAAAGAACAAACAGCAAAGAAGAAAACAGCACGGAAAACAGGCCCTTCGGCTCAACGAGCCCACGCCGCCACCCTGATGTTCCCACCTCTACCCACAATCCCTGTCTATCTTTATAGATCTATGGATTAAAAACCAAATTTGAGACAATTTAGGGAGAATCTGTTTTGCCAATTAGCCTAAGAGCACATCTTTGGCATGTGGGAGGAAACCGGAGCACCCAGAGAAAACCCACGCAAGCACGGGGAGAATGCGCAAACTCAGACACGGGCCCAAATCCATTTATCTGCACATAAATGCAGATATCTGCACAACTCAGCGATAGTCACTGAGCTGTCATGTTGCCCATCAAATGGTCCAGGTCAAGCATACACTAACGACGTGAAGCACCAAGATACTCTCAAAAAAAATCCAAGAGCAGCCCTCTCACGACCCATCGCGTGTATGCCCCTCGTTGGACAACAAGGTGGACCAAAGCACCTGTAGGATAAAAACACGTACATCAATATCATCATCTATTTACACACTTCCCAGGGACTCCCAAGGCTCACGATCCCTATTTTAAATCGGTTTTCTATACCCCTCCATTCCCATTCTGTTCATGTGCCCATCTAAGTATTTCTTAAATAACTCCAGAGTACCTGCCACCACCACTTTACTTGGCAGTGCATTCCATACCTCCACCACCCTCTGTGTGAAAAAACTCCCTCTAGCATCCAAATTATACCTTACCCCCTCACCCTAAGCCTGTGACCCGTCGTGCTATTTGAGTCCATCCTAGGAAAAAGCTTAACCCTGTTTATTCTATCTATAACCCTCATAATCTTGTACACCTCTATTAGATCTCCTCTAAGTCTACATCTTTCTAAGGAAAACAGTCCCAATTTGCCTAACCTCTCCTCATAACTCAGACCTTCTATACCAGGCAGCATCCTGGTAAACCTCCTCTGCACTCTCTCCAGAGTCTCCACGTCCTTCCGGTAGTAAGGCTACCAGAACTGGACGCAGTATTCCAAATGAGGTCTAACCAACGTTTTATACAACTGCAACATTAAAGGCCAGCTCTTGTACTCTATACCCCTTCCTATAAAGGCTAGCATACCATATGCTTTCTTCACAGCCTTCTCCACCTGCTCTGCCACCTTCAGAGACTTGTGCACCTGCACCCCCAGGTCCCTCTGCGTTTCTATACTCTTAATAGGTCTACCCTTTATCATATACCTCCCCCTTACATTCTTTCTCCTGAAATGCATCACCTCACATTTATCAGAATTGAATTCCATCTGCCATCTATCTGCCCAAGCTACCAGCCTATGTCCTGCTGCATTGCCTGACAATGCTCCTCACTATCCGCAAGTCCAGCCATCTTTGTATCGTCTGAAAACTTGCTGATCACTCCACTTACTCCCTCTTCCAAGTCATTTATATATATTACAAATAGAAGAGGTCCCAGTACCGAGCCCTGCGGCACACCACTAGTGACCAACCTCCAGCTTGAAAAACACCCTTCCACTATTAGTCTCTGTCTCCTATTACCAAGCCAGTTACTTATCTATCTAGCTACCTGTCCTTGTATCTCATGAGCCTTGACCTTCTCAACTAACCTCCCATGAGGGACTTTGTCAAACGCCTTACTAAAATCCATATAGACGACATCAACAGCTCGCACTTCGTCCACTGTTTTCGCCACCTCCTCAAAAAATTCTACCAGATTTGTAAGGCACGACCTCCCCTTAATAAAGCCATGCTGCATATCCCTAATCAGATCGCAACACTCTAAGTGCCTATACATCCTATCTCTAAGAATCCCCTCCAACAGCTTCCCTACCACTAACGTCAAACTCACCGGCCTATAACGTCCAGGGTTATCCCTACTACCCTTTTTAAACAAAGGTACAATATTAGCTATTCTCCAGTCCTCTGGGACATCACCTGTATCCAAAGAATGGACAAAGATTTGCGTCAGAAGCTCAGCAATTTCACCTTGCACCTCCCTAAGCAGCCTGGGATAAATGCCATCAGGCCCTGGAGATTTATCAATTTTAATGCTACCTGGATGCTCTAACACATCCTCCCTTGGTATGGATATTTCCCTCAACTGGTCCACAGCTCCCTCAGAGTTAGGAGCTGTCAACAAGCCCCTCTCCTTCGTGAATACCGACGCAAAGTATTCATTCAGGATCTCTGCCATTCCCTCGGGCTCTAAGCACAGTTTCCCTCCTCTGTCCCTAAGAGGTCCGATTTTTCCTCTAACCACCCTTTTATTCCTAACATAGGAGTAAAAGGCCTTTGGATTTTCCTTAATCCCATCTGCAAAATCATTTCATGCCCCCTTTTTGCCCTTCTAACTCTCCGTGTGAGCTCCCTCCTACTCTCTCTCCGTTCCCAGCTGCTTTGACCTATCATACGCCTCTCTTTTCTTCCTAACCAAGTCCTCAATATCCCTAGTAATCCACGGTTCTCTAATCCTACCTTTCCCATCTTTCCTCTTAGCCGGCACATATCTATCTTGCAACATTTTCAGTATTCCCTTGAAAGAGTCCCACGTACCTAGCGTGGACTTACCCTCGAACAACCGTTCCCAATCAGTTTCCATAAGTTCCTGCCTAATCCAACCGTTGTTAGCCTTCCCCCAATTTGGCACTCTGCCCCTATGGAAAAGCATCCTTTTCCATCTGTATCCTAAAGTAGACAGAATTGTGGTCACTGTTAGCCACGTATTCCCTTACTACAACATCAACCTCCTGCCCTGGCTCATTGCTCAGAACTAAATCAAATATAGCCCCTTCTCTCGTCGGGCTAGCCACATACTGTTTCAACGATCCTTCCAGTACACATTTTACAAATTCCCTGCCCGTCCAAACCCCCAGCTCTAGGTACATTTAAATCCACCCTGGAGAGATTAAAATCTCCCACTATAACGACTCTGTTCTTTCTGTACCTATCCAAAATGCCTTTATTTGTGCCTTCTTCAACTACTCAAGGGCTGTTGGGTGGCCTATAATACACCCCTAACATAGTAATCGCCCCCTTTCTATTCCTCAACTCCACCCACAGTGACTCCACTCCTAACTCCTCTGTATTGTCCTCCCTCTGCACCGCCGTGATGCTCTACCTAACTAACAATGCCACTCCTCCACCTCTTCTGGACCCTCCTCTGTCACGCCTGAAACACTTATACCCAGGAATATTCAGTTGCCACTGCTCCCCTTCCTTTAACCACGTCTCCATCACCACAATCACATCCAAGTTCATCCGTTTTTTCCGTTACGCTCCTCGCATTGAATCAGACACACTCCAGACCTCCAAGCCCACTCGGAACCTCCTCCTCCCTGGTGTATTTCTTCTCATCCAAGCTTAGTCTATCTCCCATCTCGCTCTCTACTGAGCTATCGGTCTCAGCCCCTCCCCCCCTCCATATTAGTTTAAATCCTGCCAAAACACTCCAGCTAACCTCCCAGCTAAGATATTCACGCCCTTCCCATTTAAGTGTTCCCCGTCCCTTCTATACAGGTGCCCTTCTTTCCCAAAGACTTCCCAGTTATCCACAAATATGAAACCCTCTGCCCTACACCAGTCCTTCAGCCACGCATTCAGCTGTAGGATCTCATTTTTCCTGGCTCCGCTATTACCCAGCCCTGGAAGCAGCCCTGAGATTGCCACTCTGGAGGCCCTGCTCTTCAGCCTACCCCCCAACTCCCTGAACTGCCTTCGTATATCCTCCCTGCTCTTACTTCCTACATCCTTCTGTCCTACATGAATAATCACATCCGCCTGAGTCCCCTCACCCTTCAAGATGCTCTCTACCCCGTCAGACACATCTCATACCCCTGCTCCAGGAAGGCAAACTACCATCCTGGAGTCCCGCCTTGGACCACAGAAGCGCCTGTCTATTCCTCTAACCCTCCCATCCCCCACCACTATCTCCCTTCCAGCCCCTTTCCTCCCCTTTGAGGTACCCCTCCCTGGTAAGAAGTCTCACAATACCAGGTTAAAGTCCAACAGGTTTATTTGGTAGCAAAAGCCACTGGCTTTATGCAGAATCATCTTTGTAATCCTTTCCTCCACATCTCTGGAACATTTTGGAGGCCGATAGAAAACTCCCAACAGGATGACCTCTCCTCTCCTGTTTCTAATCTCAGCCCATTCTATCTCAGTGGAAGAATCCTCATCAAATGGATTCTGCCACCATAATATTGTCCTTGACTAACAATGCTACATCTCCCCCTCTTTTACCACTGTCCCTGATCTTACTGAAACATCTAAACCTCAGAAATTGCAACAACCATTCCTGTCCCGGCTCTATCCATGTCTCCAAAATGGCCACAACATCGAAGTTCCAGGTACCAATCCAGGCTGCAAGTTCACCACCTAGTCCAAAGATATGTGGGTTAGGTTGATTGGCCAAGCTAAAATTGCCTCTTCGTGTCCTGAGATGTGTAGGTTAAAGGGATTAGTGGGTAAAATATGTAAAGACATGGGAGTAGGGTCTCAGTGGGATTGTGGGTCGGTGCAGATTTGATGGGCTGATCGGTCTCTTTCTATACTGTAGGGTTTCAATGATAAAGTTTCTATGATTATTCCGGATGTTCCTGGTGTTGAGGTAGACATACTTTAAACCTCTTTCATAGAACATAGAACAATACAGCACAGAACAGGCCCTTCGGCCTTCGATGTTGTGCCGACCAAAATAAAAAGCAATGCCCCTCCAAACTAAACCATTCCCTTCTCTTCCATATACTTATCAATTAACCTCTTAAACGCCACCAACTTGGCGCATCTACAACAGCTGCAGGCAGGGCATTCCACTCCCTAATCACTCTTTGAGTAAAGAACATACCTCTGATATCCGTCCTATAACTCATACCACTTAATTTAAAGCTGTGTCCCCTCGTGCTAGCATTCTCCATCCTAGGAAAAAGGCTATCACTGTCCACCCTATCTAAACCTCTACTCATCTTATATGCTTCAATAAGATCCCCTCTTAGCCGCCTCCTTTCTAACGAAAACAACCTCAAATCCCTCAGCCTCTCTTCATAAGACCTGGCCTCCATACCAGGCAACATCCTGGTAAACCTCCTCTGTACCCTCTCCAATGCCTCCACATCTTTCTTATAATGTGGGGACCAGAACTGCACACAATACTCCAAGTGCGGCCGCACTAGAGTTTTGTACAGTTGCAACATGATGCTGCGGCCCCTAAATTCAATTTCCTGCCTGCTGGTACACTCCTGCGACCTTGAAATCTTATTCATGACTAGTATTTTAAACTTAAATAAGGGCAATTCTGTGAGCATGAAAGTTGAACTAGCTGCAGTGAACTGAGAGACTGGGTTAGGGGACAGATCAATAGAGTAACATTGGCAGACATTTTAAAACTTCAGAACGTTAATAATAGATATTAGAACCAGACATTCTCTGGATGAACCACTATCTGTGGTGAAGTAAATAATTTAGGAAATGTATCAAACTGAGGGACAAACTATGTAACTGCGCAAAGAGAATGAGAGGACAAATGATTGGTCAGAACATAAAGAATGGCAGAGAATGACTAAAAGATTAACCAGGATAAAGGAATTAGAGTTTGAGAGGAAGCTGGCTGGAAATGTAAAAACTGAGAGTTCCAACAGGGATTTCAAAAAGAAAAGTAGAAGTAAAGTGTTGGTTCTCTAAAGAGTGAGGACGGGGAGTTAATGGTAAATAATAAGGAAATGGTGGATGAAATGAACAAATATCCTACTTCAGTATTCGTAGGAACGTAGAAACAGAGAAAAACTACAGGACAATACAGGCCCCTCGGCCCCCAGAGCTGTGCCTCACATGTCACTACCTTAGAGATTACTAGGCTTACCTATAACCCTCTATCTTACTAAGTTCTATGTACTTAGCTAAAAGTCTCTTCAAATATCCTATTGAATCTGCCTCTACCACCACCGATGGTAGCCGATTCCACACGCACACTGAGTGAAAAACTTACCCCTGATATCTCCTCGTACATACTCCCCAGCACCTTAAACCCATGTCCTCTCATAGCCACCATTTCAGCCCTGGGAAATAATCTCTGAGAATGATATTCACTACGGAGGATACAGGAATATTCCGGCTGCAGCTGAAAATCAGGAGGTAAAAGAAGAAGGAAGATATTGTTTTTTCATTCATTTTCAGATGTGGGTATCAATGGGAGGGGCAGCACTTATTGCCCTTCTCTCGTTGTCCTTGAGAAGATGCTGTGATCTTGAATCATTGCAGTCCCGGAGACGTGGGTACACACACAGTGCTGTTAGAGAGGTAATTCCAGGATTTTGACAGAGTGACAATGAAAGATGATGAGTGACTCGGATGGGAACCTCGTGGTGCTGGTGCTCCCAGGTATCTGCTGTTGTTGTCCTTCTAAATAATAGCAGTCATGGGTTTAGAAGGATCTGCCGCAGGAACCTTGATGAGTTGCTGTTGAGCATCTTGAAGATGGTAAACGTGGCTGGCATAGTTCGTCAGTGGGGAGAGAGTGAATGTTTGTGGAAGGGACAGCAATGAAGCAGGGCTGCTTTGTCCTGGATGGTGTTGAGCTTCTTGAGTGCTGTTGGAGCTGCCCCCATCCAGACAAGTGGGGAGTATTCCATCACACTCCTGACTTGAACTTTGTAGATGGTGAACAGCTTTGGGGAGTCAAGAGGTGAGTTACTCACCACAGCCTCTGACCTGTTCTGATAGCCACAGGATTTATATAGTTGGTCCAGTTCAGTTTCTGGTCAATGGTAACACTATGAAGTTGATAGTGAGGGATTCAGTAATGGTAATGCCATCGAATGTCAAGGGGTGATCCACCCTTGTTAGAGATGGTTATTGATTGGCATTTGTGTGGCACAAATTACTTGCCACTTGTCAGTCCAAGTTTTGCCACATTTGGACATGAACTACACACTCTCAGTTCCAATTCACGGGCACTTTTAGATAGTATCACGGGATCTATTAGAGGTATATAAGATTATGAGGGGTATAGATAGAGTAAATGGTGGTTAGCTTTTTCCACCATTAGAATCAGATAGAACGAGGGGTCACGGCCTTAGGGTGAGGGGGGCTATGTATAAGACGAATATTAGAGGGCATTTTTTCACACAAAGGGTAGTGGGGGTGTGGAATGCACTACCGAGTAAGGTGGTGGGAGCAGGCACGCTAGGGTTGTTTAAGGGTCTCTTGGACAGCCACATGAGCAGTCTGCAGATAGAGGGATATAGGAGGACTGTTTAAATACTTTAATTGTTTCCACAGGCTGTTCGGTCCACCTTGTTGACCAACAAGGTGCATGCATTCGGCAGGTCGTGCGAGGGCTGCTCTTGGAGGTTACTTCAGGAGTGGCCTAGTGCTTCATGTCGTTAGTGTCTGCTTAAACTGGACCATCAGATGGGCAACATGACAGCTCAGAGACTATCGCTGTTGCTGTGCAGACACATGGATTTGGGCCTGTGTCTGCGGGAGTTTGCGCGTTCTCCCTGTGGTTGCGTGGGTTTTCTCCGGGTGCTCCGGTTTCCTCCCACATCCCAAAAATGTGCTCTTAGGCTGATTGGTAACAAATTGTCCCTATATTGGTCTCTATATGTCATTAAGACGTTAGGACGGCGGCGCGGGCTCGTTGGGCCGAAGGGCCTGTTTCCCGTGCTGTGTTGTTCTTTGTTCACTTCCATCCTATTGGTTGAGGTGTGTTGTGATCCCTGAGATGAACTGAAATTTTGAACAAGGTCACGTGATTCCTGAGATTGCTGTCACATCCAATTCCCTCCAGGCCCACGATTAGCCAGCTCCCCATTTTGGAAAGTTAGTTGTAAACTGCGCCGATGTAATGTCACACCACTGCTTCCGGATTTTTCCATGTCGACGGGGAGGTGACAGCAGGAAGCCCACCAATGATATTTAAGTATTTGCAAATAGGATTCTTGACCTTTCACAGCAGGAACTTGGGAATACTGCTTCGGGAAATCTCTCTGCCCAATTCCTATTTTTGATTTCTGACAACACTTTGAACTCCCATTAGCATTTATACTTGTGACGAACAGGGGTATATAATCCCGGCCAGAGAATCTGAACACAATCTGTCAGCTTCTCTCAGCCAAGGTATCGTCCTGACTCAGAGACAGGAGCTGTCAGTAAGAAAAGTTTTGTAGGAAAGTCAGCGTAAATGTTTCTTTTTGATGAGATGGAAGACATTCTGTGCCTGAGTGTGAGAGGCTGTGGGAAGGAGTTGATATGAAGAGACTGAGGGAGACAGTGTGTCTGTCCTCTCTCCTATCTGCTCTATAAATGTCCTATTGTACTCACTGAACTGTACTGACTGTCTGTACATGTGGAATTTCCCCAGTTAATGGAACGGTGAGTATTTTTACTGAGAAAGTGTGTTGACTCTGCAGACACAGTTACAAGGTGTGTAATATGAGAAGAGATTCTCTCATCTTTCTCTGCCTATTGTCCAAGAACTTTAATAAAAGATATTTTAATGCACATTATATTTCATCTGGAAAGTAATTCAAAGAGTGAAGTTGTATTGTGATTTCTGGATTATTGGATTCCTGTGACATGTGATATTAACTAAAGCTCGTTGGGGTTACAGTCTGTTCCAGGGTGACTCTGTAATTTTTGCAATGTCCTTTAACTGATCTTGACCAATTGAAATTTTTTCTGCATTTTGTGTGGGTGACTGGGACTGAGAGTTTACTGGAGTTTTTGGAGGACAGTCTATACTGGACCCTCTAAGGGTGATTACCCAATCTGCCTACACCAGGTGATACACAACTCTTTGGAAAATAAACACTGCTTTGGGATTGCCCACCATGCAGAGAAATCTCATTACTTTTATTCAGAAAATTCATCTGCTCATTTCACTTACAGCTGAAATAATCTGGAATGCAAACAGAACTTGTTGGAAACGCTCAGCAGGTCTGGCTGTTTCTGCGGAAGTAGTCATGATGTAGAGATGCCGGCGTTGGACTGGGGTAAACTCAGTAAAGTTTTGCAACACCAATTTTAAATCCAACCAATTTATTTGATAGTAAATCCGCGAGCTTTCGACACTGTTGTGCCTTCGTCAGGCAAATGCAGTGTTCTGATCTGCAGAGGCACTCATATCCACACAGACAGTTACAGATTGCTGATTAGAATGCGAATCCTTACATCTAACCTGCTATTCAAGTGTTAAAGTGGCTAACAATGTGTGTGAAGGGAATCCTGAGCATTGGTTAGAGAATTGTGTATTTTCTCCAGACAGCACAGTAAGTGAGGTTTTTTGCTAACCCAGGCAAGTTACGGGGGTTACAGATAGTGTGTCATGAAGCCAAGATCCCTGTTAAGACCATCCTCGTGTGCGGAACTTGGCTATCAGTCTCTGCTCAGCGACTCTGCGCTGTCGTGTGTCACGAAGGCCCCCTTGAAGAACATTTACCCGCAGGTCGGAGGCCGAATGCCCATGACTGCTGAAGTGTTCGCCCACAGGAAGGCAACTGTTTTGCCTGGTGATTGTTGAGCGATGCTCATTCATCCGCTGTCGTAGTGTCTGCATGGTCTCTCCCAATGTACCATGCTTTGGGACATCCTTTCTTGCAACGTATTAGGTAGACAACGTTGGCCGAGTTGCAAGAGTATGTACCGTGTACCTGGTGAATGGTATCCTCACGTTTGATGATGTCGTCCATGTCTATGATCTGGCATGTCTTGCAGAGGTTGCTGTGGCAGGGTTGTGTGGTATTGTGGTCACTGTTCTCCTGAAGGTTGGGTAGTTTGCTGCGAACAATGATCTGTTTGAGGTTGTGCGGTTGTCTGAAAGCAAGAAGTGGGGGGGTGGGGATGGCCCTAGCGAGATGTTCATCGTCATCGATGACATGTTGAAGACTCCGGAGAAGATGTCATAGCTTCTCCGCTCCGGGGAAGTACTGGATAACAAAGGGTACTCTGTCCACCTTGTCCCGTGTTCGTCTTCTGAGGAGGTCAGTGCGGTTTATCGCTGTGGCACGTTGGAACTGTCGATTGATGAGTCGAGCGCCATATCCTGTTCTCACGAGGGCATCCTTCAGCGTCTGGAGGTGTCTGTCACGATCCTCCTCATCTGAGCAAATTCTGTGTATACGGAGGGCTTGTCCATAGGGAATGGCTTCTTTAACATGTCTAGGGTGGAAGCTGGAGAAGTGGAGCATTGTGAGGTTGTCTGTCGGTTTTCGGTACAGTGAGGTGCTGAGGTGACCGTCCTTGATGGAGATGCGTGTGTCCAAGAATGCAACTGATTCTGGAGAATAGTCCATGGTGAGTCTGATGGTGGGATGGAACTTGTTGATATCATCATACAGTTGTTTCAATGATTGTTCACCATGAGTCCAAAGGAAAAAGATGTCATCAATGTATCTAGTATATAACCTTGGTTGAAGATCTCGTGTGGTGAAGAAGTCTTGTTCGAACCTGTGCATGAAGATGTTGGCATACTGAGGTGCAAATTTGGTCCGCAAATTTGGTCCGCAAATTTGTTCTTCAAGGGGGCCTTCGTGACACACGACAGCGCAGAGTTGCTGAGCAGAGACTGATAGCCAAGTTCCGCACACATGAGGATGGTCTTAACAGGGATCTTGGCTTCATGTCACACTATCTGTAACCCCCGTAACTTGCCTGGATTAGCAAAAAACCTCACTTACTGTGCTGTCTGGAGAAAATACACAATTCTCTAACCAATGCTCAGGATTCCCTTCACACACATTGTTAGCCACTTTAACACTTGAATAGCAGGTTAGATGTAAGGATTCGCATTCTAATCAGCAATCTGTAACTGTCTGTGTGGATATGAGTGCCTCTGCAGATCAGAACACTGCATTTGCCTGACGAAGGCACATAGTGTCGAAAGCTCGCGGATTTACTATCAAATAAATTGGTTGGATTTAAAATTGGTGTTGCAAAACTTTACTGTGTTTGTGGAGACAGAAATAGAGAAATAAATTCATAGAATGAATTTTCTTCAGAATCTGTACTAATTAATTTTAGAAGCAATTCTTTTTGATTTGAATGCTGCTTGTACAATGCTCCACGGTGTGGGAAAAGTCTGTATTTCTTCTGTGCATTGTCTTTGAAAGAGGAAAATGGGCGTTTTCCCAAAGAGGACTCATTGTTTTCTTGAATATGACATTGCTAGGGTCCAAGAAATCCCATGTGATCTGATGTTGTTCTGGGAATGAAGAGCCGCATGGTGGCACAGTGGTTAGCACTAATATCTCAGTGCCAAGGACTCAAATCCAATTCCCAGCTTGGTCACTGTCTGTGTGGGATTTGCACATTCTCCCCATGTCTGCCTCGGTTTCCTCCAGATATTCCGGTTTCCTCCCACAGGTCCAATATGTGTAGGTTAGGTGGATTGGCCATGCTAAATTCTAGTATACCCATACATATAGGTTAGGGGGATTAGTGCCAAATTACAAATGTAGGACCTGGATAAGATGCACTGTCAAAGGGCTAGTACAGACTAAATGGGCCAAATGATCTCCTTGGGTGCTTTAGGGATTCTATGGATCCAAAGATTAAAAAACTAATTGCAGTTGCTTTTGTCAGCTTGTGTTTTCTGTTTGAGAATTTGTGTAAAGAACAATTGGTTTTCTGACTGGCACTCTCTGAACAGATCCAGGTGTTGAAGCAGGTGTTTGAGAAGATAGCAGAGCCTGTATTACACAGGTGGGAAAGGCAGAGAATTGAAGACAAGAAGGGTAAAGGGTTACGAATTGGATAAGACACATTGCTGCTTTTCAGTGTTACCAGAGCACACTACTACCTCGAAAGGGGTCTGAGAAGGCAATCCCGGGTAACTCTGGGCCATTAGGAATTATCAGGATTAATGAGAGAGGATTCCAAGGTATGTGCTTTGTTGATGGAAATCTGGGGACAATGTATGGAATAAAACATAAGGGATAAAATGACTCAGTGGGAAGTGAAACATTTACCACAGTCGAAACTGAGTTAGAAAGATTGTGAATTATAAATGGTTTGATATTCATACGGGAAGGAATAAGAATGCTGCGGAGGGAACCTCAGGGAGATGATTGGTGAGATTCAAGAACCGGTGGCGAATGTGAACCAACTCCATAAGAAAATGTCAAATTCACCCACAAATATTTCACACAATTCTAACAACAGCTGATTCGGAAAGTGATATTTGAAGCGATAATCATTAAAAACTGGGAACCTTTCTAAAAACTGGATGGAGTGAATATTCCGAGATTCACTGGAGAATGAGGAGCTTGTTTTTGGAATCAGTCGCTGGTCAGGACATCAACATCAATCTTCTCTGTTGACCTTTTACAGATTTGAGATTGACAACTTTAACTCAAAGCTAAATCTCCATCCATTGGTTGAAAAGCATGTGTGAAGTAAGCTTTTCATATGTAAAAGTCAAACCTTTCTCTATCGCTGAGCTCAGAGTTCATTGTCAATATCTTCCTGTCATTTCACTCAGAATTTCAGCTCAAACAGCAACTCACTGGAGAGAGCTTCAACAAACGGGGAAAAAGTGATGTGGCCTTTCAGTACATTCCACGCACTGCAGAGACTGCATGGGGAATTCAAGTCAGGAGATTCTACAGACACACCAGGATTGGAGGGAGCGATAGAGAGAGAACCACAGAGCTCAGGAGAAAGGTCACAGCAGCGCTGAAATCTACTGGCTTCTAACTTGTGTTGCACCCTCAGTACTGACCCTCAAAGAGTGCAGCACTCCCTCAGTACTGATCTTCTGACAGTGCGATCTGGAATGTGCTTACTGAAAGGGCGGTGGAAGCAGATTCAATAATAACTTTCAAAAGGAAATTGGAGAGATCGTTGGAAATGAAAAATTCATTTGTGCGACAGGCAAAATGAGTGTCACTAATGGGATCAATCTTTCAAAGACCTGGAACACAAACAAAGAGCTGAATGGTCACCCCCTTCTATACCCAACCATCCTGTGATTTCATCACCAACAAAACTCAGAGATTCATCTCAAAGAACAAAGAACAAAGTCCAGCACAGGAACAGGCCCTTCAGCCCCTCCAAGCCTGCACTGACCGTGCTGCCCGACTGAACTAAAAACCCCTACCCTTCCGGGGGCCATACCCCTCCATTCCCATCCTACTCGTGTATTTGTCCAGATTCCCCTTAAAACTCACTATCTTATCCACTTCCACCACCTCCTCCAGCAGTGAGTTCCAGGTACCCACCACCCTCTCATTCAATCTCCCCCTAATGGTGGGGGCTGCTGGGGAGGTCTGGGGGGGAATTGTGGGGGTGAGAGGGGAATCTGCTCTGAGTTTTCACTGGCTAAAATGATTCTAAAAAAACTGATGGTGTGTTAAATTAATGATTGGATTATTTCCCCACTCCATCTGGTGGGGATCTTCAATCTCAGTCCCTCGCTCAGGTTTTGAAACACAGCGTTTTATTCCCACGAATGACAATGAGGAGATTGGAGAAAGATTTCAAGATTCAAGACTTTCTGCCAGCTCCATATCGGGAAATAAAAACTCATTCTCGAAAGGATCTTCTTATTCCAAGTCCCAGCTCCCTCTGTCCCCTGTGTCAAAGCTCTGGGAGGGAGTTACACACACATCCTCACATACACTCAGTGTTGGGTTGTGAGGGGGGAGAAGATGAAATGGGTGTAACAATGAAGGAGAGAGAGAGAGAGAGAGAGGGAAATTCACAATGAAAAGTGGACAGTAAAAAGAGAGCTGGGAAGTGAACCCAGACAAAGTCACACACACTCTCTCTGTGCTCAGGACTGATTTACATTGGAACTGACTTCAGTCAGAAATAAGAAACACAACTTTGAATTATTGATCGTTCTGACCTGTTTATTTCAAGATGTTTTAACTCTCACTCGAAGACCTGTCGACAGATACAGTGAATATTTCATTGGGGAAGCTGCTGACATCATTGTTTGCTCAGGTTTCTGTCTGAGATTCAACATTCAACAGGTTCAGAGAAATCAGAAAGATTTATGAAAACGAAAGCTGAACTTTAGGCGCCGCACTGTCAGAGGGTCAGTGCTGAGGGAGTGCCGCACTATCAGAGGGTCAGTGGCCGAGGGAGCGCCGTACTGTCAGAGGGTCAGTGCTGAGGGAGTGGGGTAGCACAGTTGTTATTACTGCTGCCTCACAACACCAGGGACCTGGGCTCGATTCCTGGCTTGGGTCACTGCCTGTGTGGGAGTTAGCACCTTGTCTCCGTGTCTGTGTGGGTTTCCGCCGAGTGCTCTGGTTTCCTCCTACATTCTGAAAGACGTGATGGTTTGGTGCATTAACCCGATCAGTTACCAGAGTGTGGCAACTGGGGGATTTCCACAGTAACTTTATTGCAGTGTTGATGTAAGCCTTACTTGTGACTAATATATAAACTTCTTTAACTTGTCCTGTCAGGAGGTCAAAGAACAAAGGAAAATCCAGCAGAGGAACAGGCCCTTCAGCCTTCAAGCCTATGCCAATCATGATAGTCTAACTAAACCAAAAAACATTCTGCCCTCACTCAGTCTGTATCCCTCTATTCCCTCCCTATTGATGTATCATCCAGATATCTCTTAAATGTGCCAATGTGCATCTCCCTCTACCTCCTCTGGCAGCGTGTTCCAGGCATCCATTACTCTCTGCATGAGAAACCCCCACCTACATCATTTAACCTTTCCCCCTTCACCTTAAATCTGTCCCCTCCTGAGGGAATGCTGTTTTGATGTGGAGAAGCCAGTGTTGGATTGGGTTAAACACACTAAGAAGTCTCACAAAACTAAGTTAAAGTCCAACAAATGGATTTTGCTCCCAAACAACCTGTTGGACTTTAACCTATTGTTCTGAGACTTCATAATGCTGTATCGTCAGAGGGTCAGTGTTATGGCATAGAATCCCTACAGTACAGAAAGAGGCCATTTGGCCCATCAAGTCTGCACTGACCACAATCCCACCCCCATACCCTTGCATATTTTACCCATTAATCCCTCTAAACTACACATCTCAGGACATTAAGGGGCAATTTTTAACTTGACCAATCAACCTAACCCACACATCTTTGCATTGTGGGAGGAAACTGGAGGAAACTCAACCAGACATGGGGAGAATGTGCAAACTCCACACAGACAGTGACCCGAGCCGGGAATCGAAACCAGGACCCTGGAACTGTGAAGCAGCAGTGCTAACCACTCTACTACCCCAGTGTTAGATGAGCACTCACTGACATCAGAATGCAGAATAAAGAATCACATTCTCTGGTGCTCTCCAGGAAGAATAGACACATGTCTTCTGGATTATTGGTCTCATTGGTCATTAAGCTGGTGGGAATTGAGGTGTCAGTGCAGTGTGGAGATTTGCGAGTTAAATTGCAGGTTAGTCCAAAGGTTAGATTGATTGGCCAAGCTAAAAATTGCCTCTTAGAGTTCTGAGATGTATAGGTTAGAGAGATTAGTGGATAAATACATAAGGATATGGGGATAGAACCTGGGTGAATTGTGGTCAATGCAGATTTGATGGGCCAAATGGCCTCTTTCTGCATTGTAGGGTTTTGATGATTCTATGATTTGAATTGCACAGTTTATCGAAGTGTCCCTATATATCTGTTGCCATGGGAACATTGAGCAGTGCCCACAGCACACACTGAGCCTTCCTGTGAGGGCACTTTGTTCAGTAACACTGGCAGCATCACTCAGCTGGGCTGTTTGGGTGCTGTATTCCCTGAGTCTGCTGCTTGCTGTGTCTTTGTGACTTGATTTGTTTGCTGAGGTTTGGTATCTGCCCTGTGACTGTCTTGTTGATCCTGGTAGAATATCATTCCTCTGCTACATTTCAACATCAGTCTCCTGAAAGAGATGGTTTTTGACAGATCTTCACTGAGAAACTCTAACTCTGCAGCGCTGTTGTCTTGGCTTCCAGCTGGAATTTCAAACATTCTGGAATCATTTCTGGAAACTGGTTCTTGCAGATTGAGGTACTATTCATTTTGTCTCAATTTATAATATTCCCGAGGGAGCAAGTTGGATCTGAACAGTCCTTGTTGATGTGAACAGGTTTGCCTCTTCACTACCAAGATCAAGGATTTTGTCTTGAGTTTCCTGTAATTTACTCGGGGCAGCACGGTGGCACAGTGGGTTAGCACTGCTGCCTCACAGCACCAGGGACCCAGGTTCAATTGCCAGTTTGGGTCACTGTCTGTGTGGAGCCTGCACATTCTCCCCATGTCTGTGTGGATTTCCTCTGCGTGCTCCAGTTTCCTCCAAAGTGCAAAGATGTGCAGGTTAGGTGGATTGGCCATGCCAAATTGCCTCTTAGTGTCAGAGGGACTAGCTAGGGGTAATTGCATGGGATTATGGGGATAGGGCCTGGATGGGATTGTGGTTGGTACAGACTCAATGGGCCTGGAGGCTTCCTTCTGCACTGTAGAATTCTATGATTCTACCCAAGTTTCATTTGAGGTCATCCTGCTGGTCTACCATTCTGCTCCAGTTATCTTTGATCCGTATCTGTTGTCAAAGAGGAATTGACTGTGTTTGAATTTGATCTTCAAATTAGAATCATAGAATTTTACAGCACAGAAGGAGGCCATTCAGCCCATCGTGTCTGCACTAGCTCTTGATAGGGATACCCAGCTAGTCAGTCCCTTTCTCCTGTCCTATCTCTGTAGCTCTCTAAATCCATCACTTTCAAAAATGTCTTCAGCTCTCTTCCGAAACCTCCAATGAAACCTCCATCACTCTCCCCGGTAGCAACTTCCTGAGTAAAGAAGCTTTTCCTTATCTCACTCCGAGCTCTCTCACTGACCATCTTGAAATCATCACCCCAAGTCACCAGCATATCAGTTCATCTGGCAAGAAGCATCCTTAATTGCCAGCAATAAAGGAACTAACTTCAGAGAGCAAATCAAAGAAAAAAGTTTAATGAAGAAACTTCATTACCCTAACACTCAGGTCACACCCTGGGCCTCACAGGTTCTCCACTATTCCCATCTGCTTTCTATTTATATCGGGTCAGCTGATCTTCATAGCATGTCACCATTGGTTACGTCATAACAGAGTCCATTGTTACCTTGGTTACATTATAACAACACCAACTGTTGATAGGCAGAGGGATCTGGGTGTACAGGTCACTGAAAGTGGCAAACACAGCTGGAGAAGGCAGTCAAGAAGGCATACGGCATGCTTGCCTTCATTGGCGGGGGCATTGAGTTTAAAAATTGGCATGTCATGTTGCAGCTTTATAGAACCTTAGTGAGGCCACACTTGGAATATAGTGTTCAATTCTGGTTGCCACACTACCAGAAGGATGTGGAGGCTTTGGAGAGGGTACAGAAAAGGTTTACCAGGATGTTGCCCGGTATGGAGGGCACTAGCTATGAGGAGAAGTTGGAGAAACTTTGTTTGTTCTCACTGGAATGAAGGAGATTGAGGGGCAAGCAGGTCTACAAGGTTATGGACAGTGTGGATAGTCAGCTGCTTTTTTGCAAGGTGAAAAGTCAATTATAAGGGGGTACAGGTTTAAGGTGCAAGGGGCAAGGTTTAAAGGAGATGTGCGAGGAAAGCTTTTTTACAGAGAAGGTAGTGGGTCCCTGGAACTCGCTGCCTGGGGAGGTAGTGGAAGTGGATACGATAGTGAGTTATAAGAGGTACCTTAATGAATACCTGAATAGGATAGGAGTAGAGAGTATGGTCCCTGGAAAGGTACGAGGTTTTCGTTAAGTAAGGCAGTCTGGTCAGTGCAGGCTTGAAGGGCCAAAGGGCCTGTTTGTGCTGTAATTTTCTTTGTTCTTTGTAGTGGACAAACTATGTTCTTCTTTATTCTGTCAAAACTGTTCAGAATTTTGAACATCTCAGTAAGATCACCTCTTAATCTTTTCTGTTCCAAGGAGAACAAGCATACTTTCTCTAACCTGTTCTTGTATCTAAAACTCCTTCTTATTGGTATAATTCAAGTAAATCTCCTTTGCATTCTCTTTCTCTCCCTGTCTAGAGTTTAAACACCCTTCCTTAAATAAGTTGCCCAGATCTGAACACAATACTTCAAATGTGTTCTGAACAATGATGTATTGAAGTGTAGCATCATTTCTTTGCTTTTATATTTTGTGTCTCGATTTCTAAAGTACAGTAAGAGTCCAATACCGGTATCTCTACATCTCGATTTCTAAATCCAGGGATCCTATCAACCTTCTTAAGAACTGTTTCAAATTGCCTGCTCACCTTCAAAGAATTATCCATTCAAATTGAGCTGCTCTTTCAGCTGTTTATTTCCTAGTTCCACTCTTATCTTCTGAATCTGCATTCTGTCTATAGTTTTGTCATTGCTGATAGCTCCAGTGCACCTTTTTCTGAAATAACACTTGTTGTCTTTTCCAACTCCTGGTGTTTCTCCAGGGCATTTGTTCAACAAGCAGTCTCTGGAAGCAAAAAAATCGACAAACTGTCTTTCCTGTCTGTTGTGCCAGAGCTGAGGGTGAGTTTGTCTATCTCCGCTTTGACTTTCTGCTTTTTTTTGGTCAAGCTGGTGGAGTGAGGTTTCTGTGTCTGTCATTGCCAGACACTGGTACAGTTCTAGAGAAGCGTCCACATCTTCGAAAAGGAAATCATTTGTGATGTCTTCCTCAGGCTCCCATAAAGATATATGCCTGGGACTTCTGGAAAGGATGATTTTTGACAAACTTGTCTGCTTTGTTTGGCTGCTGTATTTTGCCTTTCTATCATTTTCCTTGGGATTTTCTCTGCCTTTTTCTAAGCTCTGGACTCTCCTTAGCTGTTAGACTAATATTCATCAAAAAGTGTTAACAGTTCCCTGAACTGCCTTTCTGGTTCATCAATTGCATCAGGACATTGTGATTCGCAAGAAAAAAGACATTATTCTGATGTTGTTCTGTTTTTTCACAGAGGCCTGATGGACTCAATGTGAAAAACCACTTCTCAACAATCCCAAACTTCCTGTTGAAATTAGCCTTTAGGTTGAAGGTCTATTCATTTGACATTCAGGTGACTGTAATGGCAATTTTGTGAAGAAGAGCAAGGGACTTGGGTCAATATTTACCCCTCAAACAGCAGCATACAAGCAGTTTTATGTTGGGCCGTTACATAGCTTTTTTGATTTAATTTGATTTATTATTGTCACATGTATTAGTATACAGTGAAAAGTGTTATTTCTTGCATGCTATATAAACAAAGCATACCATTCATAGAGAAGGAAACAAGAGCGTGCAGAATAAAGTGTTTCAGTCACAGCGAGGGGTGTAGAGAAAGATCAACTTAATGCGAGGTAGGTCCATTCAAAAGTGACTGCAGCAGGGAAGAAGCAGTTGGTACGTGACCTCAGACTTTTGTATCTTTTTCCTGATGGAAGTAGGTGGAAGAGAGAATGTCCAAGAGAATGCATCTTATCTCCACTATGTTCAGTGATGTATCAGTCCTGATTAAGCAGATTTGAGTTAAATAATCTCCAATTAGTGCCTCATAATTGTCTCAGTGCCGACACATTAGGAACAGATTCAGTCGAGTTGTTTTGTGTGAATACAAATCCCTTCAATGAACGCTGGCTGAATGCTAATCAATACCAACCTAAACACTGATGTACATTTTACTGACATCCCATAATAGCCCAGCTTTGTGTGTTACTGGACCATTTCCACCACCTGTGAGTGAAGCCTACTGCAGGCGAACAGTCCAACAGGTCTCAGCCTGGAAAGTGTAGCTGGGATCTGATCCTGGGATTGTGGGTGACATTAATTCCCTTTTTAATGTCTGGACTTTGAGAGGTTATTTATTCCAGAGTCAATCCCAGTTTAGTCGTACTCTGCAGTAACTGGGGGGCGGATTTGACAACACAGAGGTGATCGTGTCCAGCAGATGAAAGAACCTGAGTTTCAATCCCAATAAATTAACTTTGAATCATAGAATAGAATCCCTACAATGCAGAAGGAGACCATTTGGTCCATCGATTCTGCACTGACCACAAACCCACTCAGTCCCTATTCCCACAACCGCAGGCATTTTGCCCTGCTAATCTTCCCGATGCTAATGGACAATTTAGCACGGCCAATCAATCTAACCCACACATCTTTACACTGCGGGAGGAAACCGGACCACCCGGAGGAAGCCCACACAGACACGGGGAGAATGTGCAAAGTCCACTCAGACAGTGAACCGAGGCTGGAATTGAACCTGGGACCCAGGTGCTGTAAACCACTGTGCCATCGTGAATCAAGTAATTTCCAGTAATGAGCTGCTGTGATTAGCATCGATTGGAACTAGCAGCTGAATTATTCATGCTGGGAAGTTATATCCACACTTCTTAATTGGCAATAAAAACATCAATAGTTATTCCTTAATTTTAACAAATTTGTTCCATTAGAACTGGTGATGCCCAAAGAACAACACACCCTGATTACTGTCCCTCTGAACCCCCCACTATTACCATCCACACCCTGATTACTGTCTCTCTGAACCCCCACTATTACCATCCACACCCTGATTACTGTCTCTCTGAACCTCCCACTATTACCATCCACACCCTGATTACTGTCTCTCTGAACCCCCCACTATTACCATCCACACCCTGATGACTGTCCCTCTGAACCCCCCACTATTACCATCCACACCCTGATTACTGTCCCTCTGAACCCCCCACTATTACCATCCACACCCTGATTACTGTCTCTCTGAACCCCCCACTATTACCACCCACACCCTGATTACTGTCTCTCTGAACCCCCCACTATTACCACCCACACCCTGATTACTGTCTCTCTGAACCCCCCACTATTACCATCCGCACCCTGATTACTGTCCCTCTGAACCCCCCACTATTACCAAAGAACAAAGAACGATACAGCAGAGGAAACAGGCCCTTCAGCCCTCCAAGCCTGCGCTGCTCATTGGTCCAACTAGATCATTCATTTGTATCCCCCCATTCCCAGTCTGTTCATGTGACTATCCAGATAATTCTTAAACAATCCCAACGTGTCTGCCTCCACCACCCTGCTTGGCAGTGCAATCCAGGCCCCCATCACCCTCTGTGTAAAATACGTCCTCTGATATCTGAGTTAAACCTCGCGCCCCCCCCTCACCTTGAACTTGTGACCCTCGTGTTTGTCACCTCCGACCTGGGAAAAAGCTTCCCACTGTTCACCCTATCTATACCCCTCATAATTTAATAGACCTTGATTAGGTCTCCCTTCATTCTCCATCTTTCCAGGGAGAATAACACCAGTTTATCCAATCTCTCCTTATAGCTAAGACTCTCGATTTCAGGTATTCTCTTGGTAAACCTTCTCTGCACTCTCTCCAAAACTCCACGTCTTTCTGATAGTGCAGCGACCAGAACTGGACACAGTATTCCAAATCTGACCTAACCAAAATTCTATAAAGCTGTAACATCAGATACCAATTTTTATACTCGATACCCATCCTATAAAGGCAAGCATGCTATATGCCTTCTTCACCACCTTTTCCACCTGTGCTGCTGCCTTCAGGGATCTGTGAACTTGCACACCTAGTTCCCTCTGTGTTTCTATACTCCTGATCGTTCTGCCAGTTATTGTATACTCCCCCCACTACATTAGTCCTACCAAAATGAATCAGTTGGCATTTATGTGGATTAAATTCCAACTGCCCAATTGTCCAGCCTACCTATATCTTGCTCCGACAAGGTTCATCACTATCTGCAAGTCCAGCCATCCTCATGTCATCTGCAAACTTACTTACCACATCAGTTACACCTTCTTCCAAATCATTTATATCTATCACAAATAGCAGAGATCCCAGTACAGAGCCCTCCAGAACATCATTGGTCACAGAATTCCAGCCGGGAAAAGACCCTTCCACTGTTACCTTCTGTCTCTGTGGCCAAGCCAGTTCTCTACCCATCTAGCCATCTCTCCTTTTATCCCATGAGATTTAACCTTTTGCACCAACCTGCCATGAGGAACTTTATCAAACGCTTCACTAAAATCCGTGCAGATAACATCCACAGCCCTTCCCTCGTTAATCGTTTTTCTCCTCAAAAAACTCCATCAAATTTGTGAGGCATGACCTCCTTCTTACAAAACCATGCTGTCTATCACTAATGAGATTATTCCGTTCTAAATACTCACATATCCTATCTCTAAGAATCCTCTACAACAATGTCCCTATCATAGACATCAAGTTCACCGACCTATAATTACCCAGGTTATCCTTGCCACCCTTCTTAAATAATGGGATCACATTCACTATCCTCCAACCCTCAGGGACCTCACCTGTGTCCAATGAAGAGGCAAAGATCTCTGTCAGAAGCACAGCAATTTCATTGTTTCCCTGAGCAGTCTAGGATAGATGCCATCTGGCCCTGGCGATTTGCCAGTTTTAATATTCTCTAAAAAACCTAACACTTTCATAGAACATAGAACATTACAGCGCAGTACAGGCCCTTCGGCCCTTGATGTTGCGCCGGCCAGTGGACCCTCTAACCTAAATTATACCAATATCATCCATATGCCTATCCACCGACCATTTGAATGCCCCCAAAGTAGGCGAGTCCACAACTGCTGCAGGCAGGGCATTCCACGCCCTCACCACACTCTGTGTAAAGAACCTGCCTCTGACATCCGTCCTATAACTACCACCTCTTAATTTAAAGTTATGTCCCCTCATGTTGGTCATCACCATCTGAGGAAAAAGGCTCTCACTATCCACCCTATCCAGTCCTTTGATCATCTTATACGCCTCAATTAGGTCACCCCGTAACCTTCTTCTCTCTAATGAAAATAACCTTAGGTCCCTCAGCCTTTCTCATAAGGCCTTCCCACCATACCAGGCAACATCCTGGTAAACCTCCTCTGCACCCTTTCCAATGCTTCCACATCTTTCTTATAATGCGGCGACCAGAACTGTACGCAATACTCCAAGTGCGGCCGCACCAGAGTTTTGTACAGTTGTAACATAACCTCACGGCTCCTACTTCAATCCCTCTACCAATAAAAGCTAACACACTGTACGCCTTCTTAACAACTTTATCAACCTGGGTGACAACTTTCAAAGAGCTATGTACTTGTACCCCAAGATCCCTCTCCTCGAGAACACTATTAAGGGTCCTTCCATTAACCCTATATTTCATATGCCTGTTATTCCTACCAAAGTGAATCACCTCACACTTAGAACATAGAACATAGAACATAGAACAATACAGCACAGAACAGGCCCTTCGGCCTTCGATGTTGTGCCGACCAAAATAAAAAGCAATGCCCCTCTAAACTAAACCATTCCCTTCTCTTCCATATACTTATCAATTAACCTCTTAAACGCCACCCAACTTGGCGCATCTACAACAGCTGCAGGCAGGGCATTCCACTCCCTAATCACTCTTTGAGTAAAGAACCTACCTCTGATATCCGTCCTATAACTCATACCCCTTATTTTAAAGCTGTGTCCCCTCGTGCTAGCTTTCTCCATCCTAGGAAAAGGCTATCACTGTCCACCCTATCTAAACCTCTAATCATCTTATATGCTTCAATAAGATCCCCTCTTAGCCGCCTCCTTTCTAACGAAAACAACCTCAATCCTTCAACCTCTCTTCATAGGACCTGCCCTCCATACCAGGCAACATCCTGGTAAACCTCCTCTGTACCCTCTCCAATCCCTCCACATCTTTCTTATAATGTGGGGACCAGAACTGCACACAATACTCCAAGTGCGGCCGCAGTAGAGTTTTGTACAGTTGCAACATGATGCTGCGGCTCCTAAATTCAATCCCCCTACCAATAAAAGCTAAGACTCCATAATCCTTCTTAACAACTTTATCCACTTGACTGCCTACTTTCAGGGATCTATTGACACATACACCAAGATCCTTCTGTTCCTCCACACTATTAAGAGCCCTACCATTAGCCCTATACTCTACACATTTATTGTTCCTGCCAAAGTGCATTACCTCACACTTTTCCACATTAAACTCCTTTTGCCACCTCTCGGCCCAGCTCTGCAACTTGTCCAAGTCTCTCTGCAAACTATAACACCCCTCTTCACTATCTACCACTCCACCGACTTTAGTGTCATCTGCAAATTTACTGATCCATCCCTCAATACCCTCATCCAGATCATGTATAAAAATTACAAACAGCAGGGGCCCCAAAACAGACCCCTGAGGCACACCACTCGTCACCGAACTCCACGATGAAAATCTCCCATCAACCACCACCCTCTGTCTTCCATCTGCAATACTTATCCGTATTGAATTCCATTTGCCACTTCACGGCCCAGCTCTGCAATCTATCTATGTCCCTCTGCAAACTGTAACATCCATCCTTGCTATCTACAACTCCCCCCACTTTGGTATCGTCAGCAAATTTACTAATCCAACCCTCTACACCCTCATCTAGGTCATTTATAAAAATGATAAACAGCAGTGGCCCCAAAACAGATCCTTGAGGTACACCACTTGTAACTGCACTCCAGGTTGAATATTTCCCATCAACCACCATCCTCTGTCTTCTATCAGCCAGCCAATTCCTAATCCAAACTGCTAAATCACCTTCAATCCCATGCATCTGCACTTTCTGCAGAAGCCTACCATGGGGAACCTTATCAAACACTTTGCTAAAATCCATATACACTACATCAACTGCCTTACCCTTATCTACTCTTTGGTCACCTCCTCAAAAAACTCAATAAGGTTTGTGAGGCACGACCTACCCTTCACAAAACCGTGCTGACTATCCCTAATCATTTTATTTCTCTCTAGATGCTTATAAATCCTATCCCTTATAATTCTTTCCAAGACTTTGCCCACAACAGAAGTCAGGCTCACCGGTCTATAATTTCCAGGATGGACCCTACTCCCCTTTTTGAACAAAGGGACAACATTTGCCATCCTCCAGTCTTCCAGCACTATGCCTGTAGCCAACGACGACATGAAGATCAAAGTCAAAGGCTCTGCAATCTCCTCTCTAGCCTCCCAGAGAATCCTAGGGTAAATCTGTGCTGATGTGTGCTATTGCAGACCAGAACACTGCATTTGCCTGAGGAAGACACGGAGCGTTGAAAGCTCGCAATTTTACTATCAAATAAATCGGTTGGATTAAAAATTGGTGTTGCTAAATTCTTACTGAGTTCTTACCACCCCAATCCAACGCCGGCATCTTTACATCATCCCATCTGGCCCAGGGGATTTGTCAATTTTTATACCCTCAAGATTCGCTAACACCTCCTCCTTATGAACCTCAATCCTTTCTCCCACACCCTGATTACTGTTCCTCTGAACCCCCCCACTATTATCATCCGCACCCTGATTACTGTCCCTCTGAACCCCCCACTATTACCATCCACACCCTGATTACTGTCCCACTGAACCCCCCACTTATTACCATCTACACCCTGATTACTGTCCCACTGAACGCCCCACTATTACCATCCACACCTGATTATTGTCCCTCTGAACCCCCCACTATTACCATCCACACCCTGATTACTGTCCCTCTGAACCCCCCACTATTATCATCCACACCCTGATTACGGTCTCTCTGAACCCCCCATTATTACCATCCACACCCTGATTACTGTCTCTCTGAACCCCCCACGATTACCATCCACACCCTGATTACTAAGTTGATTATTACCTCCCGTGTCCTCTCTCTGTCACTCCCACTGTTACTCTGTGTATTTCTGCTGTTTTTTAATTAAATCAGTGTGATGTAGAAACTGCTCCAGCTCTGATATCCATGATTTCAGGAGTTGGCACTGATTCTGGATTTGGTGTGGCAGTAACTGGTGGGAGGTGATTGGGAAGAACGTTTAGTGTAAGGATGGGTTTGAAGATGGACAGCAATGAGGAAGGTATTTTTATGGATAGTTCTTGTTGGGATTCCTGGAAACAGGGACACCGTCACACCGCAATCTGTAACGTGCTCCCAACACTAACCACTCACTCCCTGTTCTGTCAGTCTCTGGATATGACCAAAACAAATTAAAATTCAGGAATCCCTCGAGGTTAGAAATCCAATTTCTACAAACAATCCAGTTAATGGAAAAAAGGTGTCTTTTAATTTGAAAGTGTTTGCAGTGACAGGAGGGTGGGTAACCAGAGGGATACAGATTGAAGAGAATCAGGAAAAGAACCAGAGGGGGAGATGAGGGGAATTTATTTGACACAGTGAGTTGTTGTGATCTGGAATGTGCTGCCTGAAAGGGCGGTGGGAGCAGATTCAAAAATAACTTTCAAAAGGGAATTGGGGAGAGAGTTAAAGGGGAAAAATTTGCAGAGAAACAGAGAAGGAGCTGGGGGAGTGGGACTAATTGGAGAACTCGTTCATAGAGGCAGCACAGATAGAATGAGTTGAATGGCCTCTTTTGAGAATCATAGAATCCCTACAGAGCCCATCAGGTCTGCACTGCCAACAATCCCATCCAATCTCTTTCCCTGTAGCCCACACATTTATTCTGCTAATACACCTGACCCTAAAGGACAACTTAGCATGACCAGTACATCTAACCTACACATCTTTGGACTGTGGGAGGAAACCGGAGCACCCGGAGGAAACCCACACAGACATGGTGAAAACATGCAGACTCCATACACTGACCCAAGACTGGGAAGTGAACCCAGATCCCCAGTGCTGTGTGACAGCAGTGCTAACCTTTACGCCACTGTGCTGCCCCATAGCAGCAGTGTTCTGTTCTGGAAGGTTCTATACGGTGATGATCTTTGAGGAGATGATAAGGGGGAGGTTCAGAGCTCCTCCCAGGTACAGTCTGGTCAATTGTTTTCTATTGAATGTTGACCATCCAATCATTTAAAATTGAGACATTATATTGTTCCATACAGCGTGGCCCAATAGCCTCAGCTCCTGGGCACTCACTATATATCCCAGTCTGAGTGTGGAGGAGCTGGATGATTCAGCCCCTCTGTCCCTGGGACACTCTGGGAGTGAGGGTTAATGAGGAAGGAACTCAGATTACACACACACTCGTCCCCAACAGCCCAGGGAAACCCGGAAGATTGATGCAGTTCATTTTTAGACACAGAGTAAATCTAACTGGTCCTGGGCTGGTATTAAAAAGAAAGATTTTCACGCATTCCCATCACTGAGAGTCACAGTCTTGAGTTCAGGACGTGGAAGCTGGGAGACAAATTGTCTTTTTATACTGGACTCCCCCTGTCAGTGTCTCACAGAACAGGGTGAGAAATCTTTAACCTCTGAAGGTGCAGAGCTGTCTGAGAATGGCCACTGACACATTCACAATTAGCAGTAGATGCATCTCAGAGACAGATTCACCTGAGGTGTCAGCATGACTCAGTGGACATCAGTCTGACTGCTGATTCTCCAAGGTTGGGGTTTCAAATCCCACTCCAGAAACTCAAGCAAAAATCTGAGAGCAGGTTTGAAAGATCAACTCTGACTCCAGTTTGGAAAGAGACAAGGTTACCTTGATAAGAACCCATTTCCTTTCAAGCTGACAGATAGATTTAATCCTGGGGTAAAGTTTCGAAACAAGCTTTCTAAAATATTAATCTTTAATCTCACTCTTCATCCTGATGCTAAAGGATTGGATTTGAAAATCACTGAATACTTTCCAGCGATTGGAGAATTTTGCTGAATATTTTCTCCAAATGTCTCCTATTTATTAAAGATCTTGTGCGGTTCGATTGTAATGTTAGAATCGTGTCGTTTTACATTACACCGACAGAAACTAAATTTAATCAAGATCACAGCACAATTGCAGTGTACAAGAACCATGAATAGGACAGGAAACGATATTGAAAACTGTCTGTGGATCGTCAACACAAGAGACATTGACCAAGAAATTAATCCTCTTAAAATAATTCAATCATCCTAACCCTTCATAAATATCCATCATTTCTTGCAAATTAATTTAATTCTTTCTGCAAATTCCTGATCTAAGCCCTCCTCCAATATCTAATCCTCTCTGATATAAAAACCTGATCCACTTTCCCTGAATATGAAATCTCAGTAATCAGTTGTGTCTCAAAATCCCCAATCTTTGCTCCTTCAGTTTCCTGTCTGGGACCAGATGGGGTTTCTGTTGAGTGTCTCCTGATATTTTGGAGTGAGAGATTTTTCCTTCTCCCTAAGCTGATGATGTGTCAGAGACCAGTCCGGACCAGTATTCCAAACCAGAAATATTTTCCCAAAGGAAACATCTAATTAAAGTGGATCCCACACTTTCTCACTTTACTTGTTGGGTTTTCCCACTCAAAACTTCACTCTGACCAATCACTCCATCCTTCCAAAATGGCCAGATTCATTTTTGGAACTGCAGGAAGCAAAGTTCAGGATTTGAGCTCAATTTAAATGGGGAAAGCAATCGGATTTCAATGATGGAATGCTTTTGCCATCCATCTTTAAGGGGTAGCAGCATGACATCACAACAGGACACAGTGCAGGGATATTGCTGGAATAAAAAAGTGATTGTCTCTGGGTCAGATTACAGTGCAACCTCTGGTGATGAATATAGAAGATTAACCTGATTTTGAATCAGTTTTCTGGTGTAGCCCTTTCTTCTGGGAATCCTTTTGTCCTTTGCTGTTAAAGCTGACACATTCAGCTATGTGTACAGTTCTGGACCCCACATTATAAGAAAGATGTGGAGGCATTGGAGAAGGTACAAAGGAGGTTTACCAGGATGTTGCCTGGTATGGAGGGCAGGTCTTATGAAGAGAGGCTGAGGGATTTGAGGTTGTTTTCATTAGAAAGAAGACAGCTAAGAGGAGACCTTATTGAAACATATAAGATAGGTTTAGATAGGGTGGACAATGATAGCCTTTTTCCTAGTATGGAGAAAGCTAGCATGAGGGGACACAGCTTTAAATTAAAGGGTGGTATTTATAGAACATAGAACATTACAGCGCAGAACAGGCCCTTCGGCCTTCGATGTTGCGCCGACGAATTAGGAAAAAGCAATGACCCTCTAACCTAAACCATTCCCCTTTCATCCATAAACTTATCTACTAACCTCTTAAACGCCACCAAACTTGGCGCATCTACAACTGACGCAGGCAGTGCATTCCATACCCTTACCACCCTCTGGGTAAAGAACCTACCTCTGACATCTGTCCTAAAACCACCACCCCTTAATTTAAAGCTATGTCCCCTCGTGCTAGCGTTCTCCATCCTAGGAAAAAGGCTATCACTGTCCACCCTATCTAAACCTCTAATCATCTTATATGTTTCAATAAGGTCTCCTCTTAGCCGCCTTCTTTCTAACGAAAACAACCTCAAATCCCTCAGCCTCTCCTCATAAGACATGCCCTCCAAACCAGGTAACATCCTGGTAAACCTCCTCTGTACCTTCTCCAATGCCTCCACATCTTTCTTATAATGTGGGGACCAGAACTGCACACAATACTGCAAGTGCGGCCGCACTAGAGTTTTGTACAGTTGCAACATGACGTTGCTGCTCCGAAATTCAATCCCCCTACCAATAAAAGCTAAGACTCCATATGAATTCTTAACAACCTTATCGACTTGATTGCCAACTTTCAGGGATCTATTAACATATACACCAAGATCCCTCTCTTCATCAACACTATTGAGAGTCCTACCATTAGCCCTATACTCTACACATTTGTTATTCCTGCCAAAGTGAATTACCTCACACTTTTCCACATTAAACTCCATTTGCCACCTCTCGGCCCAGCTCTGCAACTTGTCCAAGTCTCTCTGCAAACTATAACACCCTCTTCACTATCTACCACTCCACCGACTTTAGTGTCATCTGCAAATTTACTAATCCATCCTTCAATACCTTCATCCAGATCATTTATAAAAATTACAAACAGCAGGGGCCCCAAAACAGACCCCTGAGGTACACCACTTGTAACCGAACTCCACGATGAATATCTCCCATCAACCACCACCCTCTGTCTTCTATCTGCTAGCCAATTCCTATTCCAATTAGCTAAATCACCCTCTATCCCATACATCTGCATTTTCTGCAGAAGTCTTCCATGGGCCACCTTATCAAACGCCTTACTAAAGTCCATATATACCACATCAACTGCCTTACCCCCATCCACCTCTTTGGTCACTTTTTCAAAAAACTCAATGAGGTTAGTAAGGCACGACCTACCCTTCACAAAACCATGCTGACTATCCCCAATCAATTCATTTCTCTCTAAATAACTATAAATCCTATCCCTAATAATTCTCTCCAATACTTTGCCCACAACAGAAGTAAGACTCACTGGCCTATAATTCCCTGGAAGGTCTCTCTTCCCCTTCTTGAACAATGGGACCACATTCGCTATCCTCCAGTCTTCCGGAACTATACCCGTAACCAACGATGACCTGAAGATCAGAGCCAGAGGCTCTGCAATCTCCTCTCTCGCCTCCCAGAGAATCCTAGGGTAAATCCCGTCCGGCCCAGGGGACTTATCTAACTTCAAACCCTCAAGAATATCTAGCACATCCTCCTTATCTACTTCAATACTTTCCAGTTTGCAACCCTGTATCCCAGTGTTCTCCACAACTACATTTACATCTCCCTGCGTGAATACCGAAGAGAAATATTTGTTCAGTGCCTCTCCAATCTCTTCAGGCTCCACGCACAACTTCCCACTGCTGTCTCTGACTGGCCCTAATCTTGCCCTAACCAATCTTCTATTCTTAACATATCTAAAGAAAGCTTTAGGATTCTCCTTGATCCTATCAGCCAAAGTCTTCTGGTGTCCCCTTTTAGCTCTCCTCAACTCACTCTTTAGCTCCCTCCTGGCTAATCTATAGCTATCCATTGCACTAACTGAGCTTCAAGCCTCATCCTGACATAAGCCTCCTTTTTCCTTTTAACCAGCAAATTAACTTTTTAATTTGTAGGACGGATGTCAGAGGTAGGTTCTTTACCCAGAGGGTGGTAAGGGTATGGAATGCCCTGCTTGCTGCAGTTGTAGATGCGCCAAGTTTGGTGGCATTTAAGAGGTTAGTAGATAAGTTTATGGATGAAAAGGGAATGGTTTAGGTTAGAGGTTCATTGCTTTTTCTTAATTGGTCGGCACGACATCGAAGGCCGAAGGGCCTGTTCTGCGCTGTAATGTTCTATGTTCTATGTCACATTTTCGAAGAACTCAACTAGGCTCGTAAGGCACGACCTGCCCTTGACAAAACCATGCTGACTAAGTCTGATCATTCTAAACTTCTTCAAATGCTCATATATCTTGTCCCTCAGAAGCCTCTGTAATGTTCTATGATCTATGTGGACCTTCACTCTCATTGATCTGATTTGATTTATTATTGTCACATGTATTAACATGCAATGAAAATATTGTTTTTTGTACGCAATAAGGCAAAGCATACCATTTATAAAGAAGGAAATAAAAAAGAATTTGTAGACGATACAAAGATGGCTGGACTTGCGGATAGTGAGGAGCATTGTCAGGCGATGCAGCAGGATATAGATAGGCTGGTAGCTTGGGCAGACAGATGGCAGATGGAATTCAATCCTGATAAATGTGAGGTGATACATTTTGGGAGAAAGAATGTAGGCGGGAGGTATATGATAAAGGGTAGACCTATTAAGAGCAGAGAGACCTGGGAGTGCAGGTGAACAAGTCTCTGAAGGTGGCAGAGCAAGTGGAGAAGATTGTGAAGAAAGCATATAGTATGCTAGCCTTTATAAGAAAGGGTATAGAGTACAAGAGCTGGCCTTTAATGTTGCAGTGTATAAAACATTGGTTAGACCTCATTTGAAATACTGCGTCCAGTTCTGGTCGCCTTATTACCGGAAGGACGTGGACACTCTGGAGAGAGTGCAGAGGAGGTTTACCAGGATGCTGCCTGGTATGGAAGGTCTGAGTTATGAGGAGAGGTTAGGCAAATGGGAATGTTTTCCTTAGAAAGACGTAGACTTAGAGGAGATCTAATAGAGGTATACAAGATTATGAGGGGTATAGATAGATTAAACAGGGTTAAGCTTTTTCCTAGGATGGACTCGAATAGCACGAGGGGTCACGGGCTTAGGGTGAGGTGGGTAAGGTATAATTTGGATGCTAGAAGGAGTTTTATCACACAGAGGGTGGTGGGGTATGGAATGCGCTGCCAAGTGGTGGAGGCAGGCACTCTGGAGTTATTTAAGAAATACTTAGATGGGCACATGAACAGAATGGGAATGGAGGGGTATAGAAAACTGATTTAAAATAGGGATCATGAGCCTTGGGAGTCCCTGGGAAGTGTGTAAATAGATGATGATATTGATGTACTTGTTTTTATCCTACAGGTGCTTTGGTCCACCTTGTTGTCTAACGAGGGGCATACACGCGATGGGTCGTGAGAGGGCTGCTCTTGGATTTTTTTTTCGAGAGTATCCTAGTGCTTCACGTCGTTAGTGTACGCTTGACCTGGACCATTTGATGGGCAACACGACAGCTCAGTGACTATCGCTGTGCTGTGCAGATACATGGATTTGGGCCTGTGTCTGTGGGAGTTTGCGCATTCTCCCCGTGCTTGCGTGGGTTTTCTCCGGGTGCTCCGGTTTCCTCCCACATCCCAAAGATGTGCTCTTAGGCTAATTGGCAAAACAAATTTTCCCTAAATTGTCTCAAATTTGGTTTTTAATCCATAGATCTATAAACGTAGACAGGGATCACGGGTAGAGGTGGGAACATCTTCTCTGTTATGCAGGATATGCAGGGACATTTTAGATAAGTGTAGGAAGATTAGGGTGGTTGTAGTGGGAGATTTCAATTTCCCTGGGGTAGATTGGAAGGTGCCCAGAGCGGAAGGTGCGGACGGGGAGGAATTTATACAGTGTGTTTTAGAAGGGTCCTTGGAGCAGTATGTGGATAGCCCGACTAGAGAGGGGGCTATACTGGATTTGGTTCTGGGGAATGAGCCAGGGCAGGTGGTTGACGTTGTAGTAGGAGAGCATGTGTCTAATAGTGACCACAACTCTGTCTGCTTCAGGGTATTAATGGAAAAAGATGAAGTCGGCCTTAAGGGAAGGGCGTTAAACTGGGGGAGGGCTAGATACAGCCAGATTAGGCAGGATATTAAGGATACCGACTGGGATAAGCTGTTCGAGGGTAGGTCGACACTGTACATGTGGGAGTCTTTCAAGGGAAAACTAAAATCTTTGCAGGAAAGACACGTGCCGGTAAGGAAGAAGGATGGGAAGGGTAGGATTAGAGAACTGTGGGTTACTAGGGATATTGAGGACTTGGTCAGGAAGAAGCGGGAGGCGTACGTTAGATCTAGGCAACTGGGGACAGAGACAGCGCTGGAAGAATATAGAGAGTGTAGACGGGATAGAACATAGAACGTAGAACACTACAGCACAAACAGGCCCTTCGGCCCACAAGTTCTGCCGAACACATCAAAACCTACCCAGCCATAGACCTGTCTATAACCCCCAATCCCATTGGATCCCATATACTCATCCAGAAGTCTTTTAAAAGACCCCAGCGAGTTCGCCTCAACCACCACTGACGGCAGCCGATTCCATTCACTCACCACCCTCTGAGTGAAAAACTTTCCCCTAGTATCCCCTCTGTACTTGCTTCCCTGCACCTTAAATCTGTGCCCTCTCGTCGCGACCATTTCAGCCCTGGGAAATAGTCTCTGAGACTCCACCCTATCTAATCCTCTCAACATCTTGTAAACCTCTATCAGGTCGCCTCTCAACCTTCGTCTCTCCAGGGAGAACAGTCCCAGCTCCCTCAACCTGTCTTCATAAGGCACGCCTCCCAATCCAGGCAACATCCTTGTAAATCTCCTCTGCACCCTTTCAATAGCTTCCACGTCCTTCCTATAGTGAGGCGACCAGAACTGCGCACAGTACTCCAAGTGTGGTCTGACAAGGGATCTTAAAAGGGGTGTCAGAAAGGCAAAAAGGGGCCACGAAATGGCTTTGGCAGGTAGGATTAAGGAAAATCCTAAGGCATTTTACTCCTATGTAAGGAGCAAAAGGATGGTTAGAGGGAAGATTGGACCTCTCAGGGATAGAGGAGGGGAACTATGCTTAGAGCCTGAGGGAATGGGGGAGATCCTGAATGAATACTTTGCGTCGGTATTCACGCGGGAGAGGGGCCTGATGTCTGGTGCTGGCTTTGAGAAATTTGAGGACCCGTTAAAGGAAATAATCATTATGAGGGAAGAGGTGTTGGGGCTTTTAGGCAGCATAAAGACTTATAAAGCTCCGGGGCCTGATGGCATTTACCCCAGGCTGCTAAGGGAGGTGAGAGATGACCTTGCTGGGCCTCTGACGCAAATCTTTGTCTCTTCTTTGGACACAGGTGAGGTCCCAGAGGACTGGAGGATAGTAAATGTAGTACCGTTGTTTAAAAAGGGTCAGAGGGATAACCCAGGGAACTATAGGCCGGTGAGCTTGACTTCAGTTATAGGTCAGCTAATGGAGAGGATCCTCAGGGACAGGATGTATGAGCATCTGGAGCGCTGCGATCTGATCAGGGATATGCAGCATGGCTTCATTAAGGGGAGGTCGTGCCTTCCAAATCTAGTGGAATTTTTTGAAGAGGTGACAAAAACGGTTGATGAAGGACAAGCTGTTGATGTCGTCTACATGGATTTCAGTAAGGCATTTGACAAGGTTCCTCATGGTAGGCTGATAGAAAAGGTTAAGGCGCATGGGATACAGGGCCAGGTATGTAGATGGGTTGAGAACTGGCTTGGGAGGAGGAGACAGCGGGTAGTAGTGGAAGGCTCTTTTTCCAACTAGAGGTCAGTCGCTAGTGGTGTGCCACAGGGCTCAGTACTAGGACCTCTTCTATTTGTGATTTATATAAATGACTTGGAAGAGGGGGTAGGTGGTGTGATCAGCAAATTTGCTGATGACACTAAGATGATTGGATTGGCGGGTACTGAGGAGCAGTGCCAGGCAATACAACAGGACATAGATAGGCTGGTAGATTGGGCAGATAGATGGCAAATGGAATTTAATCCGGATAAATGCGAGGTGATGCATTTTGGTTGGAATAATGTAGAGGGGAGTTATAGGATAAAAGGTAAAACTATCCGGAGTATAGAGACGCAGAGAGACCTGGGGTGCAGGTTCACAAGTCTCTGAAGGTGTCAGTACAGGTGGAGAAAGTGATAAAGAAAGCGTATGGTATGTTAGCCTTCATAGGAAGGGGTATAGAATACAAGAGTAGGAGTCTGATGTTGCAAGTGTATAGAACGTTGGTTAGGCCTCACTTGGAGTACTGCGTCCAGTTCTGGTCGCCGTACTACCGGAAGGATGTGGAGGCCTTGGAGAGAGTGCAGAGGAGATTTACCAGGATGCTGCCTGGTATGGAAGGGCTGACTTACGAGGAAAGATTGAACACACTGGGGTTGTTTTCCCTTGAAAGACGTCGGCTGAGAGGGGATCTATTAGAGGTATATAAGATTATAAGGGGTATAGATAGACTAAATGGTGGTAAGCTTTTTCCACCATTAGAAATGGATAGAACGAGGGGTCATGGCCTTAGGGTGAGGGGGGCTATGTATAAGACGAATATTAGAGGGCAGTTTTTCACACAAAGGGTAATAGAACATAGAACATAGACATAGAACATTACAGCACAGAACAGGCCCTTGGCCTTCGATGTTGCGCCGACCAATATAAAGCAATGCCCCTCCAAACTAAACCATTCCCTTCTCTTCCATATACTTATCAACTAACCTCTTAAACGCACCAAACTTGGCGCATCTACAAACCGCTGCAGGCAGGGCATTCCACTCCCGAACACCCTTTGGGTAAAGAACCGCCTCTGATATCCGTCTATAACTATCACAAATGGGGGTGTGGAATGCACTGCCGAGTAAGGTGGTGGGAGCAGGCACGCTAGGGTTGTTTAAGGTCTCTTGGACAGCCACATGAGCGGTCTGCAGATAGAGGGATATAGCAGGACTGTCTAAATATCTTATTTGTTTCCACAGGCAATTCGGTCCACCTTGTTGACCAACAAGGGGCATGCATTCGGCAGATCGTGCGAGGGCTGCTCTTGGATGTTGCTTCAGGAGTGGCCTAGTGCTTCAAGTCGTTAGTGTATGCTTAAACTGGACCATCTGATGGGCAACATGACAGCTCAGAGACTATCGCTGTTGCTGTGCAGGCACATGGATTTGGGCCTGTGTCTGCGGGAGTTTGCGCGTTCTCCCCGTGGTTGCGTGGGTTTTCTCCGGGTGCTCCGGTTTCCTCCCACATCCCAAAAATGTGCTCTTGGGCTGATTGGTAACAAATTGTCCCTATATTGGTCCCTATATGGGAATCTTCCACAATAGGCATAGCCTAAAGTCATGGATATGGAAGGATATGGAGAACCTAGGATTCTCTGGGAGGCAAGAGAGGAGATTGCAGAGCCTCTGGCTCTGATCTTCAGGTCCTCGTTGGTTACGGGTGTGGTTCCGGAGGACTGAGGATGGCGAATGTGGTCCCATTGTTTAAGAAGGGGAAGAGAGACCTTCCTGGGAATTATAGGCCAGTGAGTCTTACTTCTGTGGTGGGCAAGGTATTGGAGAGAATTATTAGGGATAGGATTTATAGTTATTTAGAGAGAAATGAATTGATTGGGGATAGTCAGCATGGTTTCGTGAAGGGTAGGTCATGCCTTACTAACCTCATTGAGTTTTTTGAGAAAGTGACCAGAGAGGTGGATGGGGGTAAGGCGGTTGATGTAGTATATATGGACTTTAGTAAGGCTTTTGATAAGGTGGCCCATGGAAGACTTCTACAGAAAATGCAGATGTGTGGAATAGAGGGTGATTTAGCTAATTGGATTAGAAATTGGCTGGCAGATAGAAGACCTGCATCTGCTGAGTTCTACTCAAAGCAAAAGTTACTGATACTGGATAAAAGGACACATTCCCTTCTGAAAACCACACCCCAACTCCAACCCCACCCCCCCAAACCCGCATCAACTCCATTGTCACTTGAAGAGAGTCAGAGACACAGGGTGATTAGATGATTATATTTGTGTCTGAGAGGGATACATGTTTGATTCATTCTGTTTTTCCCCCCCCCCCCCCTGGGCCCCCCCCTTTTTGGTGGGTGGGGGTCTGTATGTTATTCAGGCAAACACAGTAATGCCATTGTGAAATTAGACAGGGATATCACAAAGGATAGCTGGGGGAAGAGATCAAGAGGAAATGTCCAAGGCAATTTGGCAGGGGGTGGGGGATTTTGACAGCAAAAACATTTCACTGAATTACCAATCAAAAATTTGACGGAAAAGATCAGTGACAGAGTTGCTGATATCCACAGAAGCAGAATGTACTGTGACTATCAGAGGGTCAGTGCTGAGGGAGTGCCACACTGACAGAGGGTCAGTGCTGACGGAGTGCCGCACTATCAGAGGGTCAGTGTTGAGAGAGTGCCACACTGTCAGAGGGTCAGTGTTGAGAGAGTGCCACACTGTCAGAGGATCAGTGCTGAGGGAGTGCCGCACTGTCAGAGGGTCAATGCTGAGGGAGTGCCGCACTGTCAGAGGGTCAGTGCTGAGGGAGTGCCGCACTGTCAGAGGGTCAATGCTGAGGGAGTGCCGCACTGTCAGAGGGTCAATGCTGAGGGAGTGCCGCACTGTCAGAGGGTCAGTGCTGAGGGAGTGCTGCACTGTCTAATGGTCAGTGCTAAGGAAGTGCTGGAATGTTGGAGGTGCCATTGTTTTGATGAAGATTGGTCAAATTATTCTTTGTTCTGTCAGCTGATTGTAAAAATGTGGTAAGAGTGTCTGAGAGAGTTGAGATATTCCCTCTCAGGCTAATGTTCACTCATCTGGCCAGACCAGCATTTGTTGTCCATCCCTAACTGCCCTTGGCTAAGTGGTGGTGAGTTGCCTTCTTGAACCATTGCAATCCCAGAGGTGTAGGTACGCTCACAGCACTGTTAGGGAGAGGTTCTAGGATTTTGACCCAGCGACAGTGAAAGAACAGTGACATATTGCAGCTTGGTAGCACAGTGGTTAGCACTACTGCTTCACAGCTCAGGATCCTAGGTTCGATTCCTGGCTCAGGTCACTGTCTGCATGGAGTTTGCACATTCTCCTCATGTCTGCATGGGTTTCCTCCGGGTACTCCGGTTTCTTCCACAGTCCAAAGATGTGCGGGATTAGGTTGATTGGCCATGCTAAGAAATTGTCCCTTAGTGTCCACAGAATTGTAGGTTAGAAGGATTAGTGGGTATAATATTTAGGGATGAGGATAGGGCCTGGGTAGGACTGTGTTCGGTGTAGACTCGATGGGCTGAAGGGCCTCTTTCTGCACTGTAGAGTTCTATGGTTCTGATATTTCCAAATCAGAATGGTGAGTGACTTAGCGGGGAGCCTCCAAGTGGGAGTGTTCCCAGGATCCTGCTGCTCTTGTCCTTTTAGATGGTGGAGGTTGTGGGTTCGGAAGATGCTGCCTAGGGAGCTTTGGTGAGTTCCTGCGGTGCATCTTGTAAATGGTACACATGGCTGCTAAAATTCATTGGTGCTGGAGGGAGTAGATGTTTGTGGAAGATGTAGCAATCAGATTGGCTGCTTTGTCCTGGATGTTGAGCTTGTCCTGGATCCTTGAACTTCCTGGGTGTTGTTGGAGCTACACCCATCCAGGCAAATGGAGTGTATTCCATCATAATCCTGACTTATGCACGGTAGATGGTGGTCAAACTTTTTATTTTCACTAAGTAACCATGGGAACATTTTGTCTTCTCATTATCAGCAGGATCCTTTTTTTATTCATTGGTGGGACATGGGCATCGCTGGTTGGCCAGCATTTATTCCCAATTCTTAGTTGCCTTTGAGAAGGTGATGGTAAGCTGTCTTCTTGAATTGCTGAAGTCCGTGTGCTGTGGGCTGACCTGCAATGCCATTGGGGAGAGAATTCTAGGATTTTCACTCAGCAACTGCAAAAGAACAGTGACTTATTTCCAAGTGAGGACAGTGAGTGGCTTAGAGGGGAACTTGCAGGTGGTGGTGTTTCCATGTATCTGTGGCACTTGTCCTTCTAGGTAGAAGTGGCTGTGAGTTTGGAAGGTGCTGTCTAAGGATCTTTGGTGAATTGCTGCAGTGCATCTTGTAGACAGTACACACTGCTGCAAGTGAGTTGGTGGTGGAGGGAGTGGATGTTTGTGGATGTGGTGGCAATCAAGAGGCTGCTTTGTCCTGGATGACGTTGAGTTCTTGAGAGTTTTTGGAGCTGCAAATGAGGAGTATTCCATCACACTCCTGACTTGTGCCTTGTAGATGGTGGGCAGGCTCTAGGGAATCAGGAGGGCTGTTACTCACCGTAGTATTCCCAGCATCTGACCTGCTCTTGTAGCCATTGTGTTTGTGTGGTGAGTCCAGTTAAGTTTCTGGTCAATGGTAGTGCCAAGGATGTTGACAGTGGAGGATTCAGTGATGGTAACACCGTTGAACGTCCAGGGACAGTGGTTAAAGTGTCTCTTATTGGTGATGGACATTGCCTGGCATTTGTGTTGCACAAATATTACTTGCACTTGTCAGCCCAAGCCTGGATATTGCCCAGATCTTGCTGCATTTGAACATGGACTGCTTCAGTATCTAAGGGGTCGTGAATGGTGCTGAACATTGTGCAATCATCAGTGAACATCCCCATTTCTGACCTTATGACAGAGGGAAGGTCATTGATGAAGCAGCTGAAGATTATTGGGCCTTGGACATCAGCTTGAGAGACTCCTGCGGAAATGTCCTGGAGTTGAGATGATTGGCCTCCAATCATTACACCCATCTTCCTTTATACCAGGTATGACTCCAGCCAGCAGAGAGTTTGCCCCCTGATACTCATTGATTCAGGTTTCTGGGGCTCCTTGATGCTACACTCGGTCGAATGCAGTCTTGATGTCAGGGGCTGTCACTCTCTCCTCACCTCTCACCTTGCTGTGTACAAATTAGTTGCTGCGTTTCCTACATTACAACAATGATAACACATTAAAAATATTTCACCCCAGTAAAACACTTTGACATTTCTCGAGGCTGGGCATGGTGTTATGCAATCTTCTGTTTCATTCATGCTTCTTCAGTCTCTCTGTGTTCAGATTAATAACCAGTCACTCAGAAATAGCTGCAAATGGGGAAATGGAATGGAGGGAGGAGCTGAGGAAAATTACAATCACCAGGGGAGAGGCACTGAGCAAATTGTTGGGTCTGTGGGCTGACAAATCACCAGGTCTGGATAGACTTCACTCTAAGGGTTTGAAAGAAGTGAGGTGCAGAAGGATCTGAGTATTCGAGTGCATGAATCACAAAAGGCTAGTGTATAAGTACAACAAGTAATTAGGAAAGCTAACAGAATGTTATTGTGAGGAGAATTGATTCCAAAAGTAGGGAGATTATGCTTCAATTGTACAGGACACTGGTGAGGCACATCTGCAGCATTATGGACAATATTGGTCTCCTTATTTTAAAAAAAGATGTGAATGCATTTAAAGCAGCTCAGAGAAGGTTTACCGGGGTAACAGGGATTGGTTTTGGCTGGATTAGTGATGCAGGGTGATGCCAACAGCATAGGTTCTATTCCTGTACCGGCTAAGGTTAATCATGAAGGCTCTGTCTTCCCCTTTGTCTGAGGTTAAATCACCACCAATTAACCTATGGTCACCTGGGACTATGGTCACTCAATTGGGATGCTTCCAAAACAACTCCAAGCATCAAATTCATGTAAAAATTGGAGTAAATTCTGTTTTTTTCTCAACGTGAATTTCAAAATGAATTTCCACACTCTGTGCACCAGTGTGGATCTCGGTAGAACATAGAACATAGGACATTACAGCGCAGAACAGGCCCTTCGGCCCTCGATGTTGCGCCGACGAATTAGGAACAAGCAGTGACCCTCTAACCTAAACCATTCCCCTTTCATCCATAAACCTATCTACTAACCTCTTAAACGCCACCAAACTTGGCACATCTACAACTGACGCACGCAAGGCATTCCATACCCTTACCACCCTCCGGGTAAAGAACCTACCTCTGACATCCGTCCTAAAATAACCACCCCTTAATTTAAAGCTATGTCCCCTCATGTTAGCTTTCTCCATCCTAGGAAAAAGGCTATCACTGTCCACCCTATCTAAACCTCTAATCATCTTATATGTTTCAATAAGGTCTCCTCTTAGCCATCTCCTTTCTAACGAAAACAACCTCAAATCCCTCAGCCTCTCCTCATAAGACCTGCCCTCCATACAGGCAACATCCTGGTAAACCTCCTCTGTACCCTCTCCAATGCCTCCACATCTTTCTTATAATGTGGGGACCAGAACTGCACACAATACTCCAAGTGCGGCGCACTAGAGTTTTGTACAGTTGCAACATGACGTTGCGGCTCCGAAATTCAATCCCCCTACCAATAAAAGCTAAGTCTCCGTATGCCTTCTTAACAACCTTCTCGACTTGACTGCCTACTTTCAGGGATCTATGCACAAATACACCAAGATCCTCTGTTCATCAACACTATTAAGAATCCTACCATTAGCCCTATACTCTACACATTTATTATTCCTGCCAAAGTGCATTACCTCACACTTTCCACATTAAACTCCATTTGCCACCTCTCGGCCCAGCTCTGCAACTTGTCCAAGTCTCTCTGCAAACTATAACACCCCTCTTCACTATCTACCACTACTCCGACTTTGGTGTCATCCGCAAATTTACTAATCCATCCCTCAATACCCTCATCCAGATCATTTATAAAAATTACAAACAGCAGGGGCCCCAAAACAGATCCCTGAGGTACACCACTAGTAACCAAACTCCACGATGAATATCTCCCATCAACCACCACCCTCTGTCTTCTATCTGCTAGCCAATTCCTAATCCAATTAGCTAAATCACCCTCTATCCCATACATCTGCATTTTCTGCAGAAGCCTTCCATGGGGAACCTTATCGAATGCCTTACTAAAGTCCATATATACCACGTCAACTGCCTTACCCTTATCCACCTCTTTGGTCACCTTTTCAAAAAACTCAATAAGGTTTGTGAGGCACAACCTACCCTTCACAAAACCATGCTGACTATCCCCAATCAATTCATTTCTCTCTAAATAATTATAAATCCTATCCCTAATAATTCTTTCCAATACTTTGCCCACAACAGAAGTAAGACTCACCGGTCTATAATTCCCAGGAAAGTCTCTATTCCCCTTCTTGAACAATGGGACAACATTCGCTATCCTCCAGTCTTCCAGCACTATACCTGTAACCAACGACGACCTGAAGATCAGAGCCAGAGGCTCTGCAATCGCCTCTCTTGCCTCCCAGAGAATCCTAGGGTAAATTCCGTCCGGCCCAGGGGACTTATCTAACTTCAAACCCTCAAGAATATCTAGCACATCCTCCTTATCTACTTCAATACTTTCCAGTTTGCAACCCTGTATCCCAGTGTTCTCCAAAACTACATTTACATCTCCCTGCATGAATACCGAAGAGAAATATTTGTTCAGTGCCTCTCCAATCTCTTCAGGCTCCACGCACAACTTCCCACTGCTGTCCATGACTGGCCTTAACCTTGCCCTAACCAATCTTCTATTCTTAACATATCTAAAGAAAGCTTTAGGATTCTCCTTGATCCTATCAGCCAAAGTCTTCTCGTGTCCCCTTTTAGCTCTCCTCAACTCACTCTTTAGCTCACTCCTGGCTAATCTATAGCTATCCATTGCACGAACTGAGCCTTCAAGCCTCATCCTGACATAATCCTCTTTTTTCCTTTTAACCAGCGAATTAACTTTTTTAGTACACCATGGTTCCCTTACTCGACCATTTCCTCCTTGCCTGACAGGGACATACTTATCAAGGACTCGCAGTAACTGCTCCTTGAATAAGCTCCAATTTCAGATGTTCCCAGTCCCTGTAGTTTCCTAGTCCAATCTATGCACCCTAATTCCCTCCTTATGGCCTCATAATTACCATTCTCCCAGCTATAACTACTGCCCCCAGCTTCATGCCTATCCCTATCCATCACTAATCCATTGGTAGGTAGGGTGTATTCCCGCTGGAGAGGCCAGCAGCAAAGTGCTGAGTGGGCCATTGTGCCAACCTGTCAACACCGAGATTGGCACATGCTCAGTAGCCCCACAATGCCAGCCTCCCGATCACTAGCCAGCCCACAATCACATATCGTGTACCACCCTCCCTTCCCTGACCCAATGGGCAGTGATATGGTGCCTCCTTGGGCATTGCCAGGGGGCCAGGCTGGTACTGCCAAATTGGTAATGCCCAGGGTACATCACTCCTTCCCCTGGAAATCGAGCACCTGGAGACTTGCAGAGACAGTGGCCCCCCCAGCAGGGAACCCCTGAAATGGTCTCTACTGGAATCCTCATTAGATTTATAGAACATTGAATATAGAACAGTACAGCATAGTACAAGCCCTTCGACCCTCAATGTTGTGCTGAACTACAACCAAACCCAAGATCAAGCTATCCCATTCTCTACCATTCTGGTGTGCTCCATGTGCCTAAAGTGTCCAACTCCACTATCACAGCAGGCAGTGTATTCCACACCCCAATCACTCTCTGAGTAAAGAATCTACCTCGGTCATCCCTCCTATATCTCCCATCATGAACCTTAAAGTTACGCCCCCTAACAACAGTTACATCCACCCAAGGAAATAGTCTCTGAATCTCCACTCTATCGATCCCTCTCATCATCTTATAAACCTCTAATAAGTCACTTCTCATCCTCCTTTGCTCTAAAGAGAAAATCCCCAGCTCCCTCAACCTTTCCTCATAAGACCTACCCTCCAAACCAGGCAGCATCCTGGTAAATCTCCTCTGCACTCTCTTCAATGCTTCCACATCCTTCTTATAGTGAGGTGACCAGAACTGAACACAATATTCCAAATGTGGTCTCATTAACGTCCGGTATAATTGCAGCATAACCTCATGGCTCTTAAACTCAAACCCCGTTAATAATGCTAATACACTATAAGCCTACTTCACGGCTCTATCCACTCGAGTGTCAACCTTCAAAGATCTGTGGATATAAAGCCCAAGATCTTTCTGTTCCTCCACATTCCTCAGAACCCTGCTGATGACCCTGTAATTCGCTGGAGTTTGAAAGAGTAAGAGGTGACTTGATTGAAACTTTTAAGATCCTGAGGGGTATTTTAAAACTTATTTATTAGTCACAAGTAAGTCTTACATTAACACTGCAATGAAGTTACTGTGAAATTCCCCTAGTGGCCACATTCCAGCGCCCGTTCGGATCACTGCATCTAACAGCATGGCATTCAGACTTCCTCGTCTCTCAGTGGGAATAGGGTATTGACAGGGTGAATGCGGAGACGGTGTTCTCCTTTTGGGAGAATCCAGTTCTGGGGGTAGGGGTGGCAGCAGGTGGGGTTTGGGGGGGGGGACTGGGGGGAGATCACCATTTTAAAATGAGGAGTTGTTCATCTATATCAGACGTGAGGAGAATTTTTTTTTCTCTCTCAGAGAGTAGTGAGTCTCTGTAACTTTCTTCCTCAAAAGGCAGTGGGAGCAGAATCTTTGGATATTTTTAAGGCTCAGCTCAATAGATTCTTGATGTGGAGATGCCGGCGTCGGACTGGGGTAAGCACAATAAGAAGTCTCACAACACCAGGTTAAAATCTAACAGGTTTATTTCGCATCATGAGCTTTCAGAGCGCTGTTCACCACTCACCTGATGAAGGAGCGGCACTCCGAAAACTCATGATTCCAAATAAACCTGTTGGACTTTAACCTGGTGTTATGAGATAAATTCTTGATTAACAAGGAGGCGAGAGATTATTAAGTATAGTAAGGAATGTGGTGTTATGTCATATTTCGATCAGCTATGATTGTATTGAATGGTGAAGCAGGGGTTGAGTGGCCTCATCCTGTTTCTCATTCCGATGTGCATATGTCACCAGACTCACTGTTTAAATCTCCTAAACCTTTATAACCTCATAACTATTTTTATTGTTCATCTGAATCCTCCATAAAGATATTCAAAATGTCTCATTCCCCACCCCAGTGTGAATGAATATTGTTGAGTTGATGTCCCTCGTTAGACAGAACAGTGACTGAGTGAATATTGTTCTCTTTTTGCCACACATTATATAACACACTCTTTACAATTTCCTCTCATTGGGAATCATTGTCTGCAACTTGCACCCACAGACACCAACCATCTATCATGGAATTGTGGAAACAGCGAGGATTATCCAGTCGGTAATGATTGTAATAAATCGTAACCAACACACTTTGTTACTTAAAGTTAAGGCTGGAATATCTCAATCTCGACAGGACTGTAACAGAGTGATGGATGGGATTAGAGCACTCAGAGGCAGCTTTGTGTGAAACTTAACCTTGTCTGATACCAGTAATTAGGAGTGTGATGGAATACTCTCCACTTGCCTGGATGTCTGCAGCTCCAACAACGCTCAAGAAGCTCGACATCATCCGGGATAAAGCACTTGATTAGAATCCCTTCCACATATATTCCATTCACACCCTCAACCACCAATGCACAGAGTGTACTATTTACAAGATTCACTGCAGGAACTTATCAAGGCTCCTTTGACAGCACCTTGCAGATCTGCAACCTCTAGATAGAGAGAGAGAGAGAGCTGATTAAAAGCCCTGGCATTTGCTCTCACTGCCCACCCTCCATCAGCTGCATGATTTACTTTAACCTTTCAATATCCCCATTGGATGATTGACCTGGGGCAGCTCAGGCTGATCGGGTGGATCATACCCTCCTCCTCCTCCAGCCCCTGTAAGGGAGCATTGCCAACAGCTGGAGACTGAGAAATATACGGCACCTGTGTGAACTTCCTCATTCACTTACCAACCCCCTCAGCCTGCCTTGATTCATCGTGATCCTTTCTCTCTCTCTCCATTTTTTGGTAGAGACACTCATTATCTATCTTTATTTTCCCCACAATCTCATAATTCAAACCAAGAACAAGAGGTGAGTGAGCTCCTTACTCAATAGCTCCACCATATTTCCCAGTCTTGTGGACTGCAAGGACCATTACAGGAAAAGCATCTTCATTCTCTCCTGTGGCCCTGTTGCAACTAATTCAAATTCATTGCAAAAAAGCTTGGGTTGAAGAGCTCCACCCACACTGACATGACTGTGGAGACTTGTGTAAATGCCATTCCTTGTCTTGTTGGACATTCGGCCATTGTTGAGTTTGGTTCTGAATGGGCTGGTAGTGAGATGATGCTTTGGGCCTACGTTGATGATGTGTTCTTCATGCTCACAGACCCAGCTGACCAGTGGAGGATGCGTCAATGTCAATAACTGGACCCTGGCAGCCAGGATCAACTGTGGAAAATGTTCTGGGTACTGGTTGGTCAAAGGCAGATAGTTTCCTTGTTGGGGAAGCTTAGACTTTTCACCATGAGCAACACCTACCAATTTTACACAGGATTCAATCTGAGCCTTACTGAGGAGACCAGCAAAGTGGCAAGAGCGAAAGACCAAAATTACCTGGGAAGCTGCACAGAATGCTCTGAATATTATCCAACAGGGGATAAGTTTTGGTCATACACTCGCTGATCACGGCATTGTAGTGATCCCAATTTGATCTTAACTCAGATATTGTCACAAAAACATGGAAGAATCTCATCCACTTCCTCTGGAACTGAGTGGCTGCTAGAATTCAGAGTCTCTTGCTGAGAGTGTGTACCTTCACACCTAAATGATAAATTTCCATCCTTAGACCCTGCAATGTAACCATTCCAACAAGCTCTCTCCCCAGTGGTTTGGTCAGACATATTTGTCCTGCCAGATACACAGCCTTAGTTTGGAGCTGAAACTCCTGTTTCTGGAGTTGGGACGCCTCCCTGTATCCTTCCAGGAGGTGCCTGTCTTTTGCCAGGAACGGACCACAGTCTGCAACATGGTTGCCTTGTGCTGGAACTCTGTCCCGCCATATGGAGTGGCTATCGTTCATGTGCCCCTGCTCAGGAATCGACACTTCCACCAACAGGGGTTAGTGTGGATAGGGCACAGAGAGTTTGCATTGCTGGGATGATCAGCATCAAGGACATGCTGGACAGTGGAAGAACAGACAGTGTGATATGGCAACAACCATGCTCCCCCATGGTGCTGCCCATAAAACACAGCATGGCGTCCTGTCCTCAGTAGACTGTCTTCTGGAGTTCTCCCCTCTACCATTGACAATTTGGTTTAGAGAATGTCACCCCCAGCCATCTCGTACAATGGCTTCCCTTTTCTTTCCCTCAGCCTGAAGGAGCCTCTGTTTAAATTTCATTTATAGGATATGGGTGTTGCTGGCTAGGCCAGTATTTACTGCCCATTCCAGATTGTCCCGTGAGATGGTGATGGTGAGCTCCCTTTTTGAACCGCGGCAGTTCCTGAGGTGTAGGTACATCCACTGTGCTGTTAGGGAGAGCATTTCAGGGTTCTGTTCCAGTGACAACGAAGGAATGATATATTTCAGGATGGTGAGTGACTTGGAGAGGAATCTGCAGCTGTGGTGTTTCCAAATATCTGCTGCTCTTGCCCTTCTAGATGATAATGGCCATGGGTTTGGAAGGTGTTGTCTATGTGGTAGAAGGCATTGCTTCTGAACTTGTGGTTGCATTGAGGACCATTGATCTTTGGCTATCCAGTGTGGATGGGGCTGGGTAGGGGTGGACAGAGCAGAAGATCTCCTTTTTAACATTTTAGAAGTATTTAGATGTGCATTTGCATGCAAAGTCACAGGAGACCAAGTGCTAGAAAATGGGATTAGAATAATTGGGTAGTTTGTTTCTGACTGGTGCAGATTCAATGGGCTGAAGGGCCTTTTTCTTTGTTCTAAACTTCTCTGACTCTGTGACTCCTGGATATAGGCATGGCAATAAGCCATGGAGGGGGTTGTTATAGCTGATGGCCTATCCCTTTTCTGTGTACCAGCATTCACTGATATGCTCCCTGATCACTGGGAACCACATTGGAATGGATGTATCATCAGCTCAGAGAAACATTCAGTTTGATTTGCTTGCTTTGAAAGTATTGAAAGCACCCCCTTTACACTTTGTTAATGAGTTTGTTTATTTTGTTTAAATGGTAAAAGAGTAAATGGGGAAAGCTGGGAGACTGGGTGGACTGAAAAGAAAGTTTGAGACTGAACAAATCAAATAATTCCCTCAGTAAAGGAAAATCCTGCGTATTGGTTTGAACTTCACCATCCAGCTGGGATCCAAAAATCATCCTCCCTCAGGAGTCAACAAAAATAACCTGCATTTATATAGCCCCTTTTACTGGGTAAAGACTCCATGATGCTCCATAAGAGCATTAGTGAACAAAATCTCACCTGGAGCTCTTCAAACAGGTGAGGAAAAGCTCAGTCAAACAGGTTGATTTTAAGAAACAAACCTAAGGAATGGAGTGAGTGAGCAAAGAGAGAGATGGAGAGAGAGTGAGCAGAGAAAGGGATGGAGAAAGAGAGCAGGGAGAGGGATGCATAGAGAGAGAGCAGAGAGAGGAATGGAGAAAGTGAGCAGGAGAGAGTTTGTGTTAGGAATAAAGAGAAAAGTTTCTGTTTTGTTAATATTGAAATGTGAGTTTCAGAATAGATTCTGTTCAATAACAAGGAGGGTGATGCTGGAATATTCTCCATTCATACGGAATATCAATGTGGAGAATCCCAGTGGATACTCAACAGAAATTAACCTTCAGAAACCTCATGAATAATTCCTGGCACCTGGCTGATTTCTGAGTGAGATTTGTATTTCTTTGCCTTTTCACAGTGAAATCCCCCAGAGACAGACAAAGCCAGCGCTCTGTGTCCATTCTGGCAAATTCCCATTGTTCACAATCAAAAGAATTGTATTAATCCCAAACCTCCAGGCATAATTGGTCCTCAGTAAACTGTAACTATTTCATGTGGGGATAATGTTTCTGCACTGGGAGCCTTTGGCTTGGTCTCCTGTCTCTCAGGGTGGCACAGAGGTACAGTGGTTAGCACTGCTCCATCACAGCTCCAGGGACCTGGGTTTGATTCCTGGCTCAGGTCATTGTTTATATGGAGTTTGCATGTTCTCCTCATGTCTGCCTGAGTTTCTTCTGGGTGCTCCAGTTTCCTCCCACAGTCCAAAGATGTTTGGTCAGGTGCATTAGCTATGCTAAAATTGCCCCTTAGTGTTCCAGGATGTGTACGTTAGAGGGATTAGCAGGATAAATATGTGGGGTTGCGGGAATAAGACATGGGTAAGATAGTTGATCATGCAGACTTAATGGGCTGAATGGCCTCCTTCTGCACTGTAGGGATTCTATAATTCAGTGACCTCTTTCTGATATGAACAAATGTGGAAAACACAAAGAAACAAGAATCTTTGGAAAGGAAGATCATTTCTTGATAATAAATCTGCTGCTTAATAATGAGGATGGTTAAAACCTCAGCTAAGGAAAGCTCTGTCCCCTCAGAATCTCTCTCCGGTACAGGGATACAGTAACACAGGGACAGCGAATGAACCCAGAGAATTCCTTTGGGATTCTGGTGGGAGACAGAATTAGGAAGTGTAGAATCCAAATGGAATCAGGATGGATTCTCCCGGGAATGTTTAATAGAATCTGACACCATCACACTTTGACCCTGTGACCCTCGACCCTGGGAATACAAGATGAAACTTTAAAGCTTTGGGAAAAAGAGGCCAATTGGGGAATGAACGCCGGTTTTTAAAGTGTCCCGGGAGATAGAGTTTGAAGATAAATTAATAAAGTGCAGAATAAGGGAGAGATTCCTCAGAGGAACAGGTTTGATTTAATAAAACCGTTCCTGAAATCCTGGAGGGAAAATTGTGAATAATAAGATCGAAAACAAAGTAAAATTAATTTATTTGTGTCACAAGTAGGTTTACATTAACACTGCAATGAAGTTACTGTGAAAACCCCCTAGTCACCACATTCTAGCACCTGGTCAGGTCAATACACCTATTTAACACATCTTTCAGACATCTTTATTATATCATGGGACATGGGTTCACTGGCTGGTCAGTATTTATTGCCCATCCCCAGTTACCCTTGAGAAGGTAATGGTGAACTGCCTTCTTGAATCTCTGCAGTCCATGTTCTGTGGGTTGACCCACTATGCCATTAGGGAGAAAATTTCAGGATTTTGACCCAGCTACTGCGAAGAAATAGTATTTACTTCCAAGTCAGGGTGATTAGTGACTCAGAGTGGAATTTTCAGACGGTGGGGTTCCCAGGTATCTGATGGGAGGAAACCTACAAAGACACAAGGAGAAAATACAGAATCCACACTGTGACCCAAGCAGGATGTGAAGCCGGCTGCAGAGAGATCAGGAATTAAACCCATTCACACCTGTTTCTGATCTCAGTCTGATCTCCTGTCCCTGTTTGTGTCCATCACTACGTTTATATTAAATTGCTCCGTGTTCAGCAGCCGAGATAATGACAGCTTCGGAGACAGTTCAATGTTATGATACTGTTTTAATCTGAGACTAGCTGACCCTCAATAATCTGTTTCAAGCTTCTGCTTAAACAGAACAACACTGAACATGTTAACATTTTCTTTCAAAAAGATTTCTGCCTCTGGCAGCTAATTAAAGCTGAACTCTCAAATAGCTGATAATTTGTGGGCTCCGTGCTCTCCCTTTGATGCTCAGTTCTGCTTCCAGACCACATTTGACTCAGAGGGATCTGTTCCTGGGATAATTAATTCCTAATTGTGTGAAGCCGGCTCCCCCACACCATCAGATTTACAGCAACGCTGGCTGCTCTCTCAGATCCTCAAACACAGCCTCGTGTGGGAATAACAACACCTGAGAGAAAATTAAACTGCCCCAAAATTTAACCCCTTCTCACTGCCTCCTTCTGTCTGTTTCCTTCTGCCTGATGCTGTGGGAGATTAATGGATGTGATTGAACCCCTGGCGAGGTGGGGGTATTAATCATACAATTCCACTCACTAATCTGTTAATCCACTTCACTCACTGATATCAAAGAATTCAGTGTTGTGGGATTGAATGTGACTGGTGAACAAAGGAACACAGTCTGGAACACAAACTGTATTGGGGTCACTGTCCCTCCTGCTCATTCTGTCTCTGAGAGATGGGAATCTCAGAGTTTAATCCCATTGTTATTTCACTCCTCTTGGGAAAGGATGAGATGGTGAGGGAGGAATGGGAATGGGCTCAATGCACAGAGAACTTTCTGGAACCAGAGAGAGACGTGAGATTCAAGCTCTCATTAAAAGGCAGGCAGAATCGCCCAGATATTGACAGTTTGAGAAACAGGATAATATCTGGCAGGCAGATTAGAGAGGGGAGAGAGACGGAGAGTTTCTCTGTGACTGAGGTTAGATATTGAGATGGAGTCAGTGCCCTGAATTACACCCAGTGCCCGATTGATGGTTGAAAGATTCTGTGGGCAGTTTTCTCGTCCCTCGGGTGCTTGTTACTGTTCTATTTACAGCTGAGAATGATCTTACTGCCCTCACATCACAGAGTTATTGCTCCATTAGCTGCCTGGCCTAGCTATTTCCCAGTATAACCTTGCTGACTCTGAGAATATCCAGACATCTCATTACATCCCCGAGCAAATCAACAAGTAACCAACATTAAAACTATTCACATTAAAAAGGAAGGATTCGACTAATTTCCTCAAATATCCATCCAGCACTGGTTTAAAAATGGCAATCTGCATTTATATAGCCCCTTTTACATCCCACCATCACTTCCACAAGTGAAATCTGGCAAACAAACTGCTGCAGAGACACAGATACAGATAGTGGGACAGGAGACTAACAGCTCAAAGAGGGAGAGTTTACACAGCAACGTAAAGGAGATGGAGAGAGAGAGGGAGACAGAGAGAGACGAGAGAGAGAGAGGGAGAGGTCAAAGGAGAGAGAGAGAGAAGAAGAGATGGAGGGGGGAGGGGGGAGAGAGGGAGGCGAGGGAGAGCGGGGAGAGAGGGAAGAGAGAGAAAGTGGGAGAGAGAGAGGGGAGATGGAGAGAGGTTGGAAAGAGTGGGATGGAGAGAAGGAGAGATGGGGGGAGAGAGGCAGAAAGGCGCAGGGGGAGAGAGAGAGAGAGGGAGCAATGGAAAGAGGGAGAGTTGGGGGGGTGAGGAGAGGAAGAGGGAGAACGTTCAGGAGGGAATCCCAGAGCTCAGAGACTAAGATGTGATTGCCTGAGTGAAGGAAATCGCGAATGTTCAATGGACCAGAATTGGAGGAGGTTACAGAAATAGGAAGAAATAGGAATGGCTAGAGGAGGTGACAGAGATAGGAAGGAGATGAAGAGGCTGGAGGAGTTAAATAGATAGGGAGGAGTTTTGGGGCTGGAGGAGGTTACCAAGATAGGGAAGGGTGTCAGGCCTGGAGGAGGTAACAGAGATAAAGAGGGGTGTAGGAGGTTACAGAAGTAGAGAGTGGTATAGGTGCCAAAGAAATAATAAATGTGTAGAGTATAGGGCAAATGGTAGGATTCTTAGTAGTCTAGATGAACAGAGGGATCTTGGTGTGTATGTGCATAGATCCCTGAAAGTAGGCAGTCAGGTCGAGAAGGTTGTTAGGAAAGCATATGGAGTCTTGGCTTTTATTGGTAGAGGGATTGAATTTCGGAGCCGCAACGTCATGTTGCAACTGTACAAAACTCTAGTGTGGCTGCACTTGGAGTATTGTGTACAGTTCTGGTCCCCGCATTTATAAGAAAGATGTGGAGGCATTGGAGAGGGTACAGAGGAGGTTTGCCAGGATGTTGCCTGGTATGGAGGGCAGGTCCTATGAAGAGAGGTTGAAGGATTTGAGGTTGTTTTCGTTAGAAAGGAGGCGGCTAAGAGGGGATCTTATTGAAGCATATAAGATGATTAGAGGTTTAGATAGGGTGGACAGTGATAGCCTTTTTCCTAGGATGGAGAAAGCTAGCACGAGGGGACACAGCTTTAAATTAGGGGTATGAGTTATAGGACGGATATCAGAGGTAGGTTCTTTACTCAAAGAGTGATTAGGGAGTGGAATGCCCTGCCTGCAGCTGTTGTAGATGCGCCAAGTTTGGTGGCGTTTAAGAGGTTAGTTGATAAGTATATGGAATAGAAGGGAATGGTTTAGTTTGGAGGGTCATTGCTTTTTATATTGGTCGGCACAACATCGAAGGCCGAAGGGCCTGTTCTGTGCTGTAATGTTCTATGTTCTATGTAAAGGGGGTTACAGAGATAGGGAAGGTGTATGGACTGGAGGAGGTTGCAGAGATAGGGAGGGGTGTCGGAGGTTACAGAGATAGGAAGGGGTGGGGGATGTTGCAGAGGTAGGAAGGAGTGGAGGAGGTTACAAAGATAGGGATGGGTGGAGGAGGTTACAGAGGCAGGGAGAGGATAGGGGTGGGAGGAGGTTACAGAGAAAAGGAGGGGTGTAGAGGCTGGAGGAGATTACCGATATAGGGAAGGGTGTAGGGCTGGAGGAGGTTACGGAAATAGGGAGGAGTGTAGAGGCTAGAAAAGGTCACAGAGATAGAGAGGGTGTAGAGGGTTACAGAAATAGGGAGGGGTGTCAGAATTAGAGAAGGTTATCGAGACAGAGGACTGTAGGAAGTTACAGGGATAGGGATGGGTGGAGGATGTCACAGGGATAGGGAGGAGTGGAGGATGTCACAGAGATAGGGAGGGGTGGAGGATGTCACAGAGATAGGGAGGGGTGGAGGAGGTTACAAAGCTAGGGAGGGGTAGAGGAGGTTATAGAGATAGGGAAGAATGGAGGAGGTTACAGAGGTAAGGGTTTTGTTGGTGGAGGAGGTTACGGAGATAAGGGTGTAACGGCTGGAGGAGGTTATAAAAGGTGCAGGGTCTCGCAGATATAAGGAAAGCTTCAATCACACTTCACTGAAGCCGTTATCTTCATTACAGGAGTTTATCTGTAACAATCTGACAGCCTCCAGCTACACAGAGAGCAGCTGGCTGCAGGAATCTTGGAGTTTAATATAATATTGAAGTGTTGTGATGTCTGGGGCCAGAGGAATAAATGGCTCAAGCTGCTGTTTATTGGTTTATTACAATCTGGAAGATCGCCCTGGTAACAACACAGAATCAGTAAAGATGTAATGTACCTCGCAATCAATCGCAACAGGAAGGACATTAAGGATGATGAGTTGGCTTTGTACAATTCACAGCAATATCGAATCTTACACCACAGAAAGAGGCCATTCAGTCCATCAGATCTGTTCTGTTTGTGAAAGAATTGTCCTATTATAATCACAGACCCCTCCCCCCTCAATCCCTGGCTCTTCCCCATTGCCCTGGAAAGATTCACTTTTCCGGTATCTCTCCAATTCCCTTTTGAAAGTTATTATTGAATCTGCTCCCACCGCCCTTTCAGGCAGCACATTCCAGATCACAACAATTCACTGTGTCAAATAAATTCCCCTCATCTCCCCCTCTGGTTCTTTTCCTGATTCTCTTCAATCTGTGTCCCTCTTGTTACCCACCCTCCTGTCACTGCAAACACTTTCTCCTAATTTACTCCATCAAAACTCTTCCTTATTCAGTGAGTGTGGAGAAGCTGGGATTGTTCCTTAGAGCAAAGAGACTGAACAGAGACGTTCAAAATCAGGAGGGTTAGAATTTGAATGATTATATCAGTAACTGATATCCTCTGACTGTGCAAAGAGGTTACCCCCAACTCCACGAACACTCATCGGGAACAACAGCTCTCCCTGTGTCCCAGATACCTGAACTGTAAGCTTTCACAGTTCCCTCCATTCAGGAGTGGACCACTTGGATTGGAAACATGTCACTCTGCTTTGTAAGGAATGTTAAAGAAGATATCCAGGGAATTACAGAGCAGTTAAGCTAACATCTGTGACAGGGATGTGATTGAAGTGTCTAACCAAGGACAGGATTATTGAGACCTCGACAATCTTCAGTTATTCAGGGATAGGCAGCACGGATTCATGATGGGAGGCTCATTCCTGACAAAGCACATTGAAATTTTTGAAGATATGGCTAAGGAGGTGGACAGAGGAATGTTCTGGACGTTGTTGATATGGACTGCCAGAAAACCTTTGTTAAAGTCCCACATTAAGCCCTACAGGTAACTAAAGTAGAAGCCCATGGAATTGAGGGAAAATTACTGATAGGGTTGGGAGATTGGTTGAGTGATAGGATGATAATGAGTAGGTATTCAAATTAGTGAGTTGGGACTAGTGTGTCCCACAAGAATCTGTGTTAGGACTTCAATCATTCACATTATTCATTAATGACTTGAAATGGCAAAGAAAGTCAGATATTCAAATTTTCTGATGACATGAAGTTAGGCAACATTGCAGACAGTGTAGATAATGACGTAAAATTACAAAGAGATATTGATAGACCAGCGAGATGGGCCAGTCTGTGGCAGATGGATTTCAATCTAAACAAGTGTGAGGATATCCAATTTAGATTGTGGATGGAGAAATGATGATTATAACAATGATTTTCACAACATTAATGGTAATATTGGCTTTTGAGAGGAATTGCAACTGAGAGTTAAGCATGCTGGGATTTTAGTCAAGTTGTAATTACAAACAGATGGAGTTTGTAAAGTTGTTGTTGCTGTGATCTGCTCTGTGAACTGCCACTTCCTGTTTTGACTAAGTATGGGCAGTTGTTTATTTGAGTTAGACCTGATGGCACTAATAGGGGTTAAGGCAATATGACATACAAGACATTTAAACTAAGCATTATGAAGTTGTTTGTGAGAAACTCCATTGGCCTGGTCAAGCAATGTGATCGGTTTCCAGTTAAACCATTGGCTGGGTGTCACAGAACTTTCTGGAAGGTTAGGACAGTTGCAGATAAAGACACATGTTCTGGCCCTTTGTCTCCAATAATAACTTAGAGATCAACTGTCGAAGGGTGCCCTGAAGGAACATCTTCAGAGAAGGACCATGAGGACAGAACCTGCATTGGGAATGGGCCTGGCCATTTCATTCTAAACCAGGGAGTATCTGTTTTCAGATCAAGAATTTGAATATCTGTTTTCAGCTGAAGAATGAGAATATATGTTTTAAGTTAAAGAGCTAATGTTCAGTGAAAAGTTAAAGTGTTACAACTGTGTTAAGTTTGAGTTTGGTACTGAAAGTATTAAATCAATGGAAGACTGTTGGAAAAATTTGAATCAACTCCTTGGTTTGTCACCTGAAACTAGAAAGCTTCAAAGAGTTTAAATTAGTTGCTGAATAATCGACTGAGAAAGGGTAGATCAGGGTATTTTCCTTTCTGGGTGATATAAAATGAAATACAGTGGATATCCAAAGAGACTTGGCAGTTCAGGTGCATAGACCAAAAATAGGTGAGAAAATCATTCAGAAGGCTAATGGAATGCTGGCCTTTATATCGAGAATATAAAAACACCAACACCCTGGTAAGAACCCACTTGGAATCACTGTGAGTAAGTCCGGGTACCACACCTTAGGAAGGACGCACTGGCCTTGGATAGTGTACAGCATAAGTTCACAAGAATGATATTTGGTCTTCAGGGTCTAAATTATGAGGAGAGATTATAGAATTTGGACCTGTTATCTCTCGAGTTTGGAAGGGTATAAAATAAATCCAAATAAACTTGTCATAGTCCCCGATGACCAGAGGCTGCTTTCCCCTTTGAGAGGGAGAGACAGAGCTTTAATCTGAGAGTCATCACAGCTCAGGTGAGGAGCAAGGTTGAGAAGGTGAAGCGTTCATGAATAACCACAGCCAGAACAGGAATTGAACCCACGCTGTGGGGATCAGAAAGGTTGAGGGGTGAGCTAATCAAAGTCTTCAAGGAAAAGAGTAGATGAAAATAAAGGGTGGAATTCTCCCAAAAAATTTTAAGTGTTGAATTTATGTAAAAACTGGAGTAGATTTGTTGCTTTTTTAATGTGTTCCAAATGAATTTCCCACATTCTGTGCATCACAGAGTGCCTTAGCGTTAATCACACTGAAAATCAGGCTGCAGGACCTATTCTCGCTGGAGAGGTTGGCAGCACAGTGCTGAGGGAGCCACTGCGCAAGTATTAATCTGTCAGCACCGAGATCAGTAGGTGCGCACTAGTCCCACACTGCCAGCCTCCCAATCGCTGACCAGCTCAATCGCTGGCTGATATAGCAACAAGCCCCCACCGCCCCCACCATCACTGTCCCACTGATATCCCCCCCTCAGTGATCACTGGCCTCCTGGATGTATCCATCTAGTCTCAGCCATCACCTCCAGCCTTGTCTCAATTCCCCTTCCCTCCTGTCTGCCTCCTCTTCCCAAACCCGATCCCCCAACACCAGGTCAACCCATCCCTGTCCCACCCAGCAAGCTCCGATCAGCCCTTCCCTTCCTCTGTCACTGATTCAAAGTGCAGAGCAGCAGAGAGCCCTCCCCCCCCACCACCAATCTCCCTGCTCAAAGACCCCCCCTATCACCGCACTCCCTTGGCACTGCCTGATGCCAGGTAGGCAGTTCCAAGGTGTCCCCGGGCATTGCCACTTTGCCCCTTGGGCAGTGTAGACAGTGGCGCCCAGCGAAAAGCCCACTGTACAGCCTTCACAAGCAACGCAATGGGCTGGGAGAACCACCCCCAACCTATTTCCACTGTTTGAAAACTCTAGAACATCAACTCAAGGTTTGAGCCAGACCATCCAGGAGGACTGTCAGGAAGAACTTTGTCATACAAAGTTGGTAGAGCTTTGGAATTATCTCCTACAAACAGCAGTTGATGCTAAATCAATTGCTAATTTTAACTTTAAGATGGATTTTTTATTAAGAAAAGATATTAAAGGATATGGGCCAAAGGCAGGCAAATAGAGTTTGACCACTGATTAGCTATGGTCACATTGAATGATGCAATAGGCACGATGGGCTGAATGGCCTACTTCTGTTCCTCTGTGTTACCTTCAGTGAAGGTTTTTAAAAATCCAAATCTTCCTAATCCAATACTTTTCCTTTCTCCACCCTGCGTGTTACATCCTCAAAGAACTCAACTGGATTTGAGAAATCTAATTTTCATTCCACAAAAACATGCCGTCTCTGATTAATCAGATTATGATTAAGAAACATCAACAATGATTGACTTGTGACTCCTGGAGTCTCCGTGAGGGAGAGACATGTATAGAGATTGAAGTATATATCTATTAACTGAATGAGTCTCAGAAATATCAAGTGTTCCTCAGAGAAAATGGTTAATGATCCATTTCGTTCACAAGTATCTCCTTATTCAGCAAGGACAGGGAGCCAGTGGAGTTTCTCAGAGACAATAAGAAGGTGTGAATGGAAGAGAAATGCAGAGTGATCAAAGACAGAGTGAAGGAAGGGGCTTTAAACATTCAGTTTGGAAAATGCTGCTGGTGTCTGCAATGGGAGAGGATGTGATTGTTTTATTCGAGGAAGGGTGAGTAAGTGAACTCTCAATGAGTGTGATCACTCCCACTCTGGCACAGGGAGATTCCAGTCCCTAAAGCTCTGTGTCTGTCCTTTCAGGAACATTGTCCTGGGGAAAGACAGGAGGGAGATAATCAGGTCTAGACTGTTCATTGCTGAGAGATTTCTCAGACTCTGATGAGAAGTGAAAATGGAACAAGATGTGGATCAGAGCAGGAGTCGGATTTTGAGTATAAAGATCCAATGGAAGAGCTAGCACCAGAGCAGAGACAATGGGCTGAATGGCTGCCTCTGTACTGTGAGTCTATATTGGAGCTGATGAGAGAGAATCGACTGAAGTGACTGAGACTGCGCTCAGAATCAGGGGAACTGTGTTGTGAGCATTACAGGAATTTATGTGGCTTCAGGAGTTTAATTCCAGAATTATTGTAAAGGAAGAATGTAAAGCATCTTTTACCACAAAATACATGCGAGGCAATGATGTGTTTCTGAAGTGTAGTCACTGTTATAAGAACATAAGAACTAGGAGCAGGAATCGGCCATCTGGCCCCTCGAGCCTGCTGCCATTCAATAAGATCATGGCTCATCTTATTGTGGACTCAGCTGTACTTAACTGCCCGTTCACCATAACCCTTAATTCCTTTACTGTTCAAAAGTTTTATCTATCCTTGCCTAAAAAAACATTCAATGAGGGAGCCTCAACTGCTTCACTGGGCAGGGAATTCCACAGATTCACAACCCTTTGTGAAGAAGTTCCTCCTCAACTAAATCTGCTTTGCCTTATTTTGAGGCAGTGCCCATTAGTTCTATTTTCACCCACCAGTGGAAAGAACTTCTCTGTTCAATCTGATCTATTCCCTTCATAATCTTATATATTTCTATAAGATCGCCCCTCATTCTTCTGAATTCTAATGGGTAGTCTATAGGTGTGGCCTCATCAGCACCTTATGAAGCTGCAACATAACCTCGCTGTTTTTAAACTCGATCCCTCTAACAATAAAGGACAAAATTCCATTTGCTTCTTAATTACCTGCTGCACCTGCAAACCAACTCCTTGTGATCCGTGCACAAGGACACCCAGGTCCCTCTGCACAGCAGCATGCTGCAATTTTTTACCATTTAAATAATAGTCCATTTTGCTGTTATTCCTACCTCACATGGATGCGCTCACATTCACCAACATTGTACCCCATCTGCCAGATCCTCGCCCACTCACTTATACTATCTATATCCCTTTGCAGACTTTCAGTGTCCTCTGCACGCTTTGCTCTGCCACTCATCTTAGTGTCATTTGCGAATTTTGACACACTGCACTTTATCCCCAACTCTAAATTATCTATGTAACTCGTAAACAATTGAAGTCCCAACACTGATCCCTGAGGCACACCACTAGTCACTGACCATGAACCAGAAAAAGACCCATTTACCTCCCACTCTTTGCTTTCTGTTAATTAATCAATCCACTATTCATGTTAATACATTACCCACAATACTGTATACCTTTATCTTATGTAGCAGATTTTGGTACGACATCTTGTCAAAAGCCTTCTAGAAATCCAAATACACCACATCCATGGATTCCCCATTCTCCACCGTGCCCGTAATGTCCTCAAAGAATTCCACTAAATTAGTTGAATCTTCCCTTCATGAACCATACTGCATCCTCCCAATGCGACAGATGTCTCGCTATTTCTTCCTTGATGATAGATTCAAGCATTTTCCCTACTACAGAAGTTAAGCTAACTGGCCTATCATTACCAGCCTTTTATTTACCTCCTTTTGAAACTGTGGTATCATATTTGCTATTTTGCAATCTGTAGGAACCACCCCAGAAACCAGTAAATTTTGGTAAATTACCACTAACACATTTTGCTACTTCCTCCACTTTTAGTACCCTGAGATGCATTCCATCAGGACCAGGAGACTTGTCTACCTTTAGCCCCATTAACACTGCTTCTTTAGTGATAATGATAGATTATTTTAGGCCCTCACCTACCAAAACTTCCTGTCATCAAGGTTTGGCATGTTATTTGTGACTGACACAAAATATCTGCTCAACCTCTCAGCCATTTCCTCATTTCCCATTATTAAATCTTCCTTCTCATCCTCTAAATGACCAATGTTTACCTCAGTCACTCTTTTTTGTTTTAAATATTTGTAGAAACTTTTGCTGTCTGGTTTAATATTCTGAGCTGGTTTACTCTAATAATCTATCTTACCTTTCTTTATAGCTTTTTTTGTGGCTTACTGTTGACCTTTAAAAATTTCCCAATCTTCTAGTTTCCCATTAATCTTTACCACTTTGTATGCATTTTCTTTCAATTTGATACCCTCCTTTATTTCCTTAGATATCCATGGCTGATTACTCCTCTTTCTACAGTCTTTCCTTTTCACTGGAATGTAGTTTTGCTGATTGCTATGAAAAATCACTCTGATGGTCCTGCACTGAAAGGAGTGGGAGATGGTTCATGGAACAGAAATTCCCAACAGAGTAGTAGGGCCAAATGGCCTGCTCCTGTGCTAGATATTCTGAATAAAATGTAATCCAGGAAAACAGAAATGCAGTTTTCCATCTCAGGTTTCATTGGCTGTCTCACTTTTTTTCCTCAGAAGAACCAATCAGAATTTTGGGACAAAACGTATTTCTGAAGTTTTTGACTGAAGCTTTTCTCTCTCTCGATCTCATTTGTTCAACATTTTCACAGACTGAATGATGTAACACAATCCGCAATCCGCACATCTCCCGAGACTGTTTGTAAATCTTTATTCTCAGAGTGAGGGTCTCACTCACAAAGTCAGTATTTATTGCCCAATTCCTTATAACCCTGAGCAGGTGCTGGGAGCTGCCTTCTTGAACCCACTGCTGTGAGATTTGATATCACTGGGGGTCTGGCTCGACCCCTCAGAGGGCAGCTGATGGGGAATCACTTTCTGGGGATTAATAGCCCAGTAACAGAGACACCACATTTACACAAAACCTCTCCTCAATAGCACTGTGGGGGAGCAGAATCTCCACAGGAATCAATATGACTTCCAATGATTCCAAACACTGAAAGATTGTCCTCATGTTTGTTCGATTGGGAAACTCTGTTTCTCAGTTAAATTGTAGTGATTTCAGATTCCTTTTCACCAATTTGACCACAATCTCCAAACTGGGGGCTGTATTTTATTGGCCTGTTTATTCCTCCCTCTTCATCTGCGCTGTGATCGGATTCCATCAGGAAACCTCTCTTCAGTGACAGCACTTTTCAAGGTTATCTCTGGGATGGTTCATGGAAAATTCATGTTCCGACCGTTCTTCAAACAGTGAGGAGATTAAACATCACCTCCTGGGCTTTGTGTCTCCTCTGACAGTTTGTGTCTCGACTGAAGGCAACAAGGAAATAAAAATCATCCCAAGAAGTGAGGGAGAGAAAATAATCCTGGAATAATTCCCACACAAGATGTGAGTGGGGTGTGGCTGAATCGGGAACATTCTGGAAAAGTTAAGGGGAGAATGGATTCACGTGTCTAATCTTCAGAAAATCCTCTATGAGTGACAATGTCAGCATCTCAAAGTGTGCACCTACCTCCCAGAATGAAAAGGTTTATATATCCCACACCCCATGGAATTATAGAATTAATAACCCCTCCCTATGCCCCCCTCCTCTCCCGTGAGTATAAAAATATTCTTATGCATTTTATGAACTATTTATAAATCTCTAAGGTTAATTCCTTTGGAATAAAATTAAACTGCTGTTTAACAGGATAATCTTGAATATTATTCACAACAACATCACAGTACATCAGGAACATCATCACTGTCCCTCAGTAATATTTTACCCTGCTAAACAAATGTGAGGTAATGCATTTTGAAAGATCTAATATAGATAGGAAATATACAGCAAATGGCAGAACAATTAGGAGTGTTGATAGGCAAAGGGATCTGGGTGTACAGGTACACAGGTCACTGGAAGTGGCAATGCAGGTGGAGAAGGTAGAGAAGAAGGCATATGGCATGCTTGCCTTCATTGGTTACATAGAACATAGAACATAGAACAATACAACAAAAACAGGCCCTTCGGCCCACGAGTTGCACCGATCACATCTACCAATCCACAGACCTATCTATAACCCCCTATCCTATTCGTTTCCATATACTCATCCAGAAGTCTCTTAAAAGACCCCAGTGAGTTTGCTTCAACAACCTCCGACGGCAGTCGGTTCCATTCACTCACCACCCTCTGAGTGAAAAACCTACCCCTGACATCTCTTTTGTATTTGCTTCCCTGCACCTTAAATCTGTGTCCTCTCGTAGTGACCATTTCAGCTCGGGGAAATAGTCTCTGAGAGTCCACCCTATCTATCCTTCTCAACATTTTATAAACCTCTATCAGTCGCCTCTCAACCTACGTCTCTCCAGTGAGAAGAGTCCCAGCTCCCTCAACCTATCTTCATAAGGCCTGCCTCCCAATCCAGGCAGCATCCTTGTAAATCTCCTCTGAACTCTCTCAATAGCCTCTACATCTTTCCTACAATGAGGCGACCAGAACTGTGCACAATACTCCAACTGGGGTCTGACAAGAGTCTTACAGAGCTGCATCATTACCTCCTGACTCCTAAACTCTATTCCTCGATTAATGAAGGCCAGTACACCGTACGCCTTCTTGACCACTTCCTCCACCTGCGAGGCCGATTTAAGAGTCCTATGGACCCGGACCCCGAGATCCTTCTGCTCTACAACACAGCTAAGACTCCTACCCCTTACATTGTACTCCTTCATCCCATTATTCCTGCCAAAATGGACCACTACACATTTATCTGCGTTGAAGTCCATCTGCCACTTCTCCGCCCAGTCTTGCATCCTGTCTATGTCCCGCTGCAACTTTTGACATCCCTCCAGACCATCCACAACACCACTGATCTTTGTATTGTCAGCGAACTTGCTAACCCATCCCTCCACTTCCTCATCCAGGTCATTTATGAAAATGACAAACAGCAGGGTTCCCAGAACAGATCCCTGGGACACTCCACTGGTTACCGACCTCCATGCAGAACAATACCCATCCACAACCACTCTCTGCCTTCCGCCGGCAAGCCAGTTCTGGATCCACGAGGCCAAAGCCCCTTGGATCCCATGCCCTCTCACCTTCTCCAGAAGCCTTGCATGTGGGACCTTATCAAATGCCTTACTAAAGCCCATGTACACTACGTCCACCGCCCTTCCTTCGTCAATGTGTTCAGTCACATTTTCGAAGAACTCAACTAGGCTCGTAAGGCATGACCTGCCCTTGACAAAACCATGCTGACTATTTCTAATCAGTCCAAACTTCTCCAAATGTTCATATATCTTATCCTTCAGAAGCCTCTCCATCAGCTTACCAACCACTGAAGTCAAACTCACCGGTCGGTAATTTCCTGGACTATCCCTGTTCCCTTTCTTAAAAATAGGAACCACATCCGCAATCCTCCAATCCTCCGGAACCTCTCCCGTTTCCATGGACGACGCAAAGATCATCGCCAGGGGCTCTGCAACCACTTCCCTCACCTCCCACAATAACCTGGGGTATATCCCATCCGGTCCCGGCGACTTGTCTATCTTGATAGAATTTAACAGGTCTAACACATCCTCTTTCCTAACATCCACATACTCAATCTTTTCCGTATGCCTCAAACCTGCAGTGCAATCTCCCAGTTCACTTTCCACGTGAATACCGAGGCAAAGTACTCGTTAAGCACCTCTGCCATTTCTTCCGGATTCACACAGACTTTTCCCCCTTCACCTTTTATAGGCCCTATCCCTTCTCTTCTCATCCTTTTACTTTTCACATATTTGTAGAAGGCCTTGGGATTCTCCTTAATCTTACCTGCCAAGGCCTTCTCATGACCCCTTCTGGCTCTCCTAATTTCCTTTTTAAGTTCCCTTCTACACACCTTATACTCCTCTTGATCCCTAACATCCCCTAGCTCTCTGAACCTTTTATATACCATTTTTTTCTTCCTAACTAGGTTCACCACTACCTTCGTGCACCACGGTTCCCGCGTCCTACCAGAACCTCCTTGACTCCTCGGGTCGTTGTCTTGCAGTGCCCCAGACAAACATTCCTTGAATGTTTGGCTAGTGTATTGAGTTTAAAAATTGGCAAATCATGTTGCAGCTTTATAGAATCTTAGTTAGGCCGCACTTGAAACATAGTGTTCAATTTTGGTCACCACATTAACAGAAGGATGTGGAGGCTTTAGGAAGAGTACAGAAAAGATGTACTAGGATGCTGCCTAATATGGAGGGCATTAGCTATGAGGAGAGGTTGGAGAAACTTGGTTAGTTCTCACTGGAACAATGGAGATTGAGGAGAAACCTCATTAAAGTTTACAAGATTATGAGAGGCATGGACAGACTGGATAGTAGAAGCTTTTTCCCAGGGTGGAAGAGTCAATTACTAGGGGGCACAGGTTTAAGGTGTGATGGGCAGGGTATAAAAGAGATGTATAAGGCAGATTTTTTACACAGAGAGCGGTGGGTGCCTGGAACTCGTTGCAGGGAGGTAGTGGAAGCAGATACGGTGGTGACTTTTAAGGGGTATCTTGACAAGTAATGAATGAGAAAAGAGCAGATAGATATGGTTCCTGAAAGCATAAGTCGTTTTATTTCAGTCAGGCAGCATGGTCGGTGCAGTTTGGAGGGCCAAAGGGCCTGTTCCTGTGCTGTAATTTTCTTTGTTCTTTGTTCTTAGACTCCCTCCATTCCTCACCTCCCCAATACTCGCTCCCCTTCCTTCATCTGCACTCCTCCCTAATGCCTCCCCAACACAAACCTCTCCTCCCCTACTCTCCCACCTTCTTCCTCCCTCCCTTCCTCGCTCCCTCCGTCACTCCCCCCAGCTGCCCCCTTTTCCCTCCCCCAGACTATTCTAATTGAGACTTCCCCAGGAAGAACATTGATTGGTTGGGGATTTAATGGCTGTTAGTTCTCCAGGCAGTGAGGGTGTGAGTGAAGTGATGTTGCTGGAAATATCTGGAAAATGTCAAGTGAATCTTGACTCCATATTCCAGCTGACAGAGCGATCGATGGGCTGAACTCTGTCCCTCAGTGTAATTACAATTCAATCCTCAAAGCTCCAGCTCTTGTCAAAGTCTCGCATCCTAATGATGAAATTTTTTCTATTTGTCTCTGTCAATAAGCATCCAATCAAAAACGTCAAAGACTCATCATTTCAAAGAGGAATCTGAAGAATTTCATCCTCAAGATTCCTGCTTTTCAACAAATGGTTTTGTTTCCTGTCGAATATTAACAATAACTTGCATTTATATAGCACCTTTAACAGAGTAAAGCATCGCAAGGTGTTAGCAGGAATGTTATTGGTCAAGATCTGACACTGATCTGCATGAGGAGATGTTAAAAACAGGTTGTCAAAAACATGGTTGAAGAGAACATAGAACATAGAACAATACAGCACAAACAGGCCCTTCGGCCCACGAGTTGCACCGATCACATCTACCAATCCACAGACCTATCTATAACCCCCTATCCTAATCTTTTCCATATACTCATCCAGAAGTCTTTTAAAAGACCCCAGTGAGTTTGCCTCAACAACCTCCGACAGCAGTCGGTTCCATTCACTCACCACCCTCTGAGTGAAAAACCTACCCCTGACATCTCCTTTGTATTTGCTTCCCTGCACCTTAAATCTGTGTCCTCTCGTAGTGACCATTTCAGCTCGGGGAAATAGTCTCTAGAGTCCACCCTATCTATTCCTCTCAACATTTTATAAACCTCTATCAGGTCGCCTCTCAACCTATGTCTCTCCAGTGAGAAGAGTCCCAGCTCCCTCAACCTATCTTCATAAGGCCTGCCTCCCAATCCAGGCAGCATCCTTGTAAATCTCCTCTGAACCCTCTCAATAGCCTCTACATCCTTCCTATAGTGCGGTGACCAGAACTGCGCACAATACTCCAATTGGGGTCTGACAAGAGTCTTATAGAGCTGCATCATTACCTCCTGACTCCTGAACTCTATTCCTTGATTAATGAAGGCCAGTACACCGTACACCTTCTTCACCACTTCCTCCACCTGCGAGGCCGATTTAAGAGTCCTATGGACCTGGACTGCGAGATCCTTCTGCTCTACAACACAGCTAAGACTCCTACCCCTTATATAGTACTCCTTCATCCCATTATTCCTGCCAAAATGGACCACTACACATTTATCTGCGTTGAAGTCCATCTGCCACTTCTCTGCCCAGTCTTGCATCCTGTCTATGTCCCGCTGCAACTTTTGGCATCCCTCCAGACCATCCACAACACCACCGATCTTTGTATCGTCGGCGAACTTGCTAACCCATCCCTCCACTTCCTCATCCAGGTCATTTATGAAAATGACAAACAGCAGGTGTCCCAGAACAGATCCCTGGGGCACTCCACTGGTTACCGACCTCCATGCAGAACAATACCCATCCACAACCACTCTCTGCCTTCTGCCGGCAAGCCAGTTCTGGATCCACGAGACCAAAGCCCCTTGGTTCCCATGCCTTCTCACCTTCTCCAGAAGCCTTGCATGAGGGACCTTATCAAACACCTTACTAAAGTCCATTGAGATAGGTTTTAAAGAGCATTGTGAAAGAGGAGGCTCGATGGGCCAAATGTCCTGTTCCTGTACTGTAGGTTTCCCTCGATCTAGACTGATGCTGCCACTTGTTTCAGTTTATTTTGTTCCATTTGGTTCCATCTTTGGGCCTGTTATATTCAGTGCGCTGCAAACCTGTAACTTTTCAGATTATCTTTTCAGATAATCCAGTACCACAGTAAATTGCCACTCCATATCAAACCTGGCTCAGCTCAGCACATTGTTTTAATCAGAGGTGAATGGGTAGCCATGGTGGCACAGTGGGTTAGTATTACTGCCTCACAGCGTTGGGGCCGTTGTTCGATTCCTGGCTTGGGTGACGGTTGTGTGCAGTCTGCACATTTTTTCCCTGTCTGTGTGGGTTTCCTCTGGGTGCTCTGGTTTCTTCCCACAATCTAAAAATGTGCAAGTTAGGCTGATTGGCCATGCTAAACTGCCCCTCAGTGACAGGTGGGGGGTTAGGAGTGCTGAGGGAGGGCCGCGCTATCAGAGAGTCAGTGCTGAGGGAGTGCCACACTGTCAGAGGATCAGTGCTGAGGGAGTGCCACACTATCAGGGAGTCAGTACTGAGGGACTGCCGCACTGTCAGAGGGTCAGTGCTGAGGGAGCGCCGCACTGTCAGAGGATCAGTGCTGAGGGAGTGCCACACTATCAGGGAGTCAGTACTGAGGGAGCGCCGCACTGTCAGAGGGTCAGTGCTGAGGGAGTGCCGCACTATCAGAGGGTCAGTGCCGAGGGAGGGCCACACTGTCAGAGAATCAGTGCTGAGGGAGCGCCGCACTGTCAGAGGGTCAGTACTGAGGGAGTGCCACACTGTCAGAGGGTCAGTACTGAGGGAGTGCCGACACTGTCAGAGGGTCAGGCTGAGGGAGTGCCACACTGTCAGAGGGTCAGTGCTGAGGGAGTGCCGCACTGTCAGAGGGTCAGTACTGAGGGAGTGCCGCACTGTCAGAGGGTCAGTGCTGAGGGAGTGCCGCATTATCACAGGGTCAGTGCCGAGGGAGGGCACACTGTCAGAGAATCAGTGCTGAGGGACTGCCGCACTGTCAGAGAATCAGTGCTGAGGGAGTGCCGCACTGTCAGAGGGTCAGTGCTGAGGGAGTGCCGCACTATCAGAGGGTCAGTGCCGAGGGAGGGCCACACTGTCAGAGAATCAGTGCTGAGGGAGTGCCGCACTGTCAGAGGGTCAGTACTGAGGGAGTGCCGCACTGTCAGAGGGTCAGTGCTGAGGGAGTGCCGCACTGTCAGAGGGTCAGTACTGAGGGAGTGCCGCACTGTCAGAGGGTCAGTGCTGAGGGAGTGCCGCACTGTCAGAGGGTCAGTGCTGAGGGAGTGCCGCACTGTCAGAGGGTCAGTACTGAGGGAGTGCCGCACTGTCAGAGGGTCAGTACTGAGGGAGTGCCGCACTGTCAGAGGGTCAGTGCTGAGGGAGTGCCGCACTGTCAGAGGGTCAGTGCTGAGGGAGGGCCACACTGTCAGAGGATCAGTGCTGAGGGAGTGCCGCACTGTCAGAGAGTCAGTACTGAGGGAGTGCCGCACTGTCAGAGGGTCAGTGCTGAGGGAGTGCAGCACTGTCAGAGGGTCAGTGCTGAGGGAGCGCCGCACTGTCAGAGGGTCAGTACTGAGGGAGTGCGCACTGTCAGAGGGTCAGTACTGAGGGAGTGCAGCACTGTCAGAGGGTCAGTGCTGAGGGAGCGCCGCACTGTCAGAGGGTCAGTACTGAGGGAGTGCCGCACTATCAGAGGGTCAGTGCTGAGGGAGCGCCGCACTATCAGAGGGTCAGTGCTGAGGGAGCGCCGCACTGTCAGAGGGTCAGTGACTGAGGGAGTTCGCACTGTCAGAGGGTCAGTGCTGAGGGAGCGCCGCACTATCAGAGGGTCAGTGCTGAGGGAGTGCCGCACTGTCAGAGGGTCAGTACTGAGGGAGTGCCGCACTATCAGAGGGTCAGTACTGAGGGAGTGCCGCACAATCAGAGGGTCAGTACTGAGGGAGTGCCGCACTATCAGAGGGTTAGTACTGAGGGAGTGCCGCACTGTCAGAGGGTCATAGAACAGAGAACATCGAACATTACAGCGCAGTACAGGCCCTTCGGCCCTCGATGTTGCGCCCACCAGTGGAACCAATTTTATGACCCTCTATCCTAAACTATTCCAATGTTATCCATATGTCTATCCACTGACCATTTGAACGTCCATAAACTTGACGAGTCCACAACTGCTGGAGGCAGAGCATTCCACACCCTTACTACCCTCTGAGTAAAGAACCCACCTCTAGCTTCTGTCCTATAACTACTATCCCTTAATTTAAAGCTATGTCCTCTCGTGTTATCCATCTCCATCCGAGGAAAAAGGCTCTCACTATCCACCCTATCTAACCCTCTGATCTTCTTATATGTTTCAATTAAGTCACCTCTTAGCCTTCTTCTCTCCAATGAAAATAACTTCAAGTCCCTTAGCCCTTCCTCATAAGACCTACCCATCATACCAGGCAACATCCTGGTAAACCTCCTCTGTACCCTCTCCAATGCCTCCACATCTTTCTTATAATGTGGCGACCAAAACTGTACACAATTCTCCAAGTACAGCCGAGTACCAGAGTTTTGTACAGTTGCAACATGACATCTCAGCTCCAAAATTCAATCCCTCTACCAATAAATGCTAACACACTATACGCCTTCTTAACCACCTTATCAATTTGAGTACCAACTTTCAGAGATCTATGCACCTGTACACCGAGATCTCTCTGCTCATCTACACTACTAAGAGTCCTACCATTAGCCCTATATTCTGCACACATATTATTCTTACCAAATCGAATCACCTCACACTTTTCCACATTAAACTCCATTTGCCACTTCTCGGCCCAGCTCTGTAACTTATCTATGTCCCTCTGCAAACTGTAACATCCATCCTCACTGTCTACAACTCCTCCGACTTTGGTGTCGTCAGCAAATTTACTAACCCATCCCTCTACACCCTCATCCAGGTCATTTGTAAAAATAACTAACAACAGTGGCCCTAAAACAGATCCCTGAGGTACACCACTAGTAACTAAACTCCAGGTTGAATATATCCCGTCAACCACCACCCTCTGTCTTCTATCAGCTAGCCAATTCCTAATCCAAATTGTTAAATCTCCCTCAATCCATGCATCTGCATTTTCTGCAGTAGTCTTCATGGAGAACCTTATCAAATGCTTTGCTAAAATCCACATACACCACATCAACTGCCTTACCCTTACCCACCTCTTTGGTCATCTTTTCAAAAAACTCAATAAAGTTTGTGAGGCATGACCTTCCCTTCACAAATCCACGTTGACTATCCCTAATCAATTCATTTCTTTCTAAATGACTATAAATCCTATCCCTTATAATTCTTTCCAAAACTTTCCCCACTACAGATGTAAGGCTCACTGTTCCATAAATTGCAGGATGGTCTTACTCCCCTTCTTAAACAAAGGGACAACATTTGCCATCCTCCAATCTTCCGGCACTACACCTGTAGCCAACGATGACATGAAGATCAAAGCCAAAGTCCTCTGCAATCTCCTCTCCAGCCTCCCAGAGTAACCTGGGATAAATCCCATCCAGCCCAGGGGATTTATCTATTTTCATACTCTCAAGAATAGCTAACACCTTCTTCTTATGTACTTCTATCCTTTCTAATCTACAACCCTGTATCCCAGTATTCTCCCCAACTCCATTGACATTTTCCCACGTGATGACTGACGAAAAATATTCATTCAGTGCCTCATCAATCTCTACAGGCTCCACGCACAACTTCCCACTACTGTATCTGACTGGCCCTAATCTTGACCTAACCAATCTTTTATTCTTAACATATCTATAAAAAGCTTTAGGGTTCTCCTTTATCCTTCTCACATCCTCTTCTTGCTCTTCTTATCTCCCTCTTTAGCTCCCTCCTGGCTAATTTATAACTGTCCAGTGTCCTAACCGACCCTTCACGTCTCATGTTTATATAAAACACCTTTTTCCTTTTCACTAGTGAACTAACTTCCTTAGTACACCACGGTTCCCTGGCTCTACCACTTCCTCCCTGCCTGATAGGTACATATTTATCAAGGACTCACAGTAGCTGTTTCTTGAATAAGTTCCTCATTTCAGGTGTTCACAGCCCCTGCAGTTTCCTACTCCACCCTATGTATCCTAAATCTCACCTAATTGCTTCATAATTACCTTTCGCCCAGCTGTAACTTCTTCTCTTTAGTGTATGTCTATCCCTTTGCATCACTAAGGTAAACGTAACCGAATTGTGGTCACTATCACCAAAGTGCTCACCTATCTCCAAGTCTAACACCTGGCCTGGTTCATTACTCAGAACCAAATCCAATGGGCCTCACCTCTTCTTGGCCTACCTACATACTGAATCATAAAACCCTCCTGCACACATTTCACAAAACCTGACCCCTCTAATGTGCTTAAGTTATAACTTTTCCAATCAATATTTGCAAAGTTAACATCCCCCATAACAACTACCCTGTTGCTTTAACTTCTGTCCAGGATCATCCTTGCAATCTTTTCCTCCACATCCCTGGAACTATAAAAAACTCCCAACAGGGTGACCTCTTCTCTCCTGTTTTAATCTCAGCCCAAACTACCTCAATAGACAGGTCCACGTCAAATGTCCTTTCTGCCACCAGTAAGTACTGAGGTAGTGCTGCACTGTTACAGAGTCAGTACTGAGGGAATGCTGCACTGTTAAAGGGTCAGTACTGAGGGAGTGCCGCACTGCTACAGGGTCAGTACTGAGGGAGTGCCGCACTGTTAGAGGGTCAGTACTGAGGGAGTGCCGCACTGTTAGAGGATCAATGCTGAGGGAGTGCCGCACTGTCAGACGGTCAGTACTGAGGGAGTGCTGCACTGTTAGAGGGTCAGTACTGAGGGAGTGCCGCACTGTTAGAGGATCAATGCTGAGGGAGTGCCGCACTGTCAGACGGTCAGTGCTGAGGAAGTGCCACACTGTCAGAGGGTCAGTGCTGAGGGAGTGCTGCACTGTCAGAGGGTCAGTGCTGAGGGAGTGCCGCACTATCAGCGGGTCAGTACTGAGGCAGTGCCATACTGTCAGAGGGTCAGTACTGAGGGAGTGCCGCACTATCAGCGGGTCAGTACTGAGGCAGTGCCATACTGTCAGAGGGTCAGTACTGAGGCAGTGCCATACTGTCAGAGGGTCAGTACTGAGGCAGTGCCATACTGTCAGAGGGTCAGTACTGAGGGAATGCCGCACTGTCAGAGGGTCAGTACTGAGGCAGTGCCGCACTGTCAGAGGGTCAGTGCTGAGGGATTTGGATGATTGCTCAGTTAGCGTTTCTGCTGGAATGTCTGAGGTTCTCAGTGGTGTTGTTGCTTTTATTAGTGACAGTGATGTGTGTGAGAGAGTGCGGGATGGTATCTGATACTCTCTGTCATTCACACCTAAACATTGAATCGAGTGTTTGGGGAGAGGCTGCAAGGTATTTTGGGCTGGTTTTCAATCACAGAATAATGTGATTTGTTGCTGTGAAATGTGCCTTCTCTTATAGTGATTTCACTGATTTATCAGAAATGTTGAAAATGTGGAAATAGTCAGCTGGAGAAATCTGTGTTTAAACTGGGCTGTGGAATGAGCTGCAGGTAATTCACTGCCACACATTAAAGCTTTAGAATGGATTTGTTCTGAGGGCAGCGTGAGGTGAGGATTGGAATCCCCCTGCCTCAGACAGCAAGAGTAAAGCTCTGAGAATACAGGTTCAAATCCCAGCATAGCAGAATTTAAACTGAATCAAACATCTCAAATTAACAGTCTACTGATGACCATGAAATCATTGTCAATTGTCGTAAAAATCCATCTGGTTCTCAAAGGTCCTTTATAAGTCCTTTAATGGCTAATCGTAGAACTCTTAATAGTGTTGATGAACAGAGGGATCTTGGTGTATATGTGCATAGATCCCTAAAAGTTGGCAATCAAGTCGATAAGGTTGTTAAGAAGGCATACAGAGTCTTAGCTTTTATTGGTAGGGGGACTGAATTTCGGAGCCGCAACGTCATGTTGCAACTGCACAAAACTCTAGTGCGGCCGCACTTGGAGTATTGTGTGCAGTTCTGGTCCCCACATTATAAGAAAGATGTGGAGGCATTGGAGAGGGTACAGAGGAGGTTTACAGGATGTTGCCTGGTATGGAGGGCAGGTCTTATGAAGAGAGGCTGAGGGATTTGAGGTTGTTTTCGTTAGAAGGAAGGCGGCTAAGAGGAGACCTTATTGAAACATATAAGATGATTAGAGGTTTAGATAGGGCGGACAGTGATAGCCTTTTTCCTAGGATGGAGAAAGCTAGCACGAGGGGACATAGCTTTAAATTAAGGAGTGGTGGTTATAGGGCAGATGTCAGAGGTAGGTTCTTTACCCAGAGGGTGGTTCGGGAGTGGAATGCCCTGCCTGCTGCAGTTGTAGATGCGCCAAGTTTGGTGGCATTTAAGAGGTTAGTAGATAAGTTTATGGACAAAAAGGGAATCGTTTAGGTTAGAGGGGCATTGCTTTTTCTTAATTGGTCGGCACAACATCGAAGGCCGAAGGGCCTGTTCTGCACTGTAGAGTTCTATGTTCTATGTTCTATGTTTAGGGAAGAAAACCTGCCATCCTTACCCGTCTGACTTACATGTGATTCTAGACTCACAGCAATGTGTTTAAGGAGTAAGCAATTGCCCCATCAGTCTGCACTGACTCTCTGACCAAGCATCCTACCTAACTCTGTAAACCCACGCACATCGCTCACTATTCTCCCCCTAACCTACAAAGCATGGGAGTCTATAGAACAGCTTCAGTATGGCCATTCCACCTAACCTGTTCTGTGTTGCTGATGAATCAATACTCTTCCATGTTGAAAACCATGTGGAGGAAGGACTGAGGGTAGAAAGTGCAGAATGTACCCTGGGTGGGGACTTCAATATCCATCACCAAGAGTGACTCAGTAGCACTAGCCCAGATTGAGCTGCCCGAGTTCTAAAGGACATCACAGCTAGACTGGGACTGCGGCAAGGGCTGAGGAAACCAACAAGGAAAAACATCGTTGACCTCATCCTCACCAAGCTGCCAGCCACAGATATATTGGCTTATGACAGTATTGGCAGGAGTGACAACCACATACTCCTTGTGGAGACAAAGTCCTGTCTTCACATTGACATTCCCTCCATCATGGTGTGTGGTACTATCACTGTGCTAAATAGGACAGACTTCAAACAGATTTAGCTACTCAAGATTCTATATCCATGAGGTGCTGTAGGCCATCGACAGCAGCAGAATTGCAGTTAATTACAATCTGTAGCCTCATGGCTCAGTATATTCACCACTCAACCATTTGCATCAAGCCAGGGGATCAATCCTGGTTCAATGGGAACTGCAGAAGGACATACCAGGAGTTGCACCAGAAATACGAGGTAGAACAATGGCGCAATGATTAGCACAGTCTAATACCAGTCTAATAGTTCACTGTAGCCTCATAGCACCAGGGCTCCAGGTTCGAGTCCCAGCTTGGGCCACAGTGTGCAGTTTGCACGTTCTCCCTGTGTCTGCATGGATTTCCTCCAGGTGCTCCAGTATCCTCCCACAATCTAAAAAATGCTGATTAGGTGCATTTGCCATGCTAAATTCTCTCTCAGCATCCCCAAACAAGCACCAGACTGTGGCAATTAGCGGATTTCACAGTAACTTCATTGCAGTAATAGTGGAAGGGTGTTTTTCTAGCTGGAGGTCGGTCATTAGTGGTGTGCCGCAGGGCTCGGTTCTGGGACCTCTTCTATTTGTAATATATATAAATGACTTGGAAGAGGGAGTAAGTGGAGTGATCAGCAAGTTTGCAGATGATACAAAGATGGCTGGACTTGCGGAGAGTGAGGAGCATTGTCAGGCAGTGCAGCAGGACATAGATAGGCTGGTAGCTTGGGCAGATAGATGGCAGATGGAATTCAATCCTGATAAATGCGAGGTGATGCTCTTTGGGAGAAAGAATGTGTGGAGGAGGTGTATGATAAAGGGTAGACCTATTAAGAGTATAGAAACGCAGAGGGACCTGGGGGTGCAGGTGCACAAGTCTGTGAAGGTGGCAGAGCAAGTGGAGAAGGTTGTGAAGAAACCATATAGTATGTTAGCCTTTATAGGAAGGGGTATAGAGTACAAGAGCTGGCCTTTAATGTTGCAGTTGTATGAAACATCGGTTAGACCTCATTTGGAATACTGCGTCCAGTTCTGGTCACCTTACTACCGGAAGGACGTGGAGAGTCTGGAGAGAGTGCAGAGGAGGTTTACCAGGATGCTGTCTGGTATGGAAGGTCTGAGTTACAAGGAGAGATTAGGTATATATAGGTATTATTAGGTAGTATAATGGACGAAAAGGGAATGGTTTAGGTTAGAGGGTCATTGCTTTTTCCTAATTGGTCAGTGCAACATCAAAGGCCGAAGGGCCTGTTCTGCGCTGTAACGTTCTATGTTCTATATTGGGACTGTTTTAGAAATACTTAAATATGACATGATACAATTCTTAACTGCAAGCCTTCCTCAATTAATTCACATTTCAAGCAATATTCCTCTTATAGACTTAAACTCCTTTTCAAAATTAGTTAGCAACACACAAGCTTACATGCTCATATGCATACCAGTCCTTGAGTCTCCAGAACACCTTTGGAGAGAACATAGAACATAGAACAATACAGCACAAACAGGCCCTTCGTCCCACGAGTTGCACCGATCACATCTACCAATCCACAGACCTATCTATAACCCCCTATCCTATTCTTTTCCATATACTCATCCAGAAGTCTTTTAAAAGACCCCAGTGAGTTTGCCTCAACAACCTCCGACAGCAGTCGGTTCCATTCACTCACCACCCTCTGAGTGAAAACCTACCCCTGACATCTCCTTTGTATTTGCTTCCCTGCACCTTAAATCTGTGTCCTCTCGTAGTGACCATTTCAGCTCGGGGAAATAGTCTTTGAGAGTCCACCCTATCTATTCCTCTCAACATTTTATAAACCTCTATCAGGTTGCCTCTCAACCTACGTCTCTCCAGTGAGAAGAGTCCCAGCTCCCTCAACCTATCTTCATAAGGCCTGCCTCCCGATCCAGGCAGCATCCTTGTAAATCTCCTCTGAACCCTCTCAATAGCCTCTACATCTTCCTATAATGAGGCGACCAGAACTGCGCACAATACTCCAACTGGGGTCTGACAAGAGTCTTATAGAGCTGCATCATTACCTCCTGACTCCTAAACTCTATTCCTCGATTAATGAAGGCCAGTACGCTGTACGCCTTCTTGACCACTTCCTCCACCTGCGAGGCTGATTTAAGAGTCCTATGAACCTGGGATCCTTCTACTCTACAACACATCTAAGATTCCTACCCCTTATTTTGTACTCCTTCATCCCATTATTCCTGCCAAAATGGACCACTACACATTTATCCGCGTTGAAGTCCATCTGCCACTTCTCCGCCCAGTCTTGCATCCTGTCTATGTCCCGCTGCAACTTTTGGCATCTCTCCCTTAGAAAGAAGTAGACTTAGAGGAGGTCTAATCGTGATGTACAAGATTATGAGGGGTATAGATAGAGTAAACAGGGCTAAGCTTTTTCCTAGGATGGACTCGAATAGCACGAGGGGTCACGGGCTTAGGGTGAGGGGGATAAGGTATAATTTGGATGCTAGAAGGAGTTTTTTCACACAGAGGGTGGTGGGAGTATGGAATGCGCTGCCAAGTAAAGTGGTGGAGGCAGGTACTCTGGAGTTATTTAAGAAATACTTAGGTGGGCACATGAACAGAATGGGAATGGAGGGGTATAGAAAACTGATTTAAAATAGGGATCATGAGCCTTGGGAGTCCTGGGAAGTGTGTAAATAGATGATGATATTGATGTACTTGTTTTTATCCTACAGGTGCTTTGGTCCACCTTGTTGTCTAATGAGGCGCAACACACGATGGGTTATGAGAGGGCTGTTCTTGGATTTTTTTTTTCGAGAGTATCCTAATGCTTCACGTCATTAGTGTACGCTTGACCTGGACCATTTGATGGGCAACACGACAGCTCAGTGACTATCGCTATGTTGTGCAGATACATGGATTTGGGCCTGTGTCTGTGGGAGTTTGCGCATTCTCCCTGTGCTTATGTGGGTTTTCTCCGGATGCTCCGGTTTCCTCCCACATCCCAAAGATGTGCTCTTAGGCTAATTGGCAAAACAAATTCTCCCTAACTTATTTCAAATTTGGTTTTTAATCCATAGATCTATAAACATAGACAGGGATCACGGGTAGAGGTGGGAACATCGGGGAGGCGGCACGGGCTCGTTGGGCCGAAGGGCCTATTTCCCATGCTGTTTTGTTCTTTGTTCTTTGTTTTTTGTTCAGTGTTGATGTAAGCTTACTTGTGACACTAATAAATAAACTAATAAATCTAAAAATTAGGTGTCAACCTGGTGAAGTTACAACACAGGACTACTTGCGTGCCAAACACCATAAGCAGCAAGGTATAGACAGAGCTTAGCAATCCCACAACCAATGGATCAGATCAAATCTCTGCAGTCCTGCCACATTCAGTCGTGAATGGTGGTGGACAGTCAAACAAATCACTGGAGGAGGCTCCACAAATATCCTCAATGATGGAGGAGTTCAGCACATTGGGGCTAAAGATAAGACTGAAACATTCGCAATCTTCAGCCAGAAGTGCTGAGTGGATGACCCATCTCGGTCTTCTCTGGTGGTCCCCAGTACCCCAGTCTCCAGCCAATTCAATTCACTCCATGTGACATTAAGAATGTGCATGACCAACGAGCCTTGGAACTGAAGACAGTGATTCCATTGCCCGCATAAAAAAGGAAAGCTCAAAAAGGTACAAAAACATTGGAGAAAGCGAGGGAGGCAGAGAAAGGAAAAAAATGGCCAATACTATTCCAATAAACCACGCCAATAACTTGTATTCATCATTATCTCGAAATGAGATTATCCCTATGCTGATATTTCCATCCTGCACTCCAGCTTTCTCCTCTGTGTTACCATTTCTTTCTCATTCTTCGGTTTTCTACCTGAGGTGAAAATACTCAAAATATTCATACAAAATCAAAATTCTGCAGATGCTGAAAATCTAATAAAAACAGCTGGAAAAAATCAATCAGGCGACATGTGCGGAGGGAAACAGTTAACATGTTTGTCATTGACCCTTTCAAAATATTAAATCTTGTATGAACTGGATAAATTATTTGTGAACTGTGCTTTTAAGGAAATCAAGGTTCCCTTGAAACAATTTACATTTCCATTGTATTGTTTAATGTTTCCCAGTCGATGGGCCAGGTTTGCTGGTCACTGGAACTAAAGCTATCAGTGCCCACCATTATTCCGGTGGAAATGGGATTTTTGGCATCCACACACGAACAGTAAAACATGGAAATCCTCATTTCCCGATTCCCTCTGTATTTCCCACCCTGATCACTGTTCCCCCCAATGACAAATGTAGGCTAAAAATTGCTTCAGAAAGTGCAGCGAGAGGGCAGTTCAGAGAAAATAAGAGGTGGGCCTCAGAATGTTTTATAGTATAGAGATGTGCCTTGGCATGAACAAGTTGGGAATCAATGCAGCTTCCAAACCCACAACTGTTACCAAGTAAGATAAAAGCAGCAGCAACATTGCCTGCAAATTCCTCTCCAGGTCACTCACCATCTTGGAAATATATCACTGTTACTTCAATGTCACTGATTCAAAATCCTGGAATTTCCTCCCTAACAGCACGATTGGTGTACCTACACCACAGCAGTTCGAGAAGGCAGCTCACCACCATCTTCTCAAGGGGCAATTATGAATGGGCAATAAATGCTGTTCTAACCAGCAATGCCCACATCCTGTAAATCATAAAAAGTATCATAGAATCTCACACAGCAGAAGGAGGACATTTGGCCATTGTGTCCACACTAACCACAATCCCACCCAAGGCCTGTCTCCATTATCCCCACACCACTAATTTCTCAAATCTATGTATCCTGGAACACTAAGAGGCAATTTAGCACAGCCCATGCACTTAACCCACACATCTTTCAACTGTGACAGGAAATGGAGCACTCAGAAGAAACCCACGCAGATACAGGGAGAAGGTGCAGATTCCACAAAGACAGTGACCCAAGTTAGGAACTGATTCCAGGTTCCTGGAGTTTGTGAGACTGCAGTGCTAACCACTATGCCACCGAGCCGCCCCAATGAATAAAAAAATGTGTTGATTGGGGGAAGGGCGGCAATGGTTTTAAATGACACATCAATTTGTTGTGGTTCTGTCAGTGTTTAAACACATGTGCTGCTTGATAAATCATTCACGGGCTGATATCCATTCTGTGGAGTCCATGTAGAACACCAGTGTGTGATTAAAGGACTCAACGTGACTCGTGACTCCCGTTTGACCAGGGCTCAGTGAACAGGGTGAAGGAACTGCTAACACATCGCTTTCTCCTGGGGAGGAATTGGACTTTCTCAGGGAATTTACATTCTCCGATATCCATCACTCCCACTGGGAATGGGAAATAATCCCAAACAAAATCAGAGACAAACATTCCATGAATGAGCAACGGTAAATGAATGGAACCTTTGGATATTTACTTTCTAAAGTGGCTGAACAAAATGTGATTGATGAACATAAGAAATAGGAGCAGGAGTAGACCATCCAGCCCCTCGAGCCTGCCTCACCATTCCATAAATCCATCACATTCTCAAGTCTCTCACAGGCTGATGGAATGTTGGTCTTGATCTCAGAGTCTGGAACACAAAGGGAAGGATTGGAAGATTCTAGAAAGTTGGTGAGAATCAATCTGGAGAAACTGGCTTCAGATCTGGACCCCGTACCTCAGGAAGGGGATATTGGCCTTGGCGGGGGGGAGAACATAACAACTCGGAGTAGGAGTCAGTAAATCAGCCTCTCGAGTCTTTTCTGCCATTCAAGACAATCATGGCTGATTCTTCTCAATCTCACTTTCACCTTCCTGCACCTTCTCCTCCTCCCCCTCCCCCACCCCCATAACTCTTCACCCACTGCTAATTAAAAATCTTTCTCCTCCTTCAATTTCTTTAGCATGCCAGTGTCCACCACACTCTGGGATAGAAAATTCCATAGATCTACAACTCTTTCAGTGAAGTAACTTCTCCTCATTTTTGTTTTAAATCTGCTCTTAGCATAAAACTATGGCCTCTTGTTCTAGAATCCAACAAGGGGAAACATCTACTCAACACCGACCCTGTCCATCCCCTTTGCCATCTTCTACACCTCAATTAGATCTCCTCTCATTCTTCTAAACTCCAGCGAGGATGGGCCAGAACTGTTCAATCTCTCTACATAAGACAAGTCCTTTATCCCTGCAATCAATCCAATGAACCTTCTCTGAACCACCTCTAATGGGCTTCTAAGTTCCTCAAGTAAGGGGACCAAAATTGTGTGCAGAACTCCAGGTGCAGTCTCACCAACATCCTATACAGTTTTAACAGCACTTACTGACTTTTATTTTTGATTCCATGTGGAATGAATGTCAAAATTTCATTTGTCTTCCTTATTACCTGCATACTAACTTTTTGTGTCTCTCACACACAAGGACACCCAGATCCCCCTGCACCAAAGCACTCTGAAGTTTCTCTCCATTTAGATATCAATTTGCCTTTTTACTTCTCTGACCAAAATGGGTAATCTCACACTTATGTTAAATTCTATCTGTCACGTCTTGCCCCATTTAGTTAACCTTTCCATATCCATTTGTAAATGTTTTTATTTCATTATCACAACTTCATATCCCGGCTATTTTAGTGTCATCTGTAAATTTAGCCTCAGTATCTTCTATCCCTGTATCCCAAGTCATTAATATAGATTGTAAATAGTTGGGATCTGAGGACTGAACCCTGCGACACCTCATTCGTCACATCTTGCCAATCAGAGAAAGCCCCACTGATCCCCACTGTTGATCAGTTAATCCTCTGTTCAACCTGATAAATGGGGATAATTGGGGATAGTCAGCATGGTTTCGTGAAGGGTAGGTCATGCCTTACTAACCTCATTGAGTTTTTTGAGAAAGTGACCAGAGAGGTGGATGGGGGTAAGGCGGTTGATGTAGTATATATGGACTTTAGTAAGGCGTTTGATAAGGTGGCCCATGGAAGACTTCTACAGAAAATGCAGATGTGTGGAATAGAGGGTGATTTAGCTAATTGGATTAGAAATTGGCTGGCAGATAGAAGACAGAGGGTGGTGGTTGATGGGAGATGTTCATCGTGGAGTTCGGTGACGAGTGGTGTGCCTCAGGGGTCTGTTTTGGGGCCCCTGCTGTTTGTAATTTTTAGAAATGATCTGGATGAGGGTATTGAGGGATGGATCAGTAAATTTGCAGATGATACTAAAGTTGGTGGTGTGGTAGATAGTGAAGAGGGGTGTTTTAGTTTACAGAGTGACTTGGACAAGTTGCAGAGCTGGGCCGAGAGGTGGCAAATGGAGTTTAATGTGGAAAAGTGTGAGGTAATGCACTTCGGCAGGAACAATAAATGTGTAGAGTATAGGGCTAATGGTAGGGCTCTTAATAGTGTTGAGGAACAGAAGGATCTTGGTGTATGTGTCAATAGATCCCTGAAAGTAGGCAGTCAAGTGGATAAAGTTGTTAAGAAGGCATATGGAGTCTTAGCTTTTATTGGTAGGGGGATTGAATTTAGGAGCCGCAGCATCATGTTGCAACTGTACAAAACTCTAGTGCGGCCGCACTGGGAGTATTGTGTGCAGTTCTGGTCGCCACATTATAAGAAAGATGTGGAGGCATTGGAGAGGGTACAGAGGAGGTTTACCAGGATGTTGCCTGGTATGGAGGGCAGGTCCTATGAAGAGAGGTTGAAGGATTTGAGGTTGTTTTCGTTAGAAAGAGGCGGCTAAGAGGGGATCTTATTGAAACATATAAGATGATTAGAGGTTTAGATAGGGTGGACAGTGATAGCCTTTTTCCTAGGATGGAGAAAGCTAGCACGAGGGACACAGCTTTAAATTAAGGGGTATGAGTTATAGGACGGATATCAGAGGTAGGTTCTTTACTCAAAGAGTGATTAGGGAGTGGAATGCCCTGCCTGCAGCTGTTGTAGATGCGCCAAGTTTGGTGGCGTTTAAGAGGTTAGTTGATAAGTATATGGATGAGAAGGGAATGGTTTAGTTAGGAGGGGCATTGCTTTTTATTTTGGTCGGCACAACATCGAAGGCCGAAGGGCCTGTTCTGTGCTGTATTGTTCTATGTTCTATGTTCTATGTTCTAAATAACCCTTCATCCCAAGTGAACTTGTGTATTAATCTTTTGTGCAGCATCTTATAAAACACCTTCCAAAAGTCCAGATGTACTACATTATCCACTTTGCTTGTTACATCCTTGAAGAACTCTTGCAAATTAAACACAATTTATGCTTCATAAAACCACACTGATTCTAATGAATTGTATTTTGACTTCCTAAAGATCCCAATTCCACAATTTCCCATTGGTCTATAGTTTCCCACTCTCTACTCATTGTTTTAAGTCCCTCTTTTTCGATGATTTCTGCATTTCCTGTTACCATTGAGATGGTTCTAATCTCCTCCACCGTGAAAACTGAGGTAAGTTACTTATAGTCTCGCTATTTCTGTATTCCCCATGATTTATCATCTGATTGTAAACTTAAACCTAGAGGTCAGGATTCAACTCAGGTTCACTGAAACAAAACAGTTCACTTTATTCAACACTTTACTTTCCAGCTCTCACACAAATCCTGACAGGGGGTGAATTGGAGCTTCAAGAATGGGTAGGGTTTTACTGGATAAAGTAACCAAGGTATAGAACATAGAACATAAAACATAGAACATTAGAGCGCAGTACAGGCCCTTCAGCCCTCGATGTTGCGCCGACCAATGGAATCAATTTTATGATTCTCTATCCTAAACTATTCCAATGTTATCCATATGCCTATCCACTGACCATTTCAACGCCCTTAAACTTGACGAGTCCACAACTGCTGCAGGCAGGGCATTCCACGCCCTTACTACCCTCTGAATAAAGAACCCACTTCTAGCATCCGTCCTATAACTACCACCCCTTAATTTAAAGCTATGTCCTCTCGTGTTATCCATCTCCATCCGAGGAAAAAGGCTCTCACTATCCACCCTATCTAACCCTCTGATCTTCTTATATGTCTCAATTAAGTCACCTCTTAGCCTTCTTCTCTCCAATGAAAATAACTTCAAGTCCCTTAGCCTTTCCTCATAAGACCTACCCATCATACCAGGCAACATCCTGGTAAACCTCCTCTGTACCCTCTCCAATGCCTCCACATCTTTCTTATAATGTGGTGACCAAAACTGCACACAATACTCCAACTGCGGCCGCACCAGAGTTTTGTACAGTTGCAATATGACGTCTCAGCTCCGAAATTCAATCTCTAAACCAATAAATGCTAACACACTATACGCCTTCTTAACAACCTCATCAACTTGAGTACCAACTTTCAGAGATTTATGCACCTGTACACCGAGATCTCTCTGCTCATCTACACTACTAAGAGTCCTACCATTAGCCCTACATTCTGCACACATATTACTCTTACCAAAGTGAATCACCTCACACTTTTCCACATTAAACTCCATTTGCCATTTCTCGGCCCAGCTCTGCAACTCATCTATGTCCCTCTGCAAACTGTAACATCCATCCTCACTGTCTACAACTCCTCCAACTTTGGTGTCATCAGCAAATTTACTAACCCTTCCCTCTACACTCTCATCCAGGTCATTTATAAAAACAACAAATGACAGTGGCCCCAAAACAGATCCCTGAGGTACACCACTAGTAACTAAACTCCAGGTTGAATATATTCCATCAACCACCACCCTCTGTCTTCTATCAGCTAGTCAATTCCTAACCCAAATTGCTAAATCTCCCTCAATCCCAATCTCCCTCAATCTCCCTCAATCTGCATTTTCTGCAGTAGTTTTCCATGGGGAATCTTATCAAACACTTTGCTAAAATCCATATACACCACATCAATTGCCTCACCCTTATCTACCTCTTTGGTCACCTTTTCAAAAAACTCAATAAGGTTTGTGAGGCATGACCTTCCCTTCACAAATCCATGCTGACTATCCCTAATCAATTCATTTCTTTCTAAATGACTATAAATCCTATCCCTTATAATTCTTTCCAAAACTTTCCCCACAACAGATGTAAGGCTCACTGGTCTATAATTTGCAGGATGGTCTCTACTCCCCTTCTTAAACAAGGGGACAACATTTGCCATCCTCCAGTCTTCCGGCACTATACCTGTAGCCAACGACGACATGAAGATCAAAGCCAAAGGCTCTGCAATCTCCTCTCCAGCCTCCCAGAGTAACCTGGGATAAATCCCATCTGGCCCAGGGGACTTATCTATTTTCATACTCTCAAGAATAGCTAACACCTCCTCCTTATGTACCTCTATCCTGTCTAGTCTACAACCTTGTATCCCAGTATTCTCCCCAACTCCATTGACATTTTCCCGCATGAAGACCGAAGAAAAATATTCATTCAGTGCCTCATCAATCTCTACAGGCTCCACGCACAACTTCCCACTACTGTCTTTGACTGGCCCTAATTTTGACCTAACCAATCTTTTATTTTTAACATATCTGTAAAAAGCTTTAGGGTTCTCCTTTATCCTATCCACCAAAGTCTTCTCATGTCCTCTTCTAGCTCTTCTTATCTCCCCCTTTAGCTCCCTCCTGGCTAATTTAATATGTAATGGTATGCAGGGTCTCTGGAATTCCCAAATCAAATGTCCCACTGTCTGAAACTCAGAGAGTTTAACACCAACATTTCCCAGGTCAATGTAAACAGTGTGACTCCTGTACAATGTGGAGTGATGAGAATTTCTACCCCTGCTTAAAATAACAAGCAATAAAGGCTCCTGCTCGTACATAGAGCATAGAACACTACAGCACAAACAGGCCCTTCGGCCCACAAGTTGAGCCGAACACATCAAAAACCTACCCAGCCATAGACCTATCTATAACCCCCAATCCCATTGGATCCCATATACTCATCCAGAAGTCTTTTAAAAGACCCCAGCAAGTTCGCCTCGACCACCACCGATGGCAGCCGATTCCATTCACTCACCACCCTCTGAGTGAAAAACTTTCCCCTAGCATCTCCTCTGTACTTGCTTCTGAGTCTCTGAGAGTCCACCCTATCTATTCCTCTCAACATCTTGTAAACCTCTATCAGGTCGCCTCTCAACCTTCGTCTCTCCAGGGAGAACAGTCCCAGCTCCCTCAACCTGTCTTCATAAGGCATGCCTCCCAATCCAGGCAACATCCTTGTAAATCTCCTCTGCACCCTTTCAATAGCTTCCACGTCCTTCCTCGTGGGCCAATCATTAACAAGTCGATGTTAAGTAGAGTAAACAGTGAGTGTTTGAAAATGAAACCAGATCAGGTCTGGAAGCTGCTCCCCAACTCTCCATTCACAGAGATTGGTTTTTATATCTTGTTTTCACTCTTTGCTGTTTACAGGGAATGCTGTCATTAACAAACTCTCTTTAAAAGTTCACACAGACACAAATCCCAGTCCAGAGGATTCCAGCTCCAGATTGCCTTTTTCAAATCATTTCTCTGTCTTCACAATTTACACTTTATTCCCTGAATACATTTTGCTTTCACACTAATGGACTTGTTCACAGTTTCTGACTGGGATCAGTAACAGTTTGTGACTGTGTTTCTCACACCTTATCACCTGCATTCATCTCTCTGTCTCTGTCTTGTGATGTGATTGGAGACGGTCATTAGTGACTCCAATTCATTCCCTCAGTCTCTGCTATTAGTGAGATCTGATAGATCAACTGTGAACACAACACTCGAGTGAGGGAGAGAGATGGCCCAGAAGCTGAATTATACAATTAACCCTTCAGCCACTCACTCTGCTGGATGCTACAACTCCCTATCTCTGCAACCTCCACCAGCCCCCACATCCCCCCCTATCTCTGTAACCGCCACCAGTCCTTAACACCTATCCCTATCTCTATTTCCTCCTTCACCCCTACAGCCCTCCCTATCTCTGTAATTTCCTATCTGTAAATTACACTATTCCAATATCAATGACCATTTAAATGCCCTTAATGTTGGTGAGTCCACGACTGTTGCAGACAGGGCATTCCACACCCTTACTATTCTGGGTAAAGAAACTATCTCAGACATCTGTCCCATGTTTATCACCCCTCAATTTAAAGCTATGTTCCCTCATACTAACATCTCCATCCGAAAAAAAAGGCTTTCAATGTCCACCCTATCTAATCCTCTGATCATTTTATATGCCTTTATTAGGTCACTTCTCAACCTTCTTCTCTCTAACAAAAACAGTCTCAATCCCTCAGTCGTTCCTCATACCAGGAGGTATACCACCTTCCCACCATACCAGGCAACATCCTGGTAAATCTATTCTGCACCCTTTCCAATGCTTCCACATCCTTCCTATAATGCAGCGACCAGAACTGTATGCAATACTCCAAGTGCGGCCGCACCAGAGTTTTGTACAGCTGCAACATGACCTCACGGCTCTGAAACTCAATCCCTCTACCAATAAAAGCTAACACATTGTACGTCTGCTTAAGAACCTATCAACCTGGATGCCAACTTTCAGGGATCTAAGCTCATGGAAATCAAGGTCTCTCTGCTCATCCACACTACCAAGTAACTTACCATTAGCCCTACATTCTGTATCCTGTTACTCTTTCCAAAGTGAATCACTTCACACTTTTCCACATTAAACTCCATTTGCCACCTCTCAGCCCAGCTCTGCAGCTTATCTATGTCCCTCTGTAACCTGCAACATCCTTCCGCACTGTCCACAACTTCACCAACTTTTGTGTCATCCGCAAATTTACTAACCCATCCTTCTACACCCTCATCCAGGTCATTTATAAAAATGACAAACAGCAATGGCCCCATACACCACTAGTAACTAAACTCCAGGATGAACATTTCCTATCAACCACCACCCTCTGTCTTTTATCAGCTAGCCAATTCCTGATCCAAACCATTAAATCACTCTCAATCCCATACCTTTGTATTTTCTGCAGTAGTTTACCGTGGGTAATCTTATCAAACTGTTTATTGAAATCCATATACACCACATCAACTGCTTTACCCTCATCCACCTCTTTGATCACCTTCTCAAAGAACTCAATAAAGTTTGTGAGGCACGACCTATCCTTCACAAAACTGTGTTTGACTATCCCCTATCAAATTATTCCTTTCTAGATGATTATAAATCCTGTCTCTTATAATCCTTTTCAAAACTTTGCCTACAACAGAAGTAAGGCTCACTGGTCTATAATTACCAGGGTTATTTCCACTCCCCTCCTTGAACAAGGGGACATCATTTGCTAATCTTTTCCCTAGCTTTCCAGAGAATCCTAAGATAAATCTCATCTGGTCCAGGGGACTTATTAATTTTCACATTTTCCAGAATTGCTTACACGTCCTCCTCATGAACCTCAATCAGGGAATAGTCATTATGAGTGGCAGGGCCCAAGGCGTGGCCAAATCACAGAGGCCCATAGCTGCGGACTTTGAGAACATTACCTAGAGAGGGAAATAGCTGAGGGTCTCAGGAGCTTGGCCCAGTCTCAGAGAGCTATGGCTGAGGGCTCACAAGTACGGTACAGGCACTGATAGGCATTCAGGACTGGCAGAACCCACTGACCCACAGGCTCTTGGAGCTCACTCCAGCTGCCCGCCATCCCATGGAGTGTCCCAGGGGCCCATGGGCACCCCGATAAAGGAGAAAATACTGGACGTCATCCCTGGACCTCCCACCTAGGAGACCCTGGCAATCTCCAGCCCTTCCAAATTCCTCCTTCCTGACAATGGTGCATCATACAGACAGTGGACTGAAGAGGGTGCATGGCTACATCCGTGACAGCTGAAAGTCAGCCAAATCACCATGTACCAGCCCTCCAGAGACATTCAACAAGGACCTCAAAGGCCACAGGATATGGAATGAAGCAGACAATCTCCAGTGCGAAGTACATCCTACACTTAGGATAACAGCACACTGTGTAAAACTCAGAACTATCAGGGCAGGAGTGAAAGCAGACACTGTAGTTCAAGATAAAACACACTGTAAATACTAACAATTAAAGCAGTTCAAGAAGGCAGCTCACCACCATCTTCTGAAGGAAACTAGAAATGGGCAACAAAAGCCAGCGACACCCACACCCTGTAAAATGAATAAAGCACTTCTCCAGCCCCTATACCCTCCCTATCTCTGTAATCTCCTCTAGCCCCTATACCCTCCCTATCTCTGTAATCTCCTCCAGCCCCTACACCCCCTCCCTATCTCTGTAATCTCCTCCAGCACCTACATCCCTCCCTATCTCTGTAACCTCCTCCAGCCTTTAAACCCCCTTCTTATCTCTGTTATCTCCAACTCCTACACCCCTCCCTAACTCTGTTATCTCCTCCAGCCCCTACATCCCCTCCCTATCCTTAAATCTTCTCCAGCCCCGACAACTCTACATTTCACTGTAACATTCTCCAGCTTCTATGCACCTCCCTATCTCTGTAACTCCTCCAGCCCCTACCCCCATCTCTGTAACCTCTCCCAGCTCCTACACCCCCTATCTCTGTAACCTCCTCCAGCCCCTACACCCCTATCTCTGTAACCCTCTCCAGCCCCTACACCCCTATCTCTGTAACCTCCTCCAGCCCCTACACCCTATCTCTACAACCTCCTCCAGCCCCTACACCCCATCTCTGTAACCTCCTCCAGCCCCTACAACCCCTATCTCTGTAACCTCCTCCAGCCCCTACACCCCTATCTCTATAACCTTCTCCAGTCTCTACAGTCCTCCCTATATCTATAACCTTCTCCAGTCTCTACAGCCCTCCCTATCTCTGTAACCTCCTCCAGCCCCTACCCCCCATCTCTGTAACCTCCTCCAGCCCCTACCCCCCTATCTCTGTAACCTCCTCCAGTCCCTACAGTCCTCCCTATCTCTATAACCTCCTCCAGTCTCTACAGTCCTCCCTATCTCTATAACCTTCTCCAGTCTCTACAGCCCGCTATCTCTGTAACCTCCTCCAGTCCCTGTACCACTCCCTCGCTCTCTAACCTGCTCCAAACCCTAACCTTCCAAGGGGTGTGCATTCTTCCTGTTCCAGTTCTTCTGCATTTGTAATCTTAATCACCAAAGCATTGATGTTCATGCTAGAAGACTTTAAGACATCGGTGCCGAAATAGGCCATTCAGCCCATCTAGCCTGCTCTACCAATCAATGAGATCATGACTGATCTGATGTGATAATTCACGATTCCACTTTCCCGCCTTATACCCATAACCCTCAATTCCCTTACTGATTAAAAATCTGTCTGACTCAGCCTTTAACATCCTTAATGATCCAATCTCGACAGCCCTCTGTGTGAAAGAATTCCACAGGTTCATTCCCCTCTGAGTGAAGAAATTCCATCTCATCTCTGTCTTCAGTGGGTGACCCCCTCACTCTGAGATGATGCTCTCTGGTCCCAGACTCTCCCACAAGGGGAAACAGCCTCTCAGCATCGACTCTGTCAAACCCCCTGAGAATCCGATATGTCTCAATGAAGTCACCTCTCATTGTCCTAAACTCCAATGAGTACAGGCCCAATCTACTCAATCTCTCCTTATGAGGAAATCCCTCCACAGCTGGAATCAACCGAGTGAATCTTCTCTAAACTGCCTCCAATTCCAACATACTTTTCCTTAGAAAAGGGACCAAAACTGTTCACAATATTCCAGGTGTGGTCTAGTTTGTGCCGTGTACTTTTAGCAAGATGTCCCTATTTCTATTCTCCACTCCCTCTGAAATAAAGGCCAACATCCCATTTGCCTTTCCTATTACCTGCTGAACTTGCACACTAGCTTTTTGTGATTTATGTACAAGGATCCCTCAATTATCTGAGCCTCAGCTCTGACAAATTCCCTCGTTAAGTGCCTTCCAATCTGCCTCTCTCTCTCTCCTTTAAAACTTCCTTCAAACTCCTTCAAACTTTTCCCTTTATCCCATCTTTCAATCCCTAACAACCTCTCACGTGACTGGGTGCCAGGACTGAATCTGACTGGCATTCCTGTCAAACACCTTGGGATGTGGAAGCATCTTTAAGGTGCTAGATAAATGCAGTTTGTTGTTTTGCTTTCCCTGTGACTCAGTCAGTTCGATGTAAATGCAGGAAAACCAATCTGTCCCCACATGTCATCCACTCAGTAACCAATCAGCTGTGAGACTTTAATAAGCAGCAGTGAAGCTGAGGGAAAGAAAAGGTTTGAGATGAGGAACAGAGAACGACAGCACGTTACAACCACAACCTCCTCCCACTGCTCACACACCCAGCCTGCCTCTTACACACAGCCTGAATTATTCATTGATGCACAAGAAAAGATTCAAGCTGGATCAAGGTGGTGTGGTGAAGCTTGAGAATGAGAGAGGGAGAGAGAGGCAGTGACTGTGGACAGACAGACTTGTGTCACACTCACTCTCACCTCTGAGAGCATTCGGACACAAAGCTCTCCTGACTTTCACTGCTTGTGCCTAGTGACAGCTCCTGAGGGGAACAGCCCAGCAGCACAGCCCTGTCCCCTCTCTCGCTCCCTCTCTGTTACTGAAAGATCCCTTGAGAGGAAACGAGAAGAACTCGGGATCCCCAACAGAGCGACTGGGAGAGAGCAGCAGGAGAGCAAACTGTTTCACCACGAAAGTCTCTGGATCAGTGAGGGTAAGTCTCCCAGTTTCTCTCTCACTGCCTGCACCTCTGTTTCCCACACTGTCTCTCTCTCTCTCTCTGTCCATTTACTCTCCCTCTCTCTTTCTGAAGCTCTCTCTCCAGTCTCTCTAGATCTGTTTGTTGCACTGTCTCTCAGTTCATCTCCATCCTCTCCGCATCTCTCTCTATACCTCCATCTCTCTGCTTCTCTCTCTCTCATCCTCCTGCTCTCTCTCCCTCTCTTCTTCTGTCTCCCTCTTTGTCTCAGCCTTTCTCCCTCACTGTTTCCCTCTCCATCTCACGCTTTCTCCCGCTCTCCATCCCTCGCCCACTTTCCTTCTCGCCCTTTCTATCTCCTTCCCTCTCTTTTTCCCCTCATTTTTCATTCTCCGTCTCTCTTACCCTCTATCCATTTCTCCTTCCTTCTCTTACTCTCACCCGTTCTCCCTCCCTCCTCTCTCTCCCTCCCTCTCATCCTACCTCCTTCCTTTCTCTCTCTGCCCCTCCCCTCCCCCTACCTCCCCCTACTCCCCTACCTCCCTCCCTTCCCTCTCTTCTCCCCCCTCCCTCCTCCTCTTTCTCCTCCTCCTCCTCTTTCTCCCTCCCCCCTCCCTTCTCCCCCCTCCCTCCCTCCTTTTCTCCCTCCCTTTTCTCCCCTGTCCCTCCTTTCTCTCCCTCTCTCCTCTCTCTCTCCCTGTCCCCTTTCTCTCCCTCTCTCTCTCTCTCTCTCCACCCTCCTCTCTCTCTCTCTCCATCCCTCCTCTCTCCTCTCTCTCCTCTCATCCCTCCTCTCTCTTCTCTCTCCATCCTCCTCTCTCTCTCTCTCTCTCTCTCAACCCTCCTCTCTCTCTCTCTCTCTCTCCATCCCTCCTCTCTCTCTCTCTCCCACGCTCTTTCTTCTTCTCTCCCTTTCTCTCCTCCTCTCTCTTTCTCCCTCACTCCCCCTTCCTGTCTCTTTTTCCCTCATTCCGTCACTTTCTCTCTTTCCCTCTCTCCCTCTCTCTCTTTCTCTCCCCCTCTCTCCCTCTATCCCTCTTTTTCTCTCTCTCTATCCCTCTCTCTCCCTCTGTCTCTCTCTCTATGTCTTTCTCAGTCTTTCCTCCTCTCTCTCACTATCCTTCTCTTTCCCTCTCCCTCTATCCTGTGAGTTTGGGGAATCTGATGCTGAGCCTATCGCAGACCCTCCCTGTTACACCCAATGGGAATGTGGGACAGTAAAAGGAAAGTCTTGCATTTCTATAGCGCCTTTCACCACCACAGGCCATCCTTAAACACTTTACAGCCAATGAGAATCTTGTGAAATGCAGTCACTTTTTAATGTAGGAAACACAGCAATGAATTTACACACAGCAAGATTCCACACGCAGCATTGAGACAATGACTAAATCAACAAATCAGGACCTGCCCGATGGGCTGAATGGTCTCCTGTGCTGGAAGATTCTTTAAGAAAAGCAGCCGGCTGATTTCTGATGGTGCTTTGTGTCAAATTGGATTTATTAACCACACACAGCCAATCGACAGCCTGCAACAAGTCTTGGTGAAAATAACCAGTGATAAATCTCCGAGGAATAAATCATCTTGATGGAGATAGATTCCCAGGAAGATTAAACTTCCATTCGGAGTACACCGTAGACTGAATCACCTCTCTCTGTGCTGAGACCTTTCGCTGTTTGTGTGGAATCTTACTGAAAAGAGACACATGGGGGGAGTTTTCCCATCCCGTCTGCCAGGGGAATTGCTGTGGGCGGGACAGACCATGTAAAGGTCCGTTGACCTCAGGCAGGATTTTCCGGTCTTGAGTCAAACACGTCTGGAAAATCCCATCCCTGTTGTCAAAGCTTTTCATCTTATACTCATCAGGATAAATTTCAAACAATCGCAACAATTAACACTACAGGATAAAAGGTTGCTGATTGGTTGACAAGTTGACCCTGATTGGATATGGTATTGCCCTGGAGAAAGTAACAGGGAGATTGCGGATTTCCGATCTCCCCAGCAATTGAGAAAGATGTTGTGTTTGAACACATTGCTTTAGTTTGTACAGAATGGGTCACTGTGTATGAAAGTGTGTCATTGTTGGGAAGTGTGAATGAGCCACTTGCACTGATTATTTTTAACTGGTTGTTGGTGTAGCTATCAGCACACTCAGAATTGTTCAATAAGTGCTGCCACTTTCACAGCTAAGTGTAGGCATTTTGTTTTGAGCTCTGCGAGTGCAGATTGGTTAATTACGGTCTGTACTTCGCCTATTACAGACTACCAAAGGAACATGTTTGATTTGATCAGCCAATCAGAGTTGTACAGCCTGAGTACTTAGCTTCTCACTGACAGGGAAGTAATTCAGCTCCATTCTTCCATCAACCCCCTTCTGCTCCCCCACCCGACCCACACCGCTCCCCCACCCCTCCACCTCCACCCCCACCTCCACGCTGCTCAAGCCCCTCCCCACACCCCTTCTAACTCAGCCGTGAACACCCCCGGGGAAGAGGGGGTTTGACTAATTAGTTGACTAAAGTTGCTGACAGTTTATTTCACTGATCCCTCTGCCCAGATATTCCTAATGTGTTTAGTGCCCAGGATCACCCGATACCTGGAAACCAGGACTCAATCCAGTGTGAATCTCAATTCCTGTGTGTGGATGGGACAAAGAGACTGAGGCAGGAGAAAGTCATCGACTCCACTTCATCCCCACATCGTGACATTGAGTCAGTGAAATTCTGCTCGATGAGTTCAGTCAGCCTTTCACTCTGTTTCTGTTCAGTCATTCTGTCCATCTCTCTCCTTCTCCTGGGAAATCTCACACTCACTGTCCACCCTCCATACACTGTCTTCCTCTCCGTCTCCTCATTGACACCTGGACAGGATATTGGGATCTTACTGTGCCCACACTGATTGTCAAATGGATTGTGGCTGAGAGCAGTGTCATTGATGGGTTGGGGAGTGAGGGAAGGACAGTTCCTGGTTCAGTGCCGATGGATCTTTAAGACTTTCTCTTGAAACCCCGGCGATGTTGATGAATTGTGAGGGTTCAATTCACAAATCTGTCAGTTGTGAAATTCCCCCGCTGAGATTCGCAGTTTGATCAGTTTCCGGTTTTACACCCAACAACCACCATCTTAGCAGAGGAATCAAACAGGATTGGGATATAGGAACAAGAGACCAGTCAGCCCCTTGAGCCTGTTATACAGGAACAGGAGGAGGCCATTCAGCCCTTTGAGTCTGTTCCACAATTCAATTAGATGTTAGCTGGTCTTCAGCAGAACCCCATTGACCTGTCTCTGTTCTGTAATCCACGATACTCAACCCCAACAAAGATCCAGAAACCTCAGTATTGAAGCTTCAATTAACTTCCAGCCTCCATAGACATTTTAGAAATTGAGTTCCAGATTTCCACTCTCCTTTGTGTGAAAGAATTCTTTCTGACATAAGAACATAAGAAATAGGAGCAGGAGTCGGCCATCCAGCCCCTCGAGCCTGTCCCACCATTCAATAAGATGATAGCTGATCTGATAGTGGTTCAGTTTCACTTACCCGCCTGCTCCCCATAACTCTTAATTCTCTTATTGATCAGGAATCTACCTGTGACTTAAACATATTTAACGAGATAGCCTCCACTGCTTCAATGAGCAGAGAATTCCAAAGATCCACTACACTCTGAGACAAGAAACCCTTCCTCAACTCTGTTTGAAATTGACTCCCCCTTATTTTGAGGCTGTGCCTCTAGTTCTTATTTACTTTCTAAGCGGAAAGAATCTCTCTACCTCTACCCTGTCTAGCTCCTTCATTATCTTATATGTCTCTATAACATCTCCCCTCAACTCCTAAACTCCTACAAGTATAGGTCCAATCTACTCAATCTCTCCTCCTAAACTGACGCCCTCATCTCCGATAACAGCCTGGTGAATCTTCTCTGTACTCCTTCCAAGGTCAATATATCCTTTCGCAAATAAGGGGACCAAAACTGCACACAGTACTCCAGTTGCCTCACCAGTGTCTTGCACAGTTGCAGCAAGATCTCCCTACTTTTATATTCTATCCCCCTCACGAAAAAGGTCAATATTCCATTTGCCTTCTTGACATCCCCCCTGAACAGTTGAATTTTAATTTGAATGCTTCCTCCCACCGACCCCCTCAGGCACTGCCTTTAATGGACTATCAGCCTTTCCCCTCAATCCCTCTGCTCCCCCTCATCTCCGAGCCCACTCTCACTGGAAGAGAGAGGAGTATGTCAGTGTGGAACTGCTGTGTGAGATGGGCACTGAGGAGCTTTATGAGAGGAAAGCTTCCCTGGGATGAAGATCCCAGCCCAGTGTTAATGCTGTGAAATCTCGCACAGAGAGCCACCCAGGATCTATCATTGTATCCTATAAATCAGGGAGATTTACTGCAATGATGAAACAGGCAGCTCCTGGATGATGCTGGATGTTTCCTGATTTGGATTTCCATCACCAGTTTGACAATTCATCCAAAGTATTAGTGTCCCTTCGAGCTGCTGGGCTCGGCTGATTGGCCATTGTCAGTGAAAAAGTTTCAATCTCTCTGAAATTGGAATCAAATTCCTCCAGGCCAGGCAGCAAATGGGTGTGAGTGACTAGGCCGAAGCCTGGGCCTGCTGACCCTTTGGCTTTCACAAGACTCATCGTACTGAGACTCAGTCAGTCCTCACCATCCATCTCTCAGCTCATCACTTTCCCTCCAATCATTCCGTTTCCTGATTGTCAGACAAACGGAGATTGAGCTGGGAGTTTGCTGGTAATGTCATAAAGAGTGCTTTCAAAACATTGGCCTTTATAGATCAAAGTATTGAGTGTAAGAATTGGACTGTTATGGTGAGGTTGAATAAGACATTGGTGAGGCCGAATTTAGAGTATTGTGTGCAGTTTTGGTCACCTAATTACAGGAAGAATATTAATAAGGTTGAAAGAGTGCAGAGAAGGTTTACAAGGATGTTATCGGGACTTGAGAAACTGAGTTACAGAGAAAGGTTGAATAAGTTAGGACTTTTATTCCTTGGAGCATAGAAGAATGAGGGGAGATTTGATAGGGGTGTATAAAATTATGTTGAGTATAGATAAAGAGAATGCAAGCAGGCTTTTTCCACAGAGGCCAGGGAAAAAAACTTAGAGGACATGGATTAAAGGTGAAGGGAGAAATGTTTAAAGGAAATATTAGGGGGGACAGGTACATGGATGAGAGGGGTGTGGAGGGATATGGTGCAGGTCAGTTGGACTAGGCAAGAAAATAGTTTGGCACAGACAAGAAGGGCCAAAAGGGCCTGTTTCTGTGCTGTAATGTTCTATGGTTGTATGGAATAGGGCTTACATGAGATTGTGGTCAGTGTGCAGGCTCAATGAGCTGAATGGCTGCCCTTCCGTTCTGTAGAGATTCTATGATTCTATTCTATAATTCTGCACAGTCACCCAAATCTGAAATTGAACCCGGGTGCCTGGCACTGTGAGGCAGCCGTGCTAACCACTGTGCCACCGTGCTGCCTGCTCATGTGAGCCTGACTAGTAATCTTAAATTGATTGTTAGTTTAATTCTTAGCTCACTCGGGATTGTTCAGCAAGTGCTGTCCAATTGCAAAATCACATCTTGTTTTTGACATTATGTTCTATGTGACATTGTGGACGCTTTGGGCTGTTGAAGTACAACTAACACTCTAAACTAGCAAGCAGCCAAATGGAATGGTCGTTCGAATCGCAGTCCATCAGTTGGGTGTACAGCTTACACACACGGCATCACAACGGTATTGAAATTCATACAGCACATTACTGATTTGTGTGATAGGCAGAATATCTTTTTGGCTTGATGGCAGCATCCTGTTAACAGAGAATACCATTTGTGTGCAACATTAGTGGAAGCAGATGCGATAGTGATTTCTAAGGGTATCTTGACAAATACATGAAAAGGATGAGTCCTGAAGGTTCAGGAGTTTTAGTTCAGTCGGGCAGCATGGTCGGTGCAGGCTTGGAGGACTGAAGGGCCTGTTCCTGTGCTGTAATTTTCTTTGTGTTGTCATTGTCTCATAGCAATGAGAAATAGCAAGCTTCATTTGTTGTTCAAATTTGAGCTACTCTGTATGAATATAATTTGAGGGCAATTAAACACATGCTAAGGACCTAAACAGGCAGCCATGTTTGTGTGTTTGTCTTTTCTTAATCTTGGAATGTGTTTCTAATAAATAATAGCAAGCTTTCTTAAGTTTCTAAAAGAAAGGTTACTTATCCTACATAATTATAGTAGAATAACATAACATCACCATTTTGTCACATATACCAATGCAAAGATAAAGATTGTACAATTAATTTGGTCTTTAATTTATTATTTCCTATCTCTCATCTTCCAGGCCTGTGGTTTCTTAAATGAATTTGATGATTTAGAGACTTGTAAAGTGGAAGGTTCCTATTAGATTATGAGATTTCTTATAGAATATTGAACATTACAGCTCAAACAGGCCCTTCAGCCCACAGGTTGCACCAATCATACCAATACCTACCAGGCCATAGAATTATCTGTAACTCTCAATCCCATTTAATCTCATGTACTCATCCAGAAGTCTTTTAAAAAACCCCAGCGAGTTCGTCTCCACCACTACCGATTGCAGCCAATTCCATTCACTCACCACCCTCTGAGTGAAAAACTTACCCCTAACAAGTCCTCTGTACTTGTTGCCCAACACCTTAAACCTATGTCCTCTTGTAGCGACCATTTCAGTTCTGGGAAATATCCCCGGAGAATCCACCTTATCTATTCCTCCCAATGTCTTATAAACCTCTATCAGGTCGCCTCTCAACCTTCATCTCTCCAGGGAGAAGAGACCTAGCTCCCTCAACCTATCTTCATAAGGCATGCCTCCCAATCTAGGCAACATCCTTGTAAATCTCCTCTGCACCCTTTCAATAGTTTCCACATCCTTCCTATAGTGAGGCAGGATGACTGAATATTTTAATAGATCAATTCTTGTTAGGTGAGGCATTCAAAGGTTATTGGGGTTGGATGGAAATGTGGAATTCAAAACACAAATTAGCTATGATCTTATTGAATGTTGGAGTAGACTTGGGAAGCTGAACAGACTACTCCTACTGCCATTTTGTATGTTCATAAAAATTGGACATGAACAAGTTGTTAGGATGGCTACTATAAACAGGATCAAACACCCCTGAAGCTCAGCCAGTCTGGTTTGGATGGGAGAGATCATTGTGATAGATTGGGACGTTGATAGAGGCCATTGTGATTCAATCTTTATTTTTGCTCAGTGAGAAACGTGGAGACAGTCAGTCTGGAACCTCCATTGTCTTTAGTATTAGTCCATCTTTAAACAAAGAGACATGTGAATTCTACTGTGACCGTGAGGCAAACTCAGCATACGTTCATATTTAATTAAGTCTTCACTGGAGATTTGATACTGTCTATAGTCCAAATGCCAAAATCACATGATTTATGGCAGCCATCCTAACAGCTTGTTCGTGTCCAATTTTCATGAACATACAAAATGGCAGTAGGAGTAGTCCATTCAGCTTCCCAAGTCAACTCCAACATTCATTAAGATCATAGCTGATTTGTGTTTTGAATTCCACATTTCCATCCAACCCCAATAACTTTTGAACACCTCACCTAACAAGAATTGATCTATCTCCACCTTTAAAATATTCAGTCATCCTGCCTCCACCATCTTCTGAGAAAGATAATTCCAAAGTTACACAATACTCAGAGAAAAATATTCTCATCTCTGCTCTAAAAGAGCAACCCCTAATTATAAATTAGAGGCCCTAGTTCTGGATTTCCCCAGAGGAGGTAACATCCTTTCCATATACACCTTGTCAATACCTTCAATCAAGTCACTCCTCATTCTTGTAAACTCTAGTGAAAACAAGTCTAGTCTGTCCAAAACTTTCTTCGTAAGATAATTTGCTCATTCTGGAATATCAATTAAGTCTGAACCTCCTCCAGCACATTTACATCCTTCTGCAAATGAGACCTAAATGCTCACAATATTCAAGATGTGGACTTATCAATGCCCTGTATTACTGAAGAACAACATCCTTACTTTTAGAACATAGAACATAGAATTTAACATTTTTATGTTAAATTCCTCGTGTAATAAAGATAATGTTCCATTAGCCTTCTCAATTCCTTGCTGTATCTGCATGCTAACGTTCTGTGACTCAAACAATGGGACACCCAGATCCCTCCAAGGCTCAGAATTCTGCAGCTGTTCTCTGTTTAAGTAAAACTCTTTTTTTATTCTTCCTACCAAAGTGAATAGCTTCACATTTTCTCACATTATACACCATCTGCTAGATTTTTACCCACTCACTCAACCCAATCGATACCCATCAGCAACAAATATTTCTCTTCGGTATTCACGCAGGGAGATGTAAATGTAGTTGTGGAGAACACTGGGATACAGGGTTGTAAACTGGAAAGTATTGAAGTAGATAAGGAGGATGTGCTAGATATTCTTGAGGGTTTGAAGTTAGATAAGTCCCCTGGGCTGGACGGGATTTACCCTAGGATTCTCTGGGAGACAAGAGAGGCGATTGCAGAGCCTCTGGCTCTGATCTTCAGGTCATCGTTGGTTACGGATATAGTTCCGGAAGACTGGAGGATAGCGAATGTGGTCCCATTGTTCAAGAAGGGGAAGAGAGACTTTCCAGGGAATTATAGGCCAGTGAGTCTTACTTCTGTTGTGGGCAAAGTATTGGAGAGAATTATTAGGATAGGATTTATAGTTATTTAGAGAGAAATGAATTGATTGGGGATAGTCAGCATAGTTTTGTGAAGGGTAGGTCGTGCCTTACTAACCTCATTGAGTTTTTTGAAAAAGTGACCAAAGAGGTGGATGGGGGTAAGGCAGTTGATGTGGTATATATGGACTTTAGTAAGACGTTCAATAAGGTGGCCCATGGAAGGCTTCTGCAGAAAATGCAGATGTATGGGATTGAGGGTGATTTAGCTAATTGGATTAGGAATTGGCTAGCTGATAGAAGACAGAGGGTGGTGGTTGATGGAAGTTATTCATCGTGGAGTTTGGTTACAAGTGGTGTACCTCAGGGATCTGTTTTGGGGCCCCTGCTGTTTGTAATTTTTATAAATGATCTGGATGAAGGTATAGAAGGATGGATTAGTAAATTTGCGGATGACACCAAAGTTGGAGAAGTAGTAAGTAGATAGTGAAGAGGGGTGTTCTAGTTTGCAGAGAGACTTGGACAAGTTGCAGAGCTGGGCCAAGAGGTGGCAAATGGAGTTCAATGCGGAAAAGTGTGAGGTAATTCACTTTGGCAGGAATATCAAATGTGTAGAGTATAGGGCTAATGGTAGGACTCTTAATAGTGTTGATGAACAGAGGGATCTTGATGCATATGTGCATAGATCCCTGCAAGTTGGCAATCAAGTCGATAAGGTTGTTAAGAAGGCATACAGAGTCTTGGCCTTTATTGGTAGGGGGATTGAATTTTGGAGCCGCAACATCATGTTGCAACTGTACAAAACTCTAGTGCGGCCGCACTTGGAGTATTGTGTGCAGTTCTGGTCCCCACATTATAAGAAAGATGTGGAGGCATTGGAGAGGGTACAGAGGAGGTTTACCAGGATGTGGCCTGGTATGGAGGGCAGGTCTTATGAGGAGAGGCTGAGGGATTTGAGGTTGTTTTCGTTGGAAAGAAGGCGGCTAAGAGGAGACCTTATTGAAACATATAAGATGATTAGAGGTTTAGATAGGGTGGACAGTGAAAGCCTTTTTCCTAGGATGGAGAAAGCTAGCATGAGGGGACATAGCTTTAAATTAAGCGGTGGTAGTTATAGGACTGATGTCAGAGGTAGGTTCTTTACCCAGAGGGTGGTAAGGGTATGGAATGCCCTGCCTGCTGCAGTTGTAGATGCGCCAAGTTTGGGGGCGTTTAAGAGGTCAGTAGATAAGTTAATGGATGAAAAGGGAATGGTTTAGGTTGGAGGGTCATTGGTTTTTCTTAATTGGTCAGCGCAACATCGAAGGCCGAAGGGCCTGTTCTGCGCTGTAATGTTCTATGTTCTATCCTCGTCTTCTTCACAAAATAGTTTCCTATCTACATCTGTGTCATCTACAAATTTCTTGACTGTGCCTTCACTTCCTCGTCTAAGGCACTGATATAAATTGTAAAAGTTTGAGACCCAGCACAGACTCCTATGTTGATTTACAACACCTGGTTAAACACCAACAGATTTATTTGGAAGCACAAGCTTTCAGAGCATTGCTCCATCATCATCATCATCCCTTTGTTCCACATAGCTTTCTAATGTCCTGCCAGTCATTGAGTACTTTCTTGTCAAATTATTCCTTCCAAAATTTACCATCTCATACTTTACAGGATTAAATTCCATCTGCCACTTATCTGCCCATTTGACCATTACATCTGTATCTTCTTGCAACCCAACACACTCTACCTCACTGTTAACCACCCAGCCAATCAATCCGGAAACTTACTAATCCTACTCCTCATATAGTCATCAATGTCATTTATATAAATGATGAATAGGGATCCCTGTGGCACACCACTGGACACTGGCTTCCAGTCACTAGAGCAACCTTCTGTCATCACCCTCTGTCTTCTACAACTGAGTCAATTTTGAATCCACTTTATCAAATTACCCTGTATCCTAGCTGAATTTACCTTCTTTACAAGTCTCCCATGTGGGATCTTGTCAAAGGCTTTCCTGAAATCCATATAAACCACATCGACTGCACTACCCTCACCTACACAAAAAATTCAATCAGATTTGTTAGATTTGACGAAGCTATGCTGACTATCCCTGATCAAGCTTTGCTTCTCCAAGTGGAGGTAGATTCTCTGCTTCAGAGGTTTTCTAATAGTTTCCCTACTGCTGATATTCATTGGTTGGCTGGCAGTAACCAATGTCCAATCCAGCCTATTGGGAATTTTGGAAATGAACATTACTGCATCTATCACTTCATTAACTACCCTTTTCACAGCCTCAGGATGAAGTCCATCTGGACCCAGAGACACTTCAGCCCACACTTCATCAGCTTGTTCAAAACCATTTCTCTTACCATTACAATTTCACCAAGTTCCTCTTTCCCCTCCATCTCCTGACTTATAGCTATTACTGGAATGTTTTCTGTATCTTCTATCCTGAAGACAGAAGCAAAATGTTTGTTCATTTCATCCTTATTATTTACCATTAACTCCCTGTTCTCACTCTCTAGAGAGCCAACACTTTGCTTCTGCTGTTCCTTTTGAAATCCCTGTAGGGATTCTCAGTTTTACATTTCCAGACAGCTTCCTCTTAAACTCTAATTCCTTTATCCTGATTAACCTTCCAGTCATTCTCTGCTATCTTTATATTCTGATCAATCATCTGTCTTGCCACTCACCTTCATACAGTTACATGCTTTTTCTTTAAACTTGATACTTTCTTTAACTTCTTTAGTTAATCACAGATAATAGGTTCTCCTCTTTGAATTTTTCTTTATAGTAGAAATACTCTTATTTTGAATATTCTGAAATATCTTCTTAAATGTCTGCCACTGCCTCTCTACTGATCTTCCCACCACCCAGTGTCCCAGTTCACTTCAGTTGGCTGGGCTTTCATGTCCACAAAGTTGGCTTTATTTAAACTTACAATATTAGTCTTGGACCTACTCTTCTCCTTCAAACTGAGTGTAAAATTCAATCATACTGTGGTCACTGCTACCTGGGGGTGCCTTTACTCTGAAATCATTAATTAATCTGATCACGTTATGCAATGTTAGCACAGCTGCCTCACAGTGCCAGGGACACAGTTTCAATTCCCAGCTTGGGTTACTATCAGTGTGGAGTTTGCACATTGTCCTCATGTCTATGTGGGTTTCCACTGGGTGCTCCAGTTTGTTCCCACAGGTCAAAAATATGCTGGTTAGGCAGATTGGCCATGCCAGGTTGCCCCTTAGCGTCAGGGAAACTAGCTAGGCTAAGTACAAGGGGTTATGGGGAAAGGGTCTGAGTGGGATTGTGATCCTTGCAGAATTGATGGGCCAAATGGCCTCCTTCTGAGCTGTAGGATTCTATGAATACACACCAATATAACTTGTTCTTTGGTTGGTTCCAGAACCTGCTGCTCTAAAAACGGTCTCAAAAACATTCTATGAACTCCTCATCCAATCTGCTATTGTGAATCTGATTTTTCCAGTTTATATGGAAATTATAAATCACTCGTGAATATTGCCATCCCTTTACCAAAAGTACCCAATATTTTCTTCTTGCAGATGTTGTCTAACAATGTTATGACTGTTAGGGGGCGCTGTAGGCCACATCCATTAGTGTGATCCACTTAAAAGTACTGACTGAAATTTTATTTTTAACAACCTTTACTGAGCATAATAAACATATACACACAAATAAATGCTGACGAGATTCAGACATTTCATTCTGCTTTAATCCATATGCAGCTTAAACTGATTTCTATTGAGTGAATCACAAGACAAACGTCATGCGTTTGTTCACAGATTAAGCTACTCTCCATTTGGAGAATTGAATGAAACACTCTAAAATCAGCACACCCTGTCACTCTCTGTCCTAGGTTAATGGTGAGGGGTCCTTATCTAGCCTGGTCTACAGGGGACAGCAGAGCCACAGCAATGTGGTTTATTTCTAACTGCACTATGAATATGTTCGTAGAACATAGGAAAAACTACAGCACAAACAGGCCTTTCGGCCCACAAGTTGCACTGATCATATCCCTACTTATCAGGCCTATGTATAACCCTCAATCCCATTAAATCCCATGTACTCATCCAGACGTCTCTTAAAAGACCCCAGCGAGCTCGCCTCTACCATCACCAACGCAGCCAATTCCATTCACCCACTACCCTCTGAGCGAAAAACTTACCCCTGACATCTCCTCTGTACCTACTCCCCAGCATCTTAAACCTGTGTCCTCTTGCGGTAGTCATTTCAGCCCTGGGAAAAAGTCTCTCAGAATCCACCCGATCAATACATCTCAACATCTTATACATCTCCATCAGGTCACCTCTCATCCTTCTTCTCTCCAAGGAAAAAAGACCGAGCTCCCTCAACCTATCCTCATGAGGCATGCCGCCTAATCCAGCCAACATAATTGTAAATCTCCTCTGCACCTTTACAATGGCTTCCACGTCCTTCCTATAATGAGACAACGAAAACTGAGCACAGTACTCCAAGTGGGGTTTAACCTAGGGTCTTATACAACTGCAGCATTATCTCCCGACTACTAAACTCAATCCCTCGACTGATGAAGGCCAGTACACCATACGTCCTCTTAACCACATTCTCCACCTGCAAAACCGATTTGAGAATCCTATGAAACCGGACCCCAAGATCCTTCTGATCTTCCACGCTGCGAAAAGTCTTACCCTTAATATTATATTCGTTCATCCTATTGGACCTGCCAAAATGAACCACTACACACTTATCTGGGTTGAAGTCCATTTGCCACTTCTCTGCCCAGTCTTGCATCCTATCAATGTCTCACTGCAACTTCTGACATCCCTCCACACTATCCACAACACCTCCAACCTTTGAGGCATCGGCAAACCAACCGACCCATCCCTCCACTTCCTCATCCAGGTCACTTACAAAAATCACAAAGAATAAGAGTCCCAGAACCCTGGGGTACTCCACTGGTGATCGACCTCCATGCAGAAAAAGACCCACTCTTTGCCTTCTGCGGGCAAACCAGTTCTGGATCCACAAAGCAATGTCCTCTTGGATCCCATGCCCTCTCACCTTTTCAAGAAGTCTTGCATGGGGAGACCTTATCAAATGCCTTGCTGAAGTCCATGTAAACCACATCCACCGCTCTTCCTTCATCAACATGTTTAGTCACATTTTCAAAAAACTCAATCAGGCTCATAAGGCACGATCTGCCTTGACAAAGTCCTTTCCCTACATATGAACATACATATGTTCCCTATGTACATATAGGATTTATAGTTATTTAGAGAGAAATGAATTGATTGGGGATAGTCAGCATGGTTTTGTGAAGGGTAGGTCATGCCTTACTAACCTCATTGAGTTTTTTGAGAAGGTGACCAGAGAGGTGGATGGGGGTAAGGCGGTTGATGTAGTATATATGGACTTTAGTAAGGCTTTTGATAAGGTGGCCCATGGAAGACTTCTACAGAAAATGCAGAAGTGTGGAATAGAGGGGGATTTAGCTAATTGGATTAGAAATTGGCTGGCAGATAGAAGACAGAGGGTGGTGGTTGATGGGAGATATTCATCGTGGAGTTCGGTGACGAGTGGTGTGCCTCAGGGGTCTGTTTGGGGCCCCTGCTGTTTGTAATTTTTATAAATGATCTGGATGAGGGTATTGAGGGATGGATCAGTAAATTTGCAGATGATACTAAAGTTGGTGGAGTGGTAGATAGTGAAGAGGGGTGTTTTTAGTTTACAGAGTGACTTGGACAAGTTGCAGAGCTGGGCCGAGAGGTGGCAAATGGAGTTTAATGTGGAAAATTGTGAGGTAATGCACTTTGGCAGGAACAATAAATGTGTAGAGTATAGGGCTAATGGTAGGGCTCTTAATAGTGTTGGGGAACAGAAGGATCTTGGTGTATGTGTCAATAGATCCCTGAAAGTAGGCAGTCAAGTGGATAAAGTTGTAAGAAGGCTTATGGAGTCTTAGCTTTTATTGGTAGGGGGATTGAATTTAGGAGCCGCAGCATCATGTTGCAGTTGTACAAAACTCTAGTGCGGCCGCACTTGGAGTATTGTGTGCAGTTCTGGTCGCCACATTATAAGAAAGATGTGGAGGCATTGGAGAGGGTACAGAGGAGGTTTACTAGGATGTTGCCTGGTATGGAGGGCAGGTCCTATGAAGAGAGGGTGAAGGATTTGAGGTTGTTTTCGTTAGAAAGGAGGCGGCTAAGGGGGGATCTTATTGAAACATATAAGATAATTAGAGGTTTGGATAGGGTGGACAGTGATAGCCTTTTTCCTAGGATGGAGAAAGCTAGCACGAGGGGACACAGCTTTAAATTAAGGGTTATGAGTTATAGGACGGATATCAGAGGTAGGTTCTTTACTCAAAGAGTGATTAGGGAGTGGAATGCCCTGCCTGCAGCTGTTGTAGATGCGCCAAGTTTGGTGGCGTTTAAGAGGTTAGTTGATAAGTATATGGATGAGAAGGGAATGGTTTAGTAGGAGGGGCATTGCTTTTTATTTTGGTCGGCACAACATCGAAGGCCGAAGGGCCTGTTCTGTGCTGTATTGTTCTATGTTCTATGTTCTATATGAACATATGAATTGGGAGCAGCAGTAGGACACTTGGTCCTTGGAGCCTGCTCTGCCATTCAGTATGATCATTGGTGACCTGGCTGTGTCCTTCAGCCGATCTCAATAACCTTTCACCCACTTGTTAATTAAAATCTATCTAGCTCTGCTCTAAAATTATTCAAAGACCCCTGCTTCCACTGCCCTTTGAGAAAGAGAGTTCTAGAGAGTCCCAGCCCTCTGAGAGAAAACATTTCTTCTTATCTCCATCTTAAATGAACAATCCCTTATTTTTAAACAGTGAGCCCTAAATTACCCCACAAGTGGAAACGTCCTTTCCACATTCACCCTGTCAATATCCCCTCAGCATTTTAAAGGTTTAAATAATTTTTATTCTTCTAAACTCCAATGGATACAAAGTTAACTTCTCAAACCTTTCCTCATAAGATAAACTGTCCATTCCTGGTATTAGTCCAGCAGCCCTTCTCTGAATTGCTTGTAATATATTTATATCCTTTCTGAAGTAAAGAGACCAATACTATCCACAATATTGCAGATGTTCCAAGCTTACTGCTAAGCCACTCCCATCATGGCATGGAAATCGATTCACATAACATCACCATCATTGGGTCAAACTCCTGGAATTCCCTCCCTAACAGCACTGTGGGTGTACCTACACCATATGGATTGCAGCGGTTCAAGAAGCAAGCTCACCAGCACCTTTTCGAGGCCAATTAGGAATTGGTAGTAAATGCTGGTCAGCCAGCATTTATTACAAATATAAAATAATACGTTTTGAAATATTCTCAGAATTCAAATCAGATTCAATAAAAAATAACTTGAATAAAGTCAAATTATGTTTCTGATTAAACCTGTCAGTCCCTTAATTAAAACTGCCTGTTCAAATAGACACCAGATAATGAACACAATGCTACAGTTATTAGAAAGAAGCTTATTCCGAGAACATAGAACATAGAACATAGAACATTACAGCACAGAACAGGCCCTTCGGCCTTCGATGTTGCGCCGACCAATATAAAAAGCAATGCCCCTCCAAACTAAACCATTCCCTTCTCTTCCATATACTTATCAACTAACCTCTTAAACGCCACCAAACTTGGCGCATCTACAAATGCTGCAGGCAGGGCATTCCACTCCCGAACCACCCTTTGGGTAAAGAACCTGCCTCTGATATCCGTCCTATAACTATCACCTCTTAATTTAAAGCTGTGTCCCCTCGTGCTAGCTTTTTCCATCCTAGGAAAAAGGCTATCACTGTCCACCCTATCTAAACCTCTAATCATCTTATATGTTTCGATAAGGTCTCCTCTTAGCCGCCTTCTTTCTAACGAAAACAACTCAAATCCCTCAGCCTCTCTTCATTAGACCTGCCCTCCATACCAGGCAACATCTTGGTAAACCTCCTCTGTACCCTCTCCAATGCCTCCACATCTTTCTTATAATGTGGGGACCAGAACTGTACACAATACTCCAAGTGCGGCCGCACTAGAGTTTTGTACAGTTGCAACATGACGTTGCGGCTCCGAAATTCAATCCCTCTACCAATAAAAGCTAAGACTCCATATGCCTTCTTAACAACCTTCTCGACTTGACTTCCTACTTTCAGGGATCTATGCACATACACACCAAGATCCCTCTGTTCATCTAGACTATTAAGAATCCTACCATTTGCCCTATACTCTACACATTTATTATTTCTGCCATAGTGCATTACCTCACACTTTTCCACATTAAACTCCATTTGCCACCTTTCGGCCCAGCTCTGCAACTTGTCCAAGTCCCTCTGCAAACTATAACACCCCTCTTCACTATCTACCACTCCTCCGACTTTGGTGTCATCTGCAAATTTACTAATCCATCCTTCAATACCCTCATCCAGATCATTATAAAAATTACAAACAGCAGGGGCCCCAAAATAGACCCCTGAGGTACACCACTTGTCACCGAACTCCACGATGAATATCTCCCATCAACCACCACCCTCTGTCTTCTATCTGCTAGCCAATTCCTAACCCATTAGCTAAATCACCCTCTATCCCATACATCTGCATTTTCTGCAGAAGTCTTCCATGGGCCACCTTATCAAACGCCTTACTAAAGTCCATATATACCACATCAACCGCCTTACCCCCATCCACCTCCTTAGTCACTTTTTCAAAAAACTCAATGAGGTTAGTAAGGCACGACCTACCCTCACAAAACCATGCTGACTATCTCCAATCAATTCATTACTCTCTAAATAACTATAAATCCTATCCCTAATTATTCTCTCCAATACTTTGCCCACCACAGAAGTAAGACTCACAGGCCTATAATTCCCTGGAAGGTCTCTCTTCCCCTTCTTGAACAACGGGACCACATTTGCTATCCTCCAGTCCTCTGGAACCACACCCGTAACCAACGACGACCTGAAGATCAGAGCCAGAGGCTCTGCAATCTCCTCTCGCCTCCCAGAGAATCCTAGGGTAAATCCCTAGGATTCTGACGTTGCAGCTCTGAAATTCAATCCCCCTACCAATAAAAGCTAAGACTCCATATGCCTTCTTAACAACCTTATCGACTTGATTGCCAACTTTCAGGGATCTATGCACATATACACCAAGATCCCTCTGTTCATCAACACTATTAAGAGTCCTACCATTAGCCCTATACTCTACACATTTGTTATTCCTGCCAAAGTGAATTACCTCACACTTTTCCACATTAAACTCCATTTGCCACCTCTCGGCCCAGCTCTGCAACTTGTCCAAGTCTCTCTGCAAACTATAACACCCCTCTTCACTATCTACCACTCCTCCGACTTTGGTGCCATCCGCAAATTTACTAATCCATCCCTCAATACCCTCATCCAGATCATTTATAAAAATTACAAACAGCAGGGGCCCCAAAATAGATCCCTGAGGTACTCCACTTGTAACCGAACTCCATGATGAATATCTTCATCATGGTGGGTGAATTGTTGGAAGGTATTTTTAGAGACAGGATCTGCAGGCATTTAGAGATGCAAGGATCGTTTAGGGACAGTCAGCATAACCTTTGAGTAAAAAATTGTCTCACAAATTTGATTGAAGGGGGTAACCAAGAAGGTAGATAAGGACAGTGCAGTTGATGTTGAGTACATAGACATTAGCAGGACCTTTGACAAGGTATCGCATGGTAGGCTGTTGATAAAGTTAAATCTCTTGGGACCCAGGATGACATAACTAAATGGAAAAATAATTAGTTTCTTGACAGAATGTGGAGATGCCGGCATTGGACAGAAGCCAGAGGGTGGTTGTAGAGAGTTGTTTTTCAAACTGGAGGCTTGTGACAGGCGGTGTGCCCCAGGGATCAGTGCTGGGCCTACTATTATTTGTCAATCAGGTTAATGATCTGGCTGAAAATAAAGGAGGCATGGTTAATAAGTTTGCAGATGACACCAAGATTGGCGTCATAGTAGACAGTGGAGAAAATTATCTCAGGTTGCAACAAGATCTTGATCAACTGAGCTAGTGGGCTGACGAATGGCAGATGGCATTTAATTTAGACAAATGTGAAGGATGTATTTTGATAGATTGAACCAGGGCAGAACTTACTCAGTTAATGGGAGGCATTGGGGAGAATTACAGAACAAAGACATGTGGGGTACATGTGCTTAGCTCTTTGAAAGTGGAGTCACAGATGGACAGAGTGGTGAAGAAGGCATTCAGCATGCTTGGTTTCATTGGTCAGATCACTGAATACAGATGTTGGAAAATCTTGTTGAAATTGTACAAGACATTGGTAAGGCCATACTTGGAATACTATGTGCAATTCTAGTCACCTGATTATAGAAAGGACATTACTAAACTGGAAAGAGTGCAGAAAAGATTTATTGGGATGCTTCCAAGACTTGATGGTTTGAGTTAAAACGAGAGGCTGGATAGACTGGGACTTTTTCCTCTGGAGATAAGGAGGTGAGGGATGACCTTATAGAGATCTATAAAATAATGAGAGGCACAGATCAGCGAGATAGTCAATATCTTTTCCCAAATGTAGGAGAGTCTGAAACTAGAGGGCATAGGTTCAAGGTGAGAGGGAAGAAATACAGAAGTGTCCAGAGGTGCAATTTTTTTCACACAGAGGGTGCTTAGTGTTTGGAACAAGCTGCCAGAAGTAGTAGTAGTAGAAGTGGGTACAATTTTGTTTTTTAAAAAGTATTTAGACAGTTACATGGATAAGATGAGTATAGAGGAATATGGGCCTCTCATGGCAGGCAGTTGGGATTAACTCAGAGGCTTTAAAAAAAAGGATGGCATCAACAAGTTAGGCTGTATGAACTAATCTCCCAAAACTCACTGCAGCCAATGAGCAGCTTTTAGAAGGAGAATCGCTGATCAGGAAATCTAACAAATAATTTATACATTGCCTGAACTGGAATAGAATGTGATGACAAGTTATGTTGATTGAGGGGAAATTATTGTCCAGAAAATCTGAATTCCACATTTTTCTTCAAAATAGTGTCTTAGAATTGATTATATTCACCTGAGAGTGCAGACAACAGCTCATTGCAGCTCAGACTGAATCTCTGACAGTGCAGCACTCCCTCAGTACTGAGCCTCTGACAGTGTGGCACTCCCTCAGTAATGTGGAAGAGGGAGATGAACCCAGTGCTTTCTGCCTCAGCTGAAAGTCCCCCCCCACCCCGGTGACAAGGTTTAATTTTGATCAGATGATTCTCTTCAATTGTTTCTTCAGTAAGAACCGATCTCCTTGACTTTCTGTAATGAGGGCAGTTTGGCTTTAACAGGGAGAGTTGTCCTCCTTAACTCAGCAGCAAGTTGCTGGGAGGATCCATTTAGTGGGAAATTGTTGAGAGATTGAGAAGTGTATCGATCTCCACACACACGCTCAGTTTTGGAAAATGCAGCCTGGGCAATAAAAGAGAATCTGCATTTCCATCATTTTAAACTGACTGGGTTTTTCCAACATTGAATCCACAGCTAGATAGAGTGATTGTATGTTTAATTTGAGTTAATTAGGGTGACAGAGTTCCATGTTGGAGGATGTGGTTAATCTTTAGTTCAATATCAGGGAAATGAGCCGGGACTCGGAGGGAAGTAGAAATCGATGAGGGTCAGTGAGTGATTGTAGCCCAATCTCACTCATTGCAAATCCTGACAGTGATTTATATCACGAGGGGAAGCTCCACATTAATTAGAACATAGAACATAGAACATTACAGCACAGAACAGGCCCTTCGGCCTTCGATGTTGTGCCGACCAAAATAAAAAGCAATGCCCCTCAAACTAAACCATTCCCTTCTCTTCCATATACTTATCAATTAACCTCTTAAACGCCACCAAACTTGGCGCATCTACAACAGGCGCAACTTGGCGCAATCTACAATTGTCCCGAACAGACTTCACCTTAACTGGAGGATTGTTCACTTGCTCTCTTTTCTAAAACAAAGACCTTATATTAATCACTGGTTAGATCTTAGCTGGAATATTCTGGTCCTTTCACTGTAATAGATGTGTCCAAAATCCTGCAGCCTGGGAAAGAAAATAAGGAGAAAATGTTTCCAGTAACAGGAGGGTGGGAAACCAGAGGGACACAGATTGAAGAGAATTGGGAAAAGAACCAGAGGGAGGAATATTTTCAATGTGGTTCTTCCAAGGAGATAGAGAGGCAGAATGGGGCTGAATGGCCTCTTCTGTGTAGTTTGATTCTATGATTTTCCTCATGCTGCCCTCCAGCCTTTGAATAAAGCGGTTATTCCCCCTCCTTCTCCCACTCATCATTCTGTCTGTCAGATCCAGTTGAAGATGATGAGTTCAGGCGAGGGGAATATAAATGCTGCAACAGAGTGTGTTTAACTGGCAGTGAGCGAGCAGCTGTCTGAACCATCAGTGAGGCAAGACCTTTATTGCTGCCCCTGGCTGTCTGTTATTGATCACTGAAGAAATACACAAACAAAATATCAGCTTTGCAAATCAATCAGCAGGAATACCGGCCCAGACGGAACAGCCAATTGAAGGATACGTCGATAGGATGAGATGAAGGGAGGGGGGTGAGTGGGAGGAGGTTTGTGTGGAGCAGAAAGAGCAGCAGGGAGATGTTGGGCCGAATGGCCTGTTTCTGGACTGTGTGAACAACCAGCCTGGGAAGGAGGCTGATTTCTATTTGCTGATTGGAGAGTGAGAAAGCCAATGAATAGATCACCATCATTAAAGAGCTCCTGGCAGGAAGAATGATCAGAGTGAAATAATTACAGGAAATCAATGAGGGGATAATTGTACTTTATAGATTGCAGTCTGATCTATAAAATGCTCACGGTAACAGATTCTACCCAAAAGACATTATTACATATATTACTGAACCTTAGAGAATTGCAATGAAGCTGCTTTCCTCAGTTTAATGAAATTATTCAGTTTCATCACTGGAATTTTATCCAAATTTTCCTTTATTACATTTGGGATATTCTTTGGTTCAGTTTAAAAAGAAATCTTCATGTACTTTACCTGATAACACTAACCAGTCTTCCAAATCTCACATTGCCACAATTCCCAATATGAGCAGTTTACTGAACAGTGACCAATGAGACAGAAGCAGAGAACTCATGGGAGTATATTCTGTTCCTTTAAGTTAGTTTCACTATGTCCATGACATTGGGTACATCAACATAATGGAGTGCCGCACTGTCAGAGGGTCTGTGCTGAGGGAGTGCCGCACTGTCAGAGGGTCTGTGCTGAGGGAGTGCCGCACTGTCAGAGGGTCTGTGCTGAGGGAGTGCCGCACTGTCAGAGGGTCAGTGCTAACAGAGTGGCACACTGTCAGAGGGTCAGTACTGCCAACTGTGCTGTCTTTCAGTTTAGGCATGAAACTGCCAATCCATCTACTGTATTGGATGGATGCTGGTGTCCTATTCAATTGTTATCCCCAAACAACTTCACTGTAACTTATTTTCCACTCATGATCACATTGGTCTTCACAGGATTTTTCTATGTACAAAGGCAAGTAATATTCACACCACACAAATGTCAGGGCAATGACCATCTCCAACAAGAGAGGATCTAATCATTACCCTTTGATATTCAAAGACATTACCATCGCAAAATCCACCACTATCAATATCCTGTAGTTATCATTGACTAGTACTGAATTGGACTAGCTACATAAATACTGTGGCTACAAGAGCAGGTCAGAGGCTAGGAAACCTCCTGGTTCTGCAAAGCCTGTGCAGCACCTACAGGATACAAGTAAGGTGTGTGATGGAATACTCTCCACTTGCCTGGACGAGTGCAGATCCAAAAAGACTCAACAACGTTCCTTCAACAACAGTTTCCAAATCCCTGACCACTACCATCTGAAAGGACAAGGGCAGCAGATACCTCGGAACATCACCACCTGAAGGTTCTCTTGCAAGTCACTCACCATCCTGATTGGAAATTTATCACTTTTCCTTCACTGTCTCTGTGTCAAAATTCTGGAACTCCTTTCCTAACAGCACTGTAGGTTTACCTGCAGTGGTTCAAGAAGGTAACTCAGTGCTACCTTCTGAAGGGTAATTAAGAATGGGCAGTAAATGCTGGTCGCGCCAGCGATGGCCACATGCTGTGAAAGAATAAATAAAGTGACAACACATCGAAAATACTCAAACACTTTCAGACCTTCCCAGATTTTGAAATGCTTTAAAGAAATGGGACTTATTTATTGTAATTTTTGCACAATTAATTCTCAGTAACAGTGAGGTGAATGTTTAATTAAGAGTCATTAAGGTTGCACTCAGCTCACCAGATTGGAGTTCAATCAACACACGCTGTGTGGACCAGACAAACTCCCCTTAAAGCATTGTGTATGAAACACAGAGAGGCAGCGAAATGCAGAACAATCAAAAATCAAATCAAGTCTTTACTTCAGGGCAACGGCTGAAAAGCAGACATCTCACTGGAGAAAATCTCAGCTGCTTCAACAAAGGTGTCGGGGCTAATTATACATGCGAGTGGATAATAAGAGTGTTGGCAGATTGTGAGCTCCTTCTATTCCTCTGGGTACTTGCTGAATAATTAGTGGAACACACTCCAATCAGGAAGATGATAAGGATGTCACTGGCATCGGAACTGGAGCTAAACAGAATCTGCCCAACAAGACAGTGCTGCAAAATCAGTCTTTGCATCAAAGTGGACTGCAGTCAGACTGATCCTCCAGACACCAAGGGGCTGGAATCAGACTGTTCCCCCCAGACAACAAGGGGCTGGAATCAGACTGTTCCCACCCAGAGCATGGACACCCCATCACCCACAGGTCAACAGAACACTACCTACGATTGGCTGAGCCTGTTTTCAGACTTTGCCTGCCATTGGCTGAATCAGCTCTCAGACACCGTTTGCCATTGGCTGAGAATAAACTGACCTGTTCTGGGGATTTGGCTGAGGAATGGAGTGTGGGAATGGGATGACTGGAAAAATTAGGAAAAAGAAATTGAAAGAAAATCTGATTTTAAACGAACTGTCAAGATTTGGATGCTTCAGGTAATGGCGAGAAAAAATGAAAAACATCTCCAGATTGGCCGGGGTGCTTGGTGGTCAATTGAGTATTTTTGAAATTAATTACTATTGTAAAATGGCAGCTGAATTTAGCACAGCAAGATCCCACAAACAACACACAGACCAGAAAATCTGTTTTGATAATGTTTGTTTTTTTTATTTATTCATAGGCATCACTAGTTAGACCAGCATTTATTGCCCATCCCTAACTGCCTCTTGAGAATGTGATGGTGAGCTGCCTTCCTGAACCTCTGCAGTCCTTTAAGTGTAGGTACACCCACAGTGCTGTTAGGGAGGGAGTTCCAAGATTTTGATCCAGTGACAGTGAAGTAACAGTGATATATTTCCAGGTCAGGATGGTGAATGACTTGGAGGGGAATCTGCAAAGGAGGCATTCCAAGGTTTCTGTTGCTCTTGTCCTTCTCATGAGCTCTCTACCTGACCACAGCTCCTTGGCAATTATTTATTAAACCATGGTGAATTTGTCAGAGGGTCAGTACTGAGGGATGCTGAATTGTCAGAGACTTTGTTCTGAAGGTCAGTGTGAAGGATTTTAATGGTGATAGTTCCAACTCAGAAAGGTATGGGGCTTAGGGGGGAACCTCCAAGTGTTGGTGTGTCAATGGTCCTGGGACGGAAGTTGTTGCCTAAGGTGGTGGAAGGAGTGAAAGTTGTAGTTTGTGAATGGGGTGCCAATCAAGCAGGTTTCTTTGTCCTAGATTGTGTTGAGCTTCTTCAATGCAAAGGGTGAGTATTCCATCAAGATAATAGAACATAGAACATTACAGCACAGAACAGGCCCTTCAGCCCTCGATGTTGCGCCGACCAATTAGGAAAAAGCAATGCCCCTCCAAACTAAACCATTCCCCTTTCATCCATAAACTTATCTACTAACCTCTTAAACGCCACCAAACTTGGCGCATCTACAACTGATGCAGGCAGGGCATTCCATACCCTGACCACCCTCTGGGTAAAGAACCTACCTCTGATATCCGTCCTATAACCACCACCCCTTAATTTAAAGCTACGTCCCTTCGTGCTAGCTTTCCCCATCCTAGGAAAAAGGCTATCACTGTCCACCCTATCTAAACCACTAATCATCTTATATGTTTCAATAAGGTCTCTTCTTAGCCGCCTTCTTTCTAACGAAAACAACCTCAAATCCCTCAGCCTCTCTTCATAAGACCTGCCCTCCATACCAGGCAACATCCTGGTAAATCTCCTCTGTACCCTCTCCAATGCCTCCACATCTTTCTTATAATGCAGGGACCAGAACTGTACACAATACTCCAAGTGCGGCCACACTAAGTTTTGTACAGTTGCAACACGATGTTGCGGCTCCGAAATTCAATCCTCCTACCAATAAAAGCTAAGACTCCATATGAACATAGAACATAGAACATTACAGCACAGAACAGGCCCTTCGGCCTTCGATGTTGTGCCGACCAAAATAAAAAGCAATGCCCCTCCAAACTTAACAACCTTGTCGACTTGATTGCCAAATTTCAGGGATCTATGCACACATACACCAAGATCCCTCTGTTCATCAACACTATTAAGAGTCCTACCATTAGCCCTATACTCTACACATTTGTTATTCCTGCCAAAGTGAATTACCTCACACCTTTCCACATTAAACTCCATTTGCCACCTCTCGGCCCAGCTCTGCAACTTGTCCAAGTCTCTCTGCAAACTAGAACACCCCTCTTCACTATCTACCTCTCCTCCGACTTTGGTGTCATCCGCAAATTTACTAATCCATCCTTCAATACCCTCATCCAGATCATTTATAAAAATTACAAACAGCAGGGGCCCCCAAACAGACCCCTGAGGCACACCACTCGTCACCGAACTCCACGATGAATATCTCCCATCAACCACCACCCTCTGTCTTCTATCTGCCAGCCAATTTCTAATCCAATTAGCTAAATCACCCCCTATTCCACACATCTGCATTTTCTGTAGAAGTCTTCCATGGGCCACCTTATCAAACGCCTTACTAAAGTCCAGATATACTACATCAACCGCCTTACCCCCATCCACCTCTTTGGTCACTTTCTCAAAAAACTCAATGAGGTTAGTAAGGCATGACCTACCCTTCACGAAACCATGCTGACTATCCCCAATCCATTCATTTCTCTCTAAATAACTATAAATCCTATCCCTAATAATTCTCTCCAATACTTTGCCCACAACAGAAGTAAGACTCACTGGCCTATAATTCCCTGAAGGTCTCTCTTCCCCTTCTTGAACAATGGGACCACATTCGCTATCCTCCAGTCCTCCGGAACCACACCCGTAACCAACGACGACCTGAAGATCAGAGCCAGAGGCTCTGCAATCTCCTCTCTTGCCTCCCAGAGAATCTTAGGGTAAATCCCGTCCGGCCCAGGGGACTTATCCAACTTCAAACCCTCGAGAATTTCTAGCACATCCTCCCTATCTACTACAATATTTCCCAATTTGCAACCCTGTACCTCAGTGTTCTCCATAGCTACATTTCCAGCACTCTGCGTGAATACCGAAGAGAAATATTTATTCAGTGCCTCACCAATCTCCTCAGGCTCCACGCACAACTTCCCACTGCTGTCTATGACTGGCCCTAATCTTGCCTAACCAATCTTCTATTCTTAACATATCGAAAGAAAGCTTTAGGATTCTCCTTAATCCTATCAGCCAACATCTTCTCGTGTCCCCTCTTAGCTCTCCTCAATTCACTTTTTAGCTCCTTCCTGGCTAATCTATAGCTATCCATTGCACTAACTGAGCCTTCCAGCCTCATCCTGACATAAGCCTCCTTTTTCTTCTTAACCAGCAAATCAACTTTTTTCGTACACCAAGGCTCTCTTACTCGACCATTTCCTCCCTGCCTGACAGGGACATACTTTTCAAGGACTCGCAGCAGCTGCTCCTTGAATAAGTTTAGTTTGGAGGGTTATTGCTTTTTATAATGGTCGGCGCAACATCGAAGGCTGAAGGGCCTGTTCTGTGCTGTTATGTTCTATGTTCTACAACAGAAGTAAGACTCACCGGCCTATAATTCCCCAGAAAGTCTCTCTTCCCCTTCTTGAACAATGGGACCACATTCGCTATCCTCCAGTCTTTCTGGCACTATACCCGTAACCAACGACGACCTGAAGATCAAAGCCAGAGGCTGTGCAATCTCCTCTCTCACCAATGTTTGATCAAATATGGCATCAAAGAGCCCCAGCAAAACTAGAGTCAATGGGAATCAGGGGGAAAACACTCCTTTAGTTGGAGTCACATTTGGCACAAAGGCGGATGGTGGTGCTAATTGAAGGTTAGTCATCTCAGCTCCAGGACATCAGTGCAGGAGTCACTCAGGGTAATGTCCTAGGTGTAACCATCTTCAGTTGCTTTATCAATGGCCTACCTTTTATCATAACTTTTAAAGATACACCATAGAAGCATTCTTTCTGGTTGTATCACAGCTTGGTATGGCTCCTGCTCCACTCAAGACTGCAAGGAACTACAAAAGGTTGTGAATGCAACCCAATCCATCATGCAAACCAGCCTCCCATCCATTGACTCTATCCACACTTCTTGCTGCCTTGGCAAAGCAGCCAGCATAATTCAGTACTCACATAGTAAAAATATTGTCGAGGAGAATACTGAGATACAGCTATTAGACTAGACAGGATTAAGGTTCATAAGGAGGAGGTGTTAGATTTCTGGAAAGTATGAATGTAGGTAAGTCCCCTGGGCCAGATGGAATTGATCCTAGGATTCTCTGAGAGACTATGAAGGAAATTGAAGAGCCTTTGGCTTTGATTTTTGTGTCATCATTGTCCACAGGAATAGTGGCAAAAGACTGGAGGATCACGAATGTTGTCCCCTTGTTCAAGAAGGGGAGTAGAGACAACCCTGGAAATTATAGACCAGTGAGCTTTACTTCTGTTGCGGACAAAGTTTTGGAAAGGATGATAAAAGATAGGATTTATAATCATCCAGAAAGGAATAATTTGTTTAAGCTTAATCAGCACGGTTTTGTGAAGGGTAAGGTCATGCCTTACAAACCTTATTGAGTCCTTTAAGAAGGTGACCAAAGAGTTGGATGAGGTTAAAGCAGTTGATGTGATGTATATGGATTTCGGTAAAGTGTTTGATAAGGTTCCCCATGGTAAGCTCCTGCAGAAAATATAGAGGTCCAGCTGAAAGAAGACAGAGGGTGGTGGTTGATGGGAAATGTTGATCCTGGCGTTTAGTTACTAATGGTGTATCACAAGGATCTGTTTTGGGGCCACTGCTGTTTGTCATTTTTATAAATGACCTAGATGAGGACGTAGAAGGATGTGTTAGCAAATTTGCGGATGACACTAAAGTCGGTGGAGTTGTGGACAGTATGGAAGGATGTTGCAGGTTACAGAGGGACATAGATAAGCTGCAGAGCTGGACTCAGAGGTGGCAAATGGAATTTAATGCAGAAAAGTGTGAAGCGATTCACTTTGGAAGGAGTAACAGGAATACAGAGTACTGGCCTAATGGTAAGTTACTTGGTAGTGTGGATGAGCAGAGAGATCTTGATGTCCATGAGCGTAGATCCCTGAAAGTTGGAACCCAGGTAAATAGGGTTGTTAAGAAGACATAATGTGTGTTAGCTTCTATCGATAGAGGGATTGAGTTTCAGAGCCATGAGGTCAAGTTGCAGCTATACAAAACTCTGGTGTTGCCACACTTGGAGTATTGCATACAGTTCTGATTGCCACATTATAGGAAGGATGTGGAAGCATTGGAAAGGTATAAGGGAGATTTCCCAGAATGTTGCCTGGTATGGTGGAAAGGTCTTATGAGGAAAGGCTGAGGGACTTCAGACTGTTTTCTTTAGAGAGAAGAAGGTTAAGAGGTGACCTAATAAAGGCTTATGAAATGATTAAAGGACGAGATAGGGTGGACAGGGAGAGCCTTTTTTCTCAGATGGAGATGGCTAGCACAAGGAGACATAGTTTTAAATTGAGGGGTGATAGATATAGGACAGATGTCAGAGATAAGTTCTTTACTCAGAAAGTAATAAGAGCATGGAATGCTCTGCCTGCAACAGGAGTGGATTCGCCAATATTAAGGGCATTTAAATGGTCATTGGATAAACATATGGATGAAATTGGAATAGTGTAGGTTAGATGGGCTTTAGATTGATTCCACAGGTCAGTGCAACATTGAGGGCCGAAGGACCTGTACTGTGCTGTAATCTTCTATGTTCTATAATTAAAGACCTCATGCACCCCGGACATTCTTTCTTCCACTTTGTTCTGTCAGCATAAAGATTCAAAAAACTGAGGTTATGTACTAACCGACTCGGAAACAGCTTCTTCCCTACTGCCATTAGACTTTTGAATGGACCTACCTTGCACTAAGTTGATCTTTCTCTACACCCTAGCTATGACTGTAACACTACATTCTGCACTCTCCCCTTTTCTTCTCAATTAACAGTATGCTTTATCTGCATAGCATGCAAGAAACAATACTTTTCACTGTACACTAATACATGTGACAATTATAAATCAAATCAAATAAAGACCAGGAGTGAATCATAGAATCATAGAATCCCTACAGTGCAGAAGGAGGCCATTTGGCCCATCGAGCCTGCACCAATACCACCCAGGTCCTATTCCCGTAACCCCACATATTTACTCTGCCAATCCACCTGACACAAAGGTCAATTTAGCATAGTCAATCCACTAACACTCACACCCTTGGACTGTGGGAGGAAACCTGAGCACCCAGAGGAAATCCATGGAGGCAGGGGGAGAATGTGCAAACTCTACTCAGACAGTGATCTGAGACCAGGATCGAACCTGGGTTCCTGGTGCTATAAGGCAGCAGTGCTAACCACTGTGCCATCATGCCACCTCCGGTGGGGATGTTTGCTGATGAGTTCATAATGTTCAGCACCATTTGCCACTCCTCAGATCCTGAAGCAGTGTGTCCAAATATAGCAAGATCTGGATAAAAGTAATAAGCTGCAGTTCTGATGAAAGGTCATCCAGGCTTAAAATGTTGGCTCTATTCTCCTCAGATGATGTCAGATCTGCTGAGATTTTCCAGCACTTACTGATTTTCTTTCAGATTCCAGCACTTACAACAATTTGCTTTCATAATAGTACTTAAAGTGGCAAGTAATCTTTGTGCCACACAAGTGCCGGGCAATGACCATCACCAACATGAGAGAAACTAACCATTGTGCCTCAATGTTTACTGGCATTACCAGCAAATTAAAATTGAACAAGACTAGCCATGTAACTAACAGGCTAGGAACCTTATAGGAAGTCAGTTCCTGACATCCAAAACTCATCCACCATCTACAAGGCACAAGTCAGGAGTGCAATGGAATTCGCCCCACTTGCCTGAATGAGTGCAGCTTCAACAACACTCAAGAAGTTTGACTATCCAGGACAAAGCAGCCTGCTTGATTGTTACCCCTTCCACAAACATTCAGTCCCACAACACCAAAATATATCACGTTTGCTTCACTGTCACTGGGTCAAAATTTGGAACGCCCTCCTGAACATCACTCTGGGTGTACCAATACAGCAGGAACTGCAGCAGTTCAAGAAAGCAACCCACAACCACCTTCTCAAGACGCATATAGCATTGGGCAATAAATGCTGGCATAGCCAGTGATGCCCAGATCCAAAAGCTGAATTAAAAATTAAATATTGCAGCCCTCATATTGTGAAATAAGTGATAAGAAACAGGAGCTTTCTTTGCCCATGAGACCTCACAATGTCCAAGAGTTAAAAGCATAAATGTAGACCCAAACACCAGGTGGAGCTCTGCTGCTGTTCAAAATAAGCATTCATGGGAAACTTTCATTCAACTGAGCCAGTACTGACCCTCTAACAGTGCGGCATTCCCTCAGTACTGACCCTCTGACAGTGCGGCACTCCCTCAGTACTGACCCTCTGACAGTGCGGCATTCCCTCAGTACTGACCCTCTGACAGTGTGGCACTCCCTCAGTACTGACCCTCTGACAGTGCGGCACTCCCTCAGCACTGACCCTCTGACAGTGCGGCACTCCCTCAGCACTGACCCTCTGACAGTGCGGCACTCCCTCAGCACTGACCCTCTGACAGTGCGGCACTCCCTCAGCACTGACCCTCTGACAGTGCGGCACTCCCTCAGCACTGACCCTCTGACAGTGCCCCTCTCACTGACCCTCTGACAGTGCGGCACTCCCTCAGCACTGACCCTCTGACAGTACGGCACTCCCTCAGCACTGACCCTCTGACAGTACGGCACTCCCTCAGCACTGACCCTCTGACAGTGCGGCACTCCCTCAGCACTGACCCTCTGACAGTGCGGCACTCCCTCAGCACTGACCCTCTGACAGTGCGGCACTCCCTCAGCACTGACCCTCTGACAGTGCGGCACTCACTCAGATGGCAGAAGAGATGGGAAGAGTTGTGGTGGTGATGATGGGGAGAGTTTGGTTTGAGTGGAAGGTGTGGATTGTGTGAAGTGTGTGCTGTCTGATGCTGGTGTGTGTGAGGTTTGAAGGGAATCTTCTTGCCGAGTGTGTTATTAGGAGTAAAGTACAAGGCCGTCAGTAAGAGTGGGTTATTCAGTAGGGAGCTGCTGTCAGAATGAGATTCCGAAGCTGCTGAACTGATATTGATGTTTCTGTGCACTGGCTGCAGAGGGAATAAGTCTCACTGACCTCTGCTCTCTACAATAGAATACACCCCATTCATTAGTGAGAGGGTCATCATCCCAATGTGACCAGATTTACATTTTGGAAACGTGGAACTTGTCATCCTATCTCTGACCTTTGACCGAGTCTTTTCAGTGGGAACGAGAGTGTGATCAGATCCAATCCACACAACAGGATGAAGCAAGCAAAGTGAGGTGGGAACAAGAGGAAAATGAAGGGAGTCAGAATCTGTGGGGCAGAGAGAGAGAGAGATTTGGAAACATTCACTCATTTCTGGGGAATCTGGGTTGGTGAGAAATCTCCTCACTGTGTAAATGACTAAACAATCAGTCCAAGGATAAGAAAAGTGAAAAGATTGGAGATTCAAGTGGAAACAATTCCAGCTGATTAAAATTTAAACAGGCGACATCAGGGCCAGGTATAAATAATTAATAAACTGTGTGCAGAATGCTGTCTAGGTTTGACCTTCAGATCAGCACTGCACTGTCAAAGGATTTCCTTAAACCTTTCATTAAAGCTTCCAATTGTCTTTCTAGAATCCTTAATTCCAGGAATTGGTCCGGATTCTGAGGCTGGAATCAGAACAGGGAGAGTTTGGAGAAATGATTAACAGCTTCTGCTCAGAACACAAGATTTACATTTCTATAGCACCTGTCACCTATTCAGTAAGTCGCACATTGCTTCCAGCCAATGGGGGAGCCTTTCTAAAGCATAGTCACCATTGTAACATAGGAATTGTGGCAGTGAATTTGTGCACAGCAAGCTCCCACAAACAACAATGTGATAATGGTCAGATCACAAGATTTAGCAATTAAATATTGACAAAAATATGGGAGAAGATCCCCATTTCTCTGCCAATAGATCTCATAGCCACCTAGATCACAACTCTTCACATCTGACATTCTGGAAGGACTCCATTGCACTCTCTCAGTTCCTGCGTCCCTCATAACTGACCCTCTCACGCTGCTGCTCTCCCTCAGCACTGTCGATATGACTTCCTTTTTCCTCAAGTGCGGCACTCCCTCAGCACTGACCCTACAGTGCGCACCCCCTCAGCACTGACCCTCTGACAGTGCGGCACTCCCTCAGCACTGACCCTCTGACAGCGCGGCACTCCCTCAGCACTGACCCTCTGACAGTGCGGCACTCCCTCAGCACTGACCCTCTGACAGCGCGGCACTCCCTCAGCACTGACCCTCTGACAGCGCGGCACTCCCTCTGAGCATCTGACCCTCTGACAGCGCGGCACTCCCTCCCATGCCAACCGGACCTTCTCAGGAGCCGAGCAGTTTAGCAGTGGAGCAGCTGCGGACTAGTCCAGGGAGCTCCGGGTCAAACACCACACCAGGGTTTTTGTGTGGTGAGAGATGGTGTTGTATTTTTTGGATTGATTCTGATTGAGTGACAGATTGGACAAGTTGAGTGAGGCTGTGATCACTCAGCAAATTGCAGGCAGTTTGACAGGGAGTTCCTGCAGTGAGATTTCACCCTGGCTAACACAGTGTGTAAAACTAGTGTGGGAGATTGCAGAGTTACCCCAGCAATCCCTTATCATTTATATCATCAGAGAGTGTGAAGGACCATCTTCCCATCCAGTTTCAGTGTTTCCCATTCATGTGTTAACAGAATGCGCTCTGATATATTTGTGTTGTGATCACAAGCTGGGTGGATTTTATATCAGGAACTCCTGCCCTGCCTCAGCGAGAGAGATCAGCTCACAGTCTGCTGCAGGATACGAGTCAGCAAATCACCACACAACACAGCTTCTACTTTCAACCTGAACCGTTTATCTCCATTAATGGATTCTCTTTGTCAAAACTTAGCTGGAGGATAAACACTCAGACAGGGAGTTGGGAATGTGATTCTCTCGGAAGTTAAATTAATGACTGTGGGGAATGTTGAGTGAGGTTAGGAGATGTCTGTCGGATCTCAGTCATCAGTCAAAGCTCACAAAGTGTTTCCCAGCTGTATCAGAGTAAGCTTACACGTGTTTGTGAAATAGAACATAGAATACTACAGCACAAACAGGCCCATCGCCTGTTGCGCCGATCATACCTAATCTACTAGGCCATAGAACTATCTTTAACTCCCATTAAATCCCATGTACTCATCCAGAAGTCTTTTAAAAGACGCCAGCGAGTTCGCCTCCACCACCACTGACGGCAACCGATTCCATTCACTCACCACCCTCTGAGTGAAAAACTTACCCCTAACATCCCCTCTGTACTTGCCCCCCCAGCACCTTAAATCTGTGTCCTCTTGTAGCGACCATTTCAGCCCTGGGAAATAGCATCCGAGAATCCACTCTATCTATTCCTCTCAACATTTTATAAACCTCTATCAGGTTGGCTCTCAATCTTCGTCTCTCCAGGAAGAAGAGACCTAGCTCTCTTAACCTGTCTTCATAAGGCCTGCCTCCCAATCCAGCAACATCCTTGTAAATATCCTCTGCACCCTCTCAATAGCTTCCACATCCTTCCTGTAGTGAGGCGACCAGAACTGCACACAGTACTCCAAGTGGGGGTACTGTAGTCTAAATTATTCCAACTCCTTTCCAGGACAAAGCAGCCCCCTGTGACCAGGACTCCATTCCGTGTCTTAAACATTCCCTCCCTCTCCCAGCAGTGCCCTGTGGTTCCAGTGTGGGCCACCTACAAGATACACTGCAGCAAGGTGTCACTTCCTTTGAAGCAGCTCCCAAATGTCCCTCCCACCTAGAGGGACAAGGACAGCAGATACATGGAAACACCACCACCTGTAAATTCCCCTGCAAATCACAGAGCACCCTGAGGATGTGAAAGATGCTATAGAAATAAGAACAAAGAAAATTACAGCATAAGAACAGGCCCTTTGGTCCCTCAAACCTGCACTGACCATGCTGCTGATGTGAACTAAAACCTTTCCCTATGTTATGTGAGACATCGCTGAAAGTCTTCTTAAAGTCTACATAAACTGCATCCACTGTTCTCCTTGGTCAACTCTACTAGTTACATCCTTAAAATATTCCAATAGATTGGTATATTTTAAATCAAGCATGATTTTCCTTTTGTAGTTCCATGCTGACTGTGCCTGATTATCCTACTGCCTTCCAAATGCTGAGTTATGAAATCCTTAATAATGGACTCTAGCAAATTCCTCAGTACTGATGTTAGGCTCACTGATCTATAATCCCCTGTTTTTTTTTCTCTACCTCCCTGTTTGAATCATAGTTTTACATTTGCCATTCTCCAATCTGTAGGAACTATTCCAGAATCCAAAGAATTTTGGAAAATGACCATCAATGGATCCATTATTTCCAGGGCCACTTCATCTGAAATGAAGATTATCAGGGCATGGAGATTTATCCACCTTCAATCCCATCACATTCTTACAAACCATTTCTTTGCTAATGCTGATTTCCTTCACCTTCTCACTGATTGAGCAAAGAATAGAAAACAAAGATATGTTCAGCACAGATACAGACCCTTTGGCCCTCCAAGTCTGTGCGATCATGATGCTTGCCGAAACTAAAACTGTTTGCACTTACAGAATCCATATCCTTCCATTCCCATCCTATTCATGTATTTGCCCCTTAAATGCCGCTGTCATACCTGCTCCTATCACCTCCCAGACAGTGCGTTCCAGACATTCACCACCCTCTGTATAAAAAAACCTACCTCGCACATCTCCACTAATCTTTTCCTCTTGCACCTTAAACCTGTGCCCCCTAGTAACTGACTCTTCCACCCTGGGAAAAAGTTTCTGACTATCCACTCTGTCCACGCCTCTCATAATCTTGTAATCTTCTATCAGGTCAGCCACCAACCTCCGCTATTCCAGCGAGAACAAACTGAATTTATCCAACCTCTCATCACAGCTAATTCCCTCCAAACCAGACAGCATCCTGGTAAATCTCTTCTGTACCGTCTCCAAAGCATCCACATCTTTCTGGTAATATGGCAACCAGAATTGTACACAATATTCTGTATGAGGCCTAAAGATGATGAGCAGCTGCAGCGTGACCTGCCAATTTTTATACTCAATGCCCTGATTGATGAAAGTGAGATGTTGTATGCCTTCTTAGCTACCTTATCCACTTGCTTTGCCACTTTCAATGATCTATAAACAAGTACACCCAGATCTCTCTGCCTGTCAATACTCCCAAGGATTCTGCCATTTATGGTATAATTTCTACATGCATTGGATCTTCCAAAATGCATTATCTCACATTTGTCTAGATTAAGATCCAACAACAAAAATAATACTTGCCCAGCACCCTCTGCCTCCTGCCACTGTTGTTGGAACTGCACGCATCCAGGCAAGTGGAGAGTATACCACTATACTCCTGACTTGTGCCTCGTAGATGGTAGACAGGCTTTGAGGAGCCAGGAGGTGAGTTGTTCACCGCAAGATTCCAAACTCTGACCTGCTGTGATAGCCACAATATTTATATGGCTAGATCAATTCAGTTTCTGGTCAATTGTAACAGCCAGAATGTTGAGAGTGGGGTTTCAGGGATGGCACTACCATTGAAAATCAAGGGGAGATGGCTGGATTGTCTCCTGTAAGAGATGATCATTGTTAGCACTTGTTTTGAACAAATGTTACTCGCCAGTTGTCAGCACAACCCTGAATATTTTCCAGATCTTGCTGTATTTGGACATGAACTGCTTCAGTAACTGAAGAGTGGCAAATGCTGCTGAACATTGTGCAATCATCAGTGAACATTCCCACTTCTGACCTTATGATGGAGGGAAAGTCATTGATGATGCAGCTGAAGATGATTGGACCTCAGACACTCACCCTGACGGACTCCTGCAGAGATGTTCCGGACATGAGATGATTGATCTCCAATCATTTTCCTTTGTGCCAGGTATGCCTCTCAGAGTTTTCCCCTGATTCCCGTTGATTCCAGTTTGCTCAGGCTCCATGATGTCAAAGGCTGTCACTCTTACCTCATCTTTGGTATCCACTCTTTTATCCATGTTTGAACCCAGCTGAAATGAGGTCAGGAGCTGAGTAGAAACTAAACTGTCAGTGAGCAGGTTATTGCTGAGGAAGCATTATGCCTCTTGTTGGTTCCCTCACTATCTGCCGTGGTCCCAGTCCAGCAGTGATGCTACTGAGTCACCCAGAGAACATTCTACATCTGCTATCCTTAGTGTTTCCTCCACATAGTGTTCAATTTGAAGGAGAACTGATTCATCAGCTAAGGGGGGACAGAACATGGTACTCAGCAGGAGGTTTCCTTGCCCATGTTTGGCCAGGTGCCATCAGACTGCATGGCATCTGGAGTTGATGTTGAGGACTCCCAGAGCAGCTCCTCCTGATTGTGTAGCACCATGCCAACACCTCTGCTGGATCGCTCCTGCTGATAGGACAGGGCAAAGTGTTTCACATTGTTAACCCTAGATTAGTTTAATTGTATTTATCATTCCCACAAGTAGGCTTACATTAACACTGCAATGAAGTTACTTTGAAAATCCCCTTGTCGCCACTCTCCAGTGCCCGTTTGAGTACACTGAGGGAGAATTAAGCAAGGCCAATGCACATCCAGCACGTCTTTCAGACTGTGTGAGGGAACCCATGCAGACACAGGGAGAACATACAAATTCCACACAGACAGTGACCCAAATGGGAATCGAACCTGAGTCCCTGGTGCAGTGAGGCAACAGTGCTAACTACTGTGCCATCATGCCACTCATGATAATGTGAACAGGGAATGAGGAGAATCCATTTGGAGAAGGTTACTGTCTCCTCTGTATGTGTGAGAAGCAGCTTCACTGAAAGATTCTAAACTCAAAACCAATTCTCACTGAAACTCCAATCAATATGAAGACAGAACGAGGCTCGGGGTTGAGGGGAGTCAGTTTGTAAATGGAAATAAGGAACTGATTGATGGATAGATTCACAGCTTTCTTTCCAGGAACATTATCATTTGCCTTGGAAAACCTTCCCCATTCCTGATGTTTCAGAAATGTTTAATTTACACTGAAACCCAATGGAGAATCGAAGCTGGTCAGTTGTCCAGTTACAGGTAAATTTCTGAAACTTTTCACTTGCTGCAACTGACGTTGATCCCGGATCCTGGTTTTGGGAATAGAGTGATTCCCCACAATCTAGAGGGTTGGATTGCTATAGGACAGGACTCTATAATAACCTGGAAAAGCAGAAATTCTGGGAATGTGCAGATTGAATCCGGAATAGTGTAGCTGTTGAGAGGATCTAACAGTGCAGAATGAGGCCATTCAGCCCATTGTGCCCATGCTAGCTCTGCTAACAAGCAATTTGATTAATCCCACACTCCTGCTCATTCCCATAAACCTGATATTGACTCAACCAATATCATTAAAAGAGATGATCACAGTGAGGCTCACGGGATCTTGCTGTGTACCAATCGACTGCTGCATTTCATCAGTGACCTCACTTCAAAAGTACCTCATTGGCTGTGAAGAGCTTTGGGGTGTCCTGAGGTGGTGAAAGGGGCTATAGAAATGCAAATGTTTTTCTTTCTTATATTGCAGTTCTGATTCCACAGAAGGCCTTTTCTACAAAGTGTCTGAGATCAAACCCTCTCCCTTTCCAGCGGTCACAGTGAAATCTCTCTGAATTAACTGATTCTCATTGTCAGTTTGTGTTCACTGAGGATGATAAAGTTCTTTGTAGACACAGAAACAAAGATTTCTCCCATCTCCAGTATCCTAACATGCTCAGATTACACATCATACAGATGATGGCAGTTTAATACTTTGGTCACGGAGGAAGCATAGATTGAAAGATTGTCCCTGTAAATGTTCCAGACACACAGTTTAACGTTTCTATTAACAGGGAGCTGCTGTTTTACCCGCACTGTCTAATTAGCCAATGGCCAGTGTCAGGGGTCACTGAGGTCCAAACCAATCAATAAATCAGAGCATTCTGAGCGATTGAAGCACACGTGTATATTCAGCCTGTGTGATACCACAGAGACTATCCAACACCCCCACACCCCCCGCCCTCCCCCCAATACTGTTCACGGAAGATCTGAAGCTCAGGATTGAAAGCGAGTGGTTTGACGACATCTCACTAACAAGGAGACCTTTCTCAAACAGCACGAGGGAGAGACTGGGAGCTGGGATCCTTCACCAGGATTCTGAGTTGATGGCATAGAGTATTCATCCACCCCCTCCCTATTCATGTATCCATCCAGATGCCTCTTAAATATTGCTAATGTGCCTGCTTCCATCACCTTCTTTGACAGCACATTCCAGACACCCACCACTCTCTCAGTGAAAAACTTTCCCCATACATTTCCCTTAAACATTCCTGCTCTCACCTTGAACCTGTGCCACGTTGTAATTGACACTTCCACCCTTGGAAAAAGCCTCTGACTATCCACCTTGTCTATGCCTCTTGTAACGTTGAAGACCTCTATCAGCCTCCATCTTTCCAGTGAAAATAATGCTAACTTATTCAACCTCGCCTCATAGTCAATGCCCTCAAGACCAGATAGCATCCTGGTGAACCTTGTTTGCACTCTCTCCAAAGCTTCCCCATCCTTCTGGTTGTGTAGCCACAAGAACTGCACACAATAGTCCAAATGCATCCGAATCAAGGTTTTATATAGCTGCAAGATAATTTGCCAATTCTTGTATTCTGTGTCCCAGCTGGTGAAGGCAACCATACCATATGACTTCTTAATCACCTTGGCCATCTGTATTGTCACTTTTAGGAACTGTGGATCTGCACACCCAGATCCCTCTGTATAGAACATAGAACATTGAACATAGAACACTACAGCACAAACAGGCCCTTCGGCCCACGAGTTGCGCCGATCACATCTATATCTACCAATCCACAGACCTATCTATAACCCCCTATCCCATTCGTTCCCATATACTCATCCAGAAGTCTTTGAAAAGACCCCAGCGAGTTCGCCTCTACCACCTCCAATGGCAGCCGATTCCATTCACTCACCACCCTCTGAGTGAAAAACTTACCCCTAACATCTCTGTATTTGCTTCCCTGCACCTTAAATCTGTGTCCTCTCGTAGTGACCATTTCAGCTCGGGGAAATAGCCTCTGAGAATCCACTCTATTCCTCTCAACCTTTTATAAACCTCTATCAGGATGTTAATGTTCCTCAGGGTTCTGCCATTTACAGTACAATTCACATCTAAATTGGATCCTCCAAAATGCATCATCTCTTTTGTATGGATTAAACTCCATCTGCCATTTCTGTGCCCAGGTATCCAATCTATTTCAATCCTATTGTATCCTCTGACAATCCCGGCACTATCAGCAACTCCACCAATCTTCATGTCATCTGCAAACTGACTCATCAACCACATTTTCCTCCAGATTATTTATGTATACTACTAACAATGGAGGTCCCAGCACTAATTCCTGCAGAACACCACTAGCCACAGATCCCCATTCTGAAAAACACCCTTCCATTGCTACTCTCTGTCAATTCTACCAAGTCAATTCTGTATCCATCTAGCCAGCCACCTCGCATCCCATGTGATTTTAATTTTTGTGACATATGGGACCTTGTCAAATGCCTTTTTAAAGTCCATATAAACTACATCCACAGCCTTTCCCTCATTAATTATCTTTGTCACCTCTTCACCAAACACAATCAAGTTGATAAGACATGACATTCCCTGTACAAAACCATGCTGCCTGTCACTAACTAGCCCATTTTCTTCCAAATGTGCATACATTCTGTCCTCAATATCTTCTCCAAAAGCTTCCCCACCAATGATGTCAGGCTTACCGGCCTATAATTTGCTGGATTATCCCTGCTTCCCTTCTTAAAACAAAGGAACAACATTAGCTATTCTCTAGTCCTCTGGAACCTCACCGATTGTCAAAGAGGATGTGAAGATATCTGTTAAGGCCTCAGCTATTTCTTCTCTTGCCTCCCTCAGTAACCTGGGATCAATCCCTAAGGACTTGTCTATCTTAATGCAATTGAGGATACTCAATACTTCCTGCTTTGACATATTGACAATTATTATGTAATCCTAAAGCGCAGAGGGAGGCCATTGGGTCCATCGAGTCTGCAGTGACCACAATCCCACCCAGGCCCATTCCCAGAATCCCATTCATTCACCCTAACAAGACCCACTGACACCAAGGGGCAGTTTAGCATGGCCAATACAACTAACTCACAAATCATTGGACTGTGGGAAAAAACTGGAGCACCCAGAGAAAACCCACGCAGACATGGGGAGAACATACAAACTCCACAGAGCCAGAGAGCCAAAGCCAGGAATTGAACCTGGGTCCTAGGCATTGTGAGACAGCAGTGCTAATCAGTATGACTCTTGTCAGACCCTAGTTGGAGTATTGTGCGCAGTTCTGGTCGCCTCATTATAGGAAGGATGTAGAGGCTATTGAGAGAGTTCAGAGGAGATTTACAAGGATGCTGCCTGGATTGGGAGGCAGGCCTTATGAAGATAGGTTGAGGGAGCTGGGACTCTTCTCACTGGAGAGATGTAGGTTGAGAGGCGACCGGATAGAGGTTTATAAAATGTTGAGAGGAATAGATAGGGTGGACTCTCAGAGACTATTTCCCCGAGCGGAAATGGTCACTACGAGAGGACACAGAATTAAGGTGCAGGGAAGCAAATACAGAGGAGATGTTAGGGTAGGCTTTTCACTCAGAGGGTGGTGAGTGAATGGAATCGGCTGCCATCAGAGGTTGTTGAGGCAAACTCACTGGGGTCTTTTAAGAGACTTCTGGATGAGTATATGGAAAAGAATAGGATAGGGGGTTATAGATAGATCTGTGGATTGGTAGATGTGATCAGCGCAACTCGTGGGCCGAAGGGCCTGTTTGTGCTGTACTGTTCTATGTTCTATGTTCTATAACACTGTGCCCCTGGGAATTGAACCCGGGTCCTAGGCACTGTGAGGCAGCAGTGCTGACGACTATGACACTGTGCCCCCGAGAATTGAACCCGGGTCCTAGACACTGTGAGGCAGCAGTGCTAACCACTGTGACACCATGCAACCCAATTTTCTCAGTAATGTATTGCAATTTCTGGCATTACTTCATAAACTGTTGTGATCTAAACACGCTCACCAAAAGAGAGAGACCCAATTGGAGATCCATTAATCATTCGAGATTGATAAATTTTAGCTGGCTAATGATATTAAAGGATATGGAGAAAAGATGGGGCAATGGAGTTAGGATACAGCTCAGCCATGATCTCAATGTGGAAAGTTAAGATTGAAATCAAGAGAGCAAAAAGGGGACAAGAGATTATTTTGGCAGATAAAGCAAAGGAGAATCAAAAAATCTTCTACAAATATATAAAAGACAAAAGAGTAATAAGGGAGAAAGTTGGGCCTCTTAAGGATCAATAAAGTCACCTAAGTGTGGATCTTCAAGAGATGGGTGAGATCCTAAATGAATATTTCTCATCACTATTAACTATTGTGAAAAGCGTGGATGTTAAGGAAATAAATAGTGATGTCTTGAGATGTTTACATATTACAGAGAAGGAGATGCTGCAAGTCTTAAAGTGCATCAAGGTAGCTAAATCCCTGGGACCTGATGAAGTGTATCGCAGGTCATTGTGGGAGGCGGGAGGAAATTGCAGGTCCCCTGGCCAAAATATTTGAATCATCGAATGTCATGGGTGAAGTGCCTGAAGATTGAAGTGTGGCAAATATAGTGTCTTTGTTTCAAAAGAGCTGCAGGGAAAAGCCTGGGAACTATTTGTGATGGCAAATTGTTGGAAGGTATTTTGAGAGATAGGTTCTATAAGCATTTAGAGACGCAAGGGCTGATTAGGGTCACTCAGCATGACTTTGTGAGTTGAAAATCATCTCACAATTTAATTAAGTTTTTTGAAGGGATAACCAAGAAGGTAGATGAGGGCAGTGCAGTTGTTGTTGTCTACATGGACTTTAGCAAGGCCTTTGATAAGGTAGCACATGGTAGGTTGTTGCATAATGTTAAACATCTTGGGATTAAGGTGAGGTATCTATATGGATACAAAATTGGCTTCTTGAAGAAGCCAGACAGTGGTTGTAGAGGGCTGTTTTTCAAACTGGAGGCCTGTGACGGTTGATGTGCCTCAGGGATCAGTGCTGGGTCCACTGTTATTTGTCATTTATATTAATGAGTTGGGTGAGAATATAGGAGGCATGGTTAGTCAGTTTATGACGCCAAAATTGGTGGTATAGCGAACAGTGAAGAAAGTTATCTCCAAATGCAATGGGATCTTGATCAATTGGGCCAGTGGGCTGACAAATGGCAGATGGAGTTTAATTTAAACAAATGCGAGATGATGCATTTTGGTAAATTGAACCAGGACACAACTTTATCAATTAATAGTAGGGCACTGGGGAGAGTTACAGAACAAAGAGATCAAGGGGTATGTATTCATACCTCCTTGAAAGTGGATTCACAGGTGGAAAGATTGGTGAAGAAGGCATTCAGCGAGCTTGGTCTCATTGGTCAGAACATAGGGCATCCTAACTCCTAAATACAGGAGTGAGGATGTCTTGTTGAATTGTACAAGACATTGGTAAGGCCATACTTGGAATACTGTGTGCAATTCTGGTCACACTACTATAGAAAGGGTATTATTAAATTAGAAAGAGTGCAGAAAAGGTTTACTATGAAGCGACTGGGTCTTGATGGATTGAGGTATAATAGATAGAACATTACAACGCAGAACAGGCCCTTCGGCCCTTGATGTTGCGCTGACCAATTGAGAAAAAGCAATGACCCTCTAACCTAAACCATTCCCTTTTCATCCATAAACCTATCCACTGACCTCTTAAACGCCTCCAAACTTGGCGCATCTACAACTGCAGCAGGCAGGGCATTCCATACCCTTACCACCCTCTGGGTAAAGAACTACCTCTGACATCCGTCCTATAACTACCACCCCTTAATTTAAAGCTATGTCCCCTCGTGCTAGCTGTCTCCATCCTAGGAAAAAGGCTATCACTGTCCACCCTATCTAAACCTCTAATCATCTTATATGTTTCAATAAGGTCTCTTCTTAGCCGCCTTCTTTTTAACGAAAACAACCTCAAATCCCTCAGCCTCTCTTCATAAGACCTGCCCTCCATACCAGGCAACATCCTGGTAAACCTCCTCTGTACCCTCTCCAATGCCTTCCACATCTTTCTTATAATGTGGGGACCAGAACTGCACACAATACTCCAAGTGCGGCCGCACTAGAGTTTTGTACAGTTGCAACATGACGTTGAGGCTCTGAAATTCAATCCCCCTACCAATAAAAGCTAAGACTCCATATGCCTTCTTAACAACCTTATCGACTTGACTGCTTACTTTCAGGGAGCTATGCACAAATACACCAAGATTCCTCTGTTCATCAACACTATTAAGAATCCTACCATTAGCCCTATACTCTACACATTTATTATTCCTGCCATAGTGCATTACCTCACACTTTTCCTCATTAAACTCCATTTGCCACCTCTCGGCCCAGCTCTGCAACTTGTCCAAGTCCCTCTGCAAACTATAACACCCCTCTTCACTATCTACCACTCCACCGACTTTAGTGTCATCTGCAAATTTACTAATCCATCCTCAATACCCTCATCCAGATCATTTATAAAAATTACAAACAGCAGGGGCCCCAAAACACATCCCTGAGGTACACCACTTGTCACCGAACTCCACGATGAATAATTTCCATCAACCACCACCCTCTGTCTTCTATCAGCTAGCCAATTCCTGATCCAATTAGCTAAATCACCCTCAGTCCCATATATCTGCATTTTCTGCAGAAGCCTTCCATGGGGAACCTTATCGAACGCCTTATAAAGTCCATATACCACATCAACTGCCTTACCCCCATCCACCTCTTTGGTCACTTTTTCAAAAAACTCAATAAGGTTAGTAAGGCACGACCTACCCTTCACAACACCATGCTGACTATCCCCAATCAATTCATTTCTCTCTAAATAACTATAAATCCTATCCCTAATAATTCTTTCCAATACTTTGCCCACAACAGAAGTAAGACTCACCGGTCTATAATTCCCAAGAAAGTCTCTATTCCTCTTCTTGAACAATGGGACCACATTCGCTATCCTCCAGTCTTTCGGCACTATACCTGCAACCAACGGCGATCTGAAGATCAGAGCCAGAGGCTCTGCAATCGCCTCTCTTGTCTCCCAGAGAATCCTAGGGTAAATCCTGTCCGGCCCAGGGGACTTATCTAACTTCAAACCCTCAAGAATATCTAGCACATCCTCCTTATCTACTTCAATACTTTCCAGTTTACAACCCTGTATCCCAGTGTTCTCCACAATTACATTTGCATCTCCCTGCGTGAATACCGAAGAGAAATATTTGTTCAGTGCCTCTCCAATCTCTTCAGGCTCCACGCATAACTTCCCACTACTGTCTCTGACTGGCCCTAATCTTGCCCTAACCAATCTTCTATTCTTAACATATCTAAAGAAAGCTTTAGGATTCTCCTTGATCCTATCAGCCAAAGTCTTCTTGTGTCCTCTTTTAGCTCTCCTCAACTCACTCTTTAGCTCACTCCTGGCTAATCTATAGCTATCCATTGCACTAACTGAGCCTTCAAGCCTCATCCTGACATAAGCATCCTTTTTCCTTTTAACCAGCAAATTAACTTTTTTCGTACACCAAGGTTCTCTTACTCGACCATTTCCTTCTTGCCTGACAGGGACATACTTATCAAGGACTCGCAGTAGCTGCTCCTTGAATAAGCTCCACATTTCAGATGTGCCCAGTCCCTGTAGTTTCCTAGTCCAACCTATGCACCCTAATTCCCTCCTTATGGTCTCATAATTACCATTCCCCCAGCTATAACTACTGCCCCCAGCTTCATGCCTATCCCTATCCATCACTAAGGTGAACGTAACCGAATTGTGGTCACTATCACCAAAATGTTCACCATCTTCCAAGCCTAACACCTGGTCTGGCTCATTGCCCAGCACCAAATCCAATGTAGCCTCACCTCTAGTTAGCCTATCTACATACTGAGTCAAAAAACCTTCCTGCACACTTTGTATAAAAACGGACCCCTCTAACGAGCTAGAGCTACAGCTATTCCAATCAATATTAGTAAAGTTAAAGTCCCCTCAAGATAGGTTGGATAGACTGGGGCTTTTTCTCTGGAACATAGGAGGTTGAGGGGTGATTTATAGAAATCTATCAAATAATGAGGGGTGTAGATCAACTAGATAGTTATTTTCTTTTCCCAAAGGTAGGGGAGTCTAAAACTAGGAGGCATAGGTTGAAGGTGAGAAGGAGAGATACAAAGGTGTTCAGAGGGGTATTTTTTTTCACACAGAGGGTGGTGGTTGTCTGGAACAAGCTGCCAGAGGTAGTAGTAAAGGTGGGTACGATTTAATCTTTTAAAAGACATTTAGATAGTTAAATGGGTACAATGGTTATAGAGGGACATGGGCCAAATCCGGGCAGTTGGGATTAGCTTAGTGTTTAAAAAAGAAGTGACATGGACAAAGAACAAACAACAAACAACAAAGGACAAGCTTATTGCTCTGCTTATCAGCCTGTCTCATCGATTCGACTGCTCATGTCTGGAATTCAATGGTCAGACAGGAGTAAACAACAACTTGCATTTATATAGCACCTTTCACTGGGGAAATCAGCCCAAGAGCAGAAATTGGAAGATGTTAAGACAGGAGACCAAAGACTTTGGTGAAAGAGGCAATTTTTAATCAGTGTCAGAAAGGAGATGAGTGAGGTGGAGAGGTTTAGGGAGGGAATTCCTCAGCTTAGGGCCCAGGCAGCTGAAGGCGTGACTATTAATAAAAGAACAACAAAGAACAAAGAACAACACAGCACAGGAAACAGGCCCTTCGGCCCAACGAGCCCACGCCGCCGTCCTAACGTCTTAATGACATATCCTTGACTTTAGGCTATGCCTATTGTTGAAGATTCCAATATAGGGACCAATATAGGGACAATTTGTTACCCAATCAGCCTAAGAGCACATTTTTGGGATGTGGGAGGAAACCGGAGCATCCAGAGGAAACCCACGCAACCACGGGGAGAACGCGCAAACTCCCGCTGACACAGGCCCAAATCCATGTGTCAGCACAGCAACAGCGATAGACTCTGAGCTGTCATGTTGCCCATCAGATGGTCCAGTTTAAGCATACACTGACGACGTGAAGCACTAGGCCACTCCTGAAGCAACCTCCAAGAGCAGCTCTCGCACGACATGCCGCATGCATGCCCCTTGTTGGTCAACAAGGTGGACCGAATTGCCTGCGGAAACAAATAAGACTTAATTAAACATGCTAAAAAAACTAAGACATTCCCGAGACGAAACTAAAAGATAGTCTACTACTATTTGGTCTCCCGATATTCAAACAATCCTGCTATATCCCTCTATCCGCAGACCGCTCATGTGGCTGTCCAAGAGACCCTTAAACAACCCTAGCGTGCCTGCTCCCACCACCTTACTCGGCAGTGCATTCCATACCCCCACTACCCTTTGTGTGAAAAACTGCCCTCTAATATTTGTCTTATACATAGCCCCCCTCACCCTGAGCCCGTGACCCCTCGTTCTATCCATTTCTAATGGTGGAAAAAGCTTACCACCATTTACTCTAGCTATACCCCTCATAATCTTATATACCTCTAAAAGATCCCCTCTCAGCCGACGTCTTTCAAGGGAAAACAACCCCAGTGTTTTCAATCTTTCCTCGTACGACAGCCCTTCCATACCAGGCAGCATCCTGGTAAATCTCCTCTGCACTCTCTCCAGGGCCTCTACATCCTTCCTGTAGTATGGCGACCAGAACTGGATGCAGTACTCCAGATGAGGCCTAACCAACGTTCTATACACCTGCAACATCAGACTTCTACTCTTGTATTCTATACCCCTTCCTACGAAGGCTAACATACCATACGCTTTTTTTTACCACATTCTCCACCTGTACTAACACCTTCAGAGACTTGTGAACTTGCACCCCCAGTCTCTCTGCATCTCTATACTCCGGATAGTTTTACCTTTTATCCTATAACTCCCCTCTACATTATTCCGGCCAAAATGCATCACCTCGCATTTATCGGGATTAAATTCCATTTGCCATCTATCTGCTCAATCTACCAGCCTATCTATGTCATGTTGTATTGCCAGGCACTGCTCCTCAGTACCCGCCAATCCAATCATCTTAGTGTCATCAGCAAATTTGCTGATCACACCACCTATCCCCTCTTCCAAGTCATTTATATACACCACAAATAGAAGGGGTCCTAGTACAGAGCCCTGTGGCACACCACTAGTGATAGACCTCCAGTCGTAAAAAGAGCCTTCCACTCTTCCAAAAAGAGTGAAGGTTGTGGGAGATGGACAAGAGGGCAGAGTTGGAGGAATGATGAGATTTTGGATCGTTGTGACCCCTGACCTTCCCAAAAGGAGCCAATCAAATTCCAGTTCTGCTTTTCTTCATCCTCGGTTCATGTGAAATCTGATTGGCTGAGAGAGGAATGTTCACCAGGGCGATCTCTCTGCTCATCCCACAATGGGGAAGCAGATGGATTCCCATTGGCTGATGTCTTGCCCCATGACGGTGATTGCAGTTTGTGGAAGGAACTTTTCTTCTTTTGATGAAGTGATTAAGAGAAACCACTTATTGAGCTGCCCTCCGTTCAACTGAATTGTCCACTGTGCTGAGCAAAGTCCTGCTCTCTATCCCATTACTGTCAGCTCCAACTCATCCTTAACGCTTCACCTCACTTCACGCTCTGACACCACGGCAGATGAACAAGATCACCCTCAATCCCAGGCTTCAGACACTGAGCAACAAGGACAGAAATTCATTGCATCAAAACATCACAAGCCAAGGTTATCATCATCACAAATTAAATCACTCACCTTGAGAGGAAATAATGTTTCTGCTGAGAGCTGGGAAATGAAGCCATCAATGAATTCACTCCCAGGATACTGAATATGGGGCTAAAAGAAGACATGATGTTGTTTTGGCAGTCAAGATGAAGGATAATCCTTAGAGTTTCTGCAAGTATATTAAGAGCAAAAGGATAGTAAGGGATAAAATTGGTCCTCTTGAAGATCAGAGTGGTCAGCTATGTATGGAATAAAAAGAAATGGGGGAGATATTAAATGGGTTTTTGCATCCGTATTTACTAAGGAAACTGGCATGGAGTCTATGGAAATAAGGCAAACAAGTAGGGAGGTCATGGAACCGATACAGATTAAAGGGGAGGAGGTGCTTGCTATATTGAGGCAAATCAGAATAGATAAATCCCCAGGATCAAACAAGGTATTCCCTCGGACCTTGAAGGAGACTAATGTTGAAATTGCAGGGGCCCTGACAGATATATTTAAAATATCTGTATCCACAGGTGAAGTGCCGGATGATTGGAAGATAGTTCATATTGTTCCATTGTTTAAAAAAAGCTCAAAAAGTAATCTGGGAAATTATAGGCTGGTAAATTTGATGTCAGTGGTAGGTAAATTATGGGAAGGATTTTTAAGAGATTGGATCTACAAATATTTGGATAGACAGGGACTTATTAGAGAGAGTCAACATGGTTTTATGTGTGGTAGGACATATTTAACCAATCTATTAAAGTTTTTCAAGGAGGTTACCAGGAAAGTGGATGAAGGGAAGGCAGTGGAGGTTGTCGACATGGACTTCAGTAAGGTCTTTGATAAAGTCCCACATGGAAGGTTAGTTATGAAGGTTCAGTCGCTAGGTATACATGGAGAGATAGTAAATTGGATTAGACATTGGCTCAATGAAAGAATGATGTAAAGATGCCGGCGTTGGATTGGAGTGGTAAGAACTCAGTAAGAATTTAGCAACACCAATTATTAATCCAACCGATTTATTTGATAGTAAAATAGCGAGCTTTCAACACTCCCGTGTCTTCATCAGGCAAGTGCAGTGTTGTGTTGAAAGCTCGCTATTTTACTATCAAATAAATCGGTTGGATTAATAATTGGTGTTGCTAAATTCTCAATGAAAGAAGCCAGAGAGTGGTAATGGAGGATTGCTTCTCGAGTGGAGACCTGTGACTAGTGGTGTATCACAGGGATCAGTGCTGGATCCATGATTACAGACACAAGGAGAAGTTGTAGTTGATTACAGAGATAGGAAGAGATTGGAGGGGGTTACAGAGATAGGGAGTACACAATATCAATGATCTGCTTGATAATGTGGTAAAGTGGATCAGCAAATTTGCTGATGATACAAAGACTGGAGGTGTAGTAAACAGTGAGGAAGGTTTTCAAAGCTTGCAGAGGATCAGCTAGAAAAATGGGCTGAGAAATGGCAGATGGAATTTAATGCAGACAAGTGTGAGGTATTGCACTTTGGAAGAACAAACCAAAGTAGAATAAACAGATAAATGGTAGGAGACTGAAGAGTGCAGTAGAACAGAGGGATCTGGGAATCAGATACATAATTGCCTAAAAGTGGCAGCAGAGGTGGATAGCGTCATAAAGAATGCTTTTGGAACATTGGCCTTTATAAATCAAAGTATTGAGTATAAGATTTGGAATGTTATGGTGAGGTTGCATAAGACATTGGTGAGGCCGAATTTAGAGTATTGTGTGCAGTTTTGGTCACCTAATTACAGGAAGAATGTTAATAAGGTTGAAAGAGTGCAGAGAAGGTTTACAAGAATGTTGTCGGGATTTGAGAAACTGAGTTATAGAAAAAGATTGAATAGGTTAGGACTTTATTCTCTGGAAGGTAGAAGAATGAGGGGAGATTTGATAGAGGTGTGTAAGATTTTGATGGGTATAGATAGAGTGAGTGCAAGAAGGTTTTTTCCACTGAGGCTAGAGGATAAAAAAACTAGAGGATATGAGTTAAGGATGAAGGGGGAAAAGTTTTAAGGGAATATTAGGGAGGGCTTCTTCACACAGAAAGTGGTGGCAGTTTGGAATGAGCTGCTGGATAAAGTGGTGAACGTGGGCTCACTTTTAACATTTAAAAAGTACATGGATGAGAGGGGTGTGAAGGGATATGGTCCATGTGCAAATCAGTGGGACTAGGCAAAAAATGGTTTGGCACAGCCAAGAAGGGCCAAAAGGCCTGTTTCTGAGCTGTAATATTCTATGGTTCTTTGGTTCTATGGTCGATTCAGTGGGAGAAGAAGATGAGGGGTTGGGGAAGTGTTTAATCATTGAATGTTGTGCTAATCGCTGCCACTGATGTAGTTCAGCCAATCAAATGATGAGAAAAAGGTGTCCCCTTGAAACTGAGCCAGAACTGTCCAAAGGAATGAAATATTGGCTCACTGTCCAATACTGAGTGTACTCCCTATCTCTGTAACCAACTGCAATCCCTCTCTGTCTCTGTAACCAACTGCAACCCCTCCCTGTCTCTGTAACCAACTGCAACCCCTCCCTGTCTCTGCAATCAACTGCAACCCCTCCCTGTCTCTGCAATCAACTGCAATCCCTCTCTGTCTCTGTAACCAACTGCAATCCCTCCCTGTCTCTGCAATCAACTGCAATCCCTCCCTGTCTCTGTAACCAACTGCAACTTTTCCCCATCTCATGTATCTCACATACATACATGGTGTGTATGTGCATAGATCCCTGAAAGTAGGCAGTCAGATCGAGAAGGTTGTTAGGAAGGCATATGGAGTCTTGGCTTTTATTGATAGAGGGATTGAATTTCGGAGCAGCAACGTCATGTTGCAACTGTACAAAACTCTAGTGTGACCGCACTTGGAGTATTGTGTGCAGTTCTGGTCCCCACATTATAAGAAAGATGTGGAGGCATTGGAGAGGGTACAGAGGAGGTTTACCAGGATGTTGCCTGGTGTGGAGGGCAGGTCTTATGAGGAGAGGCTGAGGGATTTGAGGTTGTTTTCGTTAGAAAGAAGGAGGCTAAGAGGGGACCTAATCGAAACATATAAGATGATTAGAGGTTTAGATAGGGTGGACAGTGATAGCCTTTTTCCTAGGATGGAGAAAGCTAGCACGAGGGGACACAGCTTTAAATTAAGGGGTGACAGTTATAGGACGGATATCAGAGGTAGGTTCTTTACCCAAAGGGTGGTTCGGGAGTGGAATGCCCTGCCTGCGGCAGTTGTAGGTGCGCCAAGTTTGGTGGCGTTTAAGAGGTTAGTTGATATGTATATGGAAGAGAAGGGAATGGTTTAGTTTGGAGGGGCATTGCTTTTTATATTGGTCGGCGCAACATCGAGGGCCGAAGGGCCTGTTCTGTGCTGTAATGTTCTATGTTCTATCTCTGTAACCAACTGCAACTTTTCCCTATCTCTGTAACCAACTGCAACTTTTCCCCATCTCTGTAACCAACTGCAACTTTTCCCCATCTCTGTAACCAGCTGCAATCCCTCCCTATCTCTGTAACCAACTGCAATTTCTCCCTATCTCTGTAACCAACTGCAACTTTTCCCCATCTCTGTAACCAGCTGTAATCCCTCTCTACCTCTGTAACCAACTGCAACTCCTCCTTATCTCTGTAGCCAACTGCAATCCCTCCCTCTCTCTGTAACCTCCTCCAACCCATCTTTATCTTGGTAATTTCTCTGATCCTATCCCATTCTGAGATCTCTGACTCCTCTATCTTCTGGTTCCCTGTGCGTTCCCGAACTTAATCTCTCCTCCATTGATGACAGTGTCTCAAACTGCCAAGTTCCTGACTTCTAGAACTCTTTCACTAATTCATTCCACTTCGTTCTGCCCTTTTAAATCACTACTTAAACTGAGCCCTTTGATGGGAAGATTGGAATGATATTGATGGGTTTTTATTTGACAAGAACCTTAATGGATCTGGAACCAAGATGGACAGATAGAGTTATGATTCAGATCATCATGATCTCATTGAATGATGGAACAGACTGAAGGGGCTGAATGGTCTCCTTCTGGCCTTCATTAATCGAGGGATTGAGTTTAGGAGTCGGGAGGTAATGCTGCGAACTTATAAGACCCTTGTCAGACCACACTTGGAGTACTGTGCGCAGTTCTGGTCGCCTCACTATAGGAAGGATGTGGAAGCTATTGAGAGGGTGCAGAGGAGATTTACAAGGATGTTGCCTGGATTGGGGGGCATGCCTTATGAAGATAGGTTGAGGGAGCTGGGTCTCTTCTCCCTGGAGAGACGAAGGTTGAGAGGCGACCTGATAGAGGTTTATAAAATGTTGAGAGGAATAGATAGGGTGGATTCTCAGAGGCTATTTCCCAGGGCTGAAATGGTCGCTAGGAGAGGACAGAGGTTTAAGGTGCTGGGGGGCAAGTACAGAGGAAATGTTAGAGGTAAGTTTTTCACTCAGAGGGTGGTGAGTGAATGGAATTGGCTGCCGTCAGTGGTGGTGGAGGCAAACTCGCTGGGATCTTTTAAAAGACGTCTGGATGATTACATGGGATTTAATGGGATTGGGAGTTACAGATAGTTCTATGGTAGGTATGGATATGATCGGCGCAACCTGTGGGCCAAAGGGCTGTTTGTGCTGTAGTGTTCTATGCTCTACGTTTCCAAATTGTGGGAGTCTGCTTTGCTAAAATTAACTAACGTATTTCCTACTTCAGAACAATAACCACATTTCAGAAATGTTTCATTGGGTTTGGGATCTCCTGAGGTGGTGATCGGAGCAACAGGAATGGAAATATTTCTTTTTATAGTTTGAGAGGATTGTCTTAAACTCACAAATGACTGATTTCTCCAGTCTGTCATTTCCACCTGAAGCCCTTCACTTTCTAATCATTTGGTGAATAGAAATGTATCTCTGGGTAAAATATCACCTTGCACTTTGTGATATTTACCGTAGTATTTGTGTGCAGTGACTCTGGTGTTGAGAAAGCGAAGAGAGTGAGTGGACTGGGTGAAATTATTAAACCTGTGCTGGCACAGTCTGTGAACAGGCAGTCAGCACACACACCAGTCACTGACAACAGCCCCAGAAATAAACCTCAGCCTCACACTGTCTCTTCAATAATGGAAACAAACATCAGAAACCAGGAGAAATGAGGCAAAACCTGCAATAATTCCCCCCAGTTCTTAAACTGACAATTGTGGTAATAAAATTAAAGACCCTGAATGCATTAATTGTGAAAAGTCAAAGATGAATCACAGCAGAAAGTGAATCATCAGTGATTGGCCTCTCTCTCAGTACAGAATTTCTGTCACAGTGTGTCAAGGTTTAATGACATTGTAAAGTTCGACAATTGCTGGTGTTATTCAGCAGAATTCTTTCTCCAGTGAGGATTCAGCTCCTTTCTCTCTCCCCTCATAGGCTTTTGGAATTCACACAGGGCTGGGGGTCTGTGCCTCTCTGATCATCCAGCTTCAGATTGACGGAGTGACACTGATACATTAATGAGGGAGATTGATTGCTCAAGCAACCTTCACACTCCTGTTAACAACTCGGCATCTGGAGCACATCATTCAGCCTCTCAAAGGCTAAGCTACTCTTTTGAAAGAATTCTCCAATTAGACCAACACACTGGTCTTTCCTCTTAACCAAGCAATGTATCTCCTTCAAATAATTATCAAATTTCCAATTAAAGGTTATTGTTGAATCTGCTCCCACCGCCCTTTCAGGCAGCACATTCCAGATCACAACAACTCACTGTGTCAAATAAATTCCCCTCATCTCTCCCTCTGGTTCTTTTCCTGATTCTCTTCAATCTGTGTTCCTCTAGTTACCCACCCTCCTGTCACTGCAAACAGTTTCTCCTGATTTACTCCATCAAAATCCCTCGATTCAATCTGTTCTGAACCTTCTCTGCTTGAAGGAGACGTTTCCTGATCAGAAATACCTTTCTCGCTGCAGGATTTTGCTGAATGTTTTTCTGAAAAAGTTTTTCTGAAAATAGTTTTCAGGACATTTCTGGTTCCTTCCAAACCTCACAATTTCTGGTTCTCTTCTGGAACCAAATTCTGGGAATCGATTCCAGAAATTGGAAAGCTTTCCCCGAGATTCCAGAAATTGGAAAAGTGATATTGATCATCTGGAGTGATTCAAATTCCAGACTTTCTGACGGAAAATTTATCTTCCACAAGACAAGAGAATTTCTACAATCTTTTCCAAATCCAAAGGAATATCAGTCTGCTCTGATCAGAGTTCATCTCCCTGAACAAATCTCTCCACTCACAAAGATCCTCAATTCCCTCACTTCAATAAAGCGGGAATAAGGATCCAGCTGGAGTCACGGTGACTGTGAAATAAGCCTATTGTTGTAAAGATCTATTTGGTTCACTAATGTCCTTCAGGAAAGCTAATCTCCCAGTCTGATCTATATATAACTCCAGACCTCCAGACCTCCAGACACACACTGAAATATCACTTGCCTCTGAACTGTCCTCTGGAATGGACTCAAAACTAACACAGATCAGAGAATTAGCGATGGTTAATAAATTCTGGATTTACCAGACACACGTTCCTTAACTGAAGGAGTGTGGCACTATCAGAGGGTCAGTACTGAGGGAGTGCCAAACTGTCAGAGGGTCAGTACTGAGGGAATGGTACATTATCACTGAGAGACTGTGTTAGCACCAGATATAAAAACACACACACACACACATATTCTCTGACACAGATACACACAAAAACCCTAGTAGACAGATGCATAAACAGTCTTGCTAAAACACATTCACACAGTCACACAAACTCACACGTTGTCACAGACACAATAAACTATCAGAGAAACAGGTTTATTATTTAATGAATAAAGATGTTTGGCTCACTCACTGAAGCTTGTGTAAACTCTCTGGAACAGCTCATCCATCCCAGCAAATATTCATGAGGATCAGTTTGAGGTTCCAGAAAGTTCACATCAGGCAGGAGAGATTCTCAATTCCAATATCCTCTTTAAACAAGTTTCCTCTGTGATGTGCAGATTTAAATGTCACTCAGATCAATCTGTTTGTCTCAATATCGCTGCTGCTTTCATTCTGCTGATGATGGACTGTGCTGAGTTTGAGATGTTTTTTGGGTAAAGTTCACCCCCTTTAGATGTTCCTGTCTCCCTTGGCTGGTTTAAAACCCCAATAATCCAGGAAGATGAACAGGGAACTGGGAAAGAGCAGCACATGTGCAATGTCTTTATTATGCTGCTGTGGTGTTTACAGAATCACAGAATCCAACAGCACACAGAGAGGCCATTCAGCCCATCGTCTGTGTGCTGGCTCTGTGAAAGAGCTTTCCGATTAGTCCCACCCACTCCCTTGTCCTTTCCCCAGCATTCTGCAAGATGTTTCCTGTTCAAATCACTTTCCCTTAAGTTTTAACTCATTCTTTTGATGTGAGCATCACAGGTAAAGCCAATATTTGTATTGGTGAGTTGCTGCAGTGCATCTTGTAGATGGTACACACGGCTGCCACTATGTGTTATTGATGGAGGGAGTGAATGTCTGTGGAAGGGATAACAATCAAGCAGGACTGCTTTGTCCTGGATGGTGTCAAGCTTCTTGAGCGTTGTTGGAGCTGCCCCCATCCAGACAAGTGCAGAGTATTCCATCACACTCCTGACTTGTGCCTTGTAGATGGTGAACAGGCTTTGGGGAGTCAAGAGGTGAGTAACTGAAAAAATGTTCATTAAAGACCTATAGATCAGACATTGTCCAACAAACATTGCCTTTTGCTGGTTGACTCCAAGCCTGAGAACCATTATTTAATCATGCAGGACACTGACACATTCAACGGGATGTAGAACTGGAATGATATTCATCCAAGTTTTTGTGCGAGTTTGTTTGTCTGTCTCTGACCATCTCACGACATGTTCAATCAACACCTTATTGTGTATCATTCATTGCTGCTTTCCTGAGACACAGAGACTGACTGGCACTGACAGTTTTTTCACAAGATCTAACCTTCAAATTCATCTTCAGCTGCACATTCAGCCCCTCACACCTGTCCCATTGGTCACAGGAACAGGAAGAGGCCATTCAGCCCCTCGAGCCTCTTCCATTGGTCACAGGAACAGGAGGAGACCATTCAGCCCCTCGAGCCTCTTCCATTGGTCACAGGAACAGGAGGAGACCATTCAGCCCCTCGAGTCTGTAACTCCATTGATAGAAATTGAAGAATGGCAGTATGTGGTTTTAATTAGATTTGTGAAGCTTTTCTCCATAGATTTATCACAGTGTATTAATCATTTCCTTTCAGAACAGGACACTTGTTACCTTTTTGAATTGTTAGACCATGTAATTAGTTGAATGTAAAGGGTAGATTCATAAGAAATTGAGGTTATTCAGACAATTCCACAGGAATTAGGAATAGCACAATCTCAGAAGTCTGTAAATATAAAATAGTCACCAATAAACCCAATGAGGAATTCTGAAACATTTCACTCAGACAGGGGAGAGAATGTGGAATTCACTGGTGATTCACGGGAAGCTGGATAAACACCGGACAGAGAGGAATAAAAGGAGATGCTGATAGGCTGAGATGAAGAAGGGGTGGGAGGAGGGTCATGTGGAACAGGAAGACCAGCATGGAGCAGATGGGCTGAACGATCTGTTCCTGTTCAGTCAATTCTATTTATATTTGAATGATCCTAACACTCAACTCAATCCTTAAAGTGTCTCTGATCAGTGGTGGAGTGAGAATTGGAATTGGATTTATTGGGAAAGCAGAATGGAGAATGTGGTCTGTTCATACAAGCAGCAGCAGAACAGAGAAATCTATTCACAGGGGAATGTGCAATCATACGTCAGCTGGTGAAATCCAGATTGCACTAAGTGTGTTCATTACAAACTCCAGACACGATCCAAAACCCATAATTAGTCTTCAGCGCTGTAACATTATCCTGTCAGCGTTATGACTTTATTACATGCTTCATTATAATGGATAAAAACAGTGTTTTAAACTGTGCTCCCTGTCTCGCTCAGTAAGGAGACTCAGAGCAACACTGACTGGGCCTAGAGGAGGCTCATGCCCCTGATCTCAGGTCACCTGTAGCCCAGGCACAAAGGCTGGGGAAGGCCCATCATTTCCTGCTGTGCTTTTAGTCTAGAATCATTTAATCAATCAGCCTCAATCACAGGCTTTGGGCCTATCCAAAGAAGAAATTGCCCCTCACTAGAGGCTGGTTGGAGTGAGTTAGAGACTGAATCCCAGACAGAAAGGATTCTAACCCGATATTTCATTCATTGAAATGTCCAGAGCATTGAGAAGTCTGAAATGACACAGTTACACTGAGTTTCCGTCAGTGAGTAAGATCTCAGATTTCTTTCCAATGGTCAAGTTTCATCACTCACAGGAAAGGGAATCTTTTCTTTAACATTCTCGGTATGTCCAACATCGACTTTTCTCTCCTGTGTGACTGTTAGAATCCCAAGTTAGGCAAATATCTCATTATATAATTGTAATGTGATATAATGAGATTGTAACAGAAACACAGAATGAGGTTACACAGTAGGAAACCATTGACCTTCAATCTGTGTCCCTCTGGTTACCCACCCTCCTGTCTCTGGAAACACTTTCTCCTGATTTACTCTCTCTACAATAATTATAAATCACTGGTTAGACCCCAGCTGGAGAATAGTGTCCAGTTCTGGGCTCCACACTTTACAAGGGGTGTCAGGACCTTGGAGAGAGTGCAGAGGAGATTTACTAAGAATGTTCCTCGGGATGAGGGACCTCAGTGAATGTGGAGAGACTGGAGAAGCTGGGATTGTTCTCCTTGGAGCAAAGAAGGTTAAGAGGAGATTTAATAGAGGAGGTCAAAATCAGGAAGAGTTTTGGTGGAGTAATTCAGGAGAAAGTGTTTGCAGTGACAGGAGGGTGGGTAACCAGATTGAAGAGAATCGGGAAAAGAACCAGAGGGGGTGATGAGGGGAATTTATTTGACGCAGTGAGTTGTTGTGATCTGGAATGTGCTGCCTGAAAGGGTGGTGGGAGCAGATTCAATAATAACTTTCAAAAGGCAATTGGAGAAATACCTCGGAACGTTGTGCAAGTCTCCAGGGAAAGAACGGGATATAGTGCTAATTGTAGAACTCTTCCATAGAGACAACATTGACACAATGGGCAGAACGGCCTCCCTGAATGACATACAATTGTAATAGAATTGATGGATGGACAGTGAGGTTTGGGCAATAATTCTTGAGTTGGTTGCTGGGACTGTGCAATGAGTTAAATCCTGCCAACATCGAGCTCTCGACACTGAACAATGTATTAATATCAACATTACCCTCAACAGGTTTTCTCAAATACACAAGTTAGTCTGAAGAATTCAGTTCCTCAGAGACAAGATAGAGAGTTAGGCCTCATCCCCTACTCCCAATGTTGGCTGAAATATTGGATTTGGCGGAGCAGTGTGTAATTGTTTGTTGCTATGGATACAGAAACACGGGTTGTGATATTGTTAAACACTCCCCCGGTTCAATTAGATTCTTTCAATCAAATCAAGGTTCCTTTGAGACAACTTCATTCTTGTTGATGTGTTTGATGAATGTTGCAGCGAATTGGCTGCTTCTTGTGTAGTTCTCTGTCCATCCATCCCCTTATCCTGGGCTGTTCATATCCCCAGTATAAACATCCTGTGGATCTGTGGCGTTTATTCACCTCTCATTAACATCTGAGGGAAAAAACACTTGGGTTTGGGGCAGGATGTGTCCAGAAACACTGATTACTGAAGAATGCAAGAACAGTGAACAATAGAGACATCTCAGTGAGGGGCCCAGGCACTGGAGATTGTTCATTCCTCATCTCTGATGCTCAGAGGATTCTGTAAATACAGGAATCGAGAAAATAAATCTCCCTCAACTCAACACACCAACCATCAGCCTCATGACTGAGAACTTTCAGCATTAACCTCCAACCTCGCTCACTCTCCCTCACTCTGTAACACCCACATTGACATAAGAACATAAGAACTAGGAGCAGGAATTGGCCAGCTGACCCTTCAAGCCTGCTCTTCCATTCAATAAAATCATGGCTGATCTTTTCATGAACTCAGATCCACTTATCCACCCGTTCACCACAACCCGTAATTCCTTTACTGTTCAAAAATGTACCTATCATTTCCTCTAAAACAGTCAATAAGACAGCCTCAACTGCTTCACCAGGCAGGGAATTCCACAGACCTCCCTCACTCTGTCATCCCAACATTAACCTCTGACCTCGCTCACTCTGTCATCCCAACATTAACCTCTGACCTCTCTTACTCTGTCAGTTGTGTGAAGTTGCGTGTCTGTGAGAAATATTTTTGGATCAGCCATTTGATGTTGGCAATTCTGAAAGTGAATGTCAGAGTTTGGGGTTTTTCACTCAGGTTGTTGTTAATGTCAGTCACACCACCCAATCCTATCAACAGTCTCCCCTTTCCGCCAAGCTGGAGTGTGGCCTTTTCCATCCAATTCCCAGTGAAATGATGGCCGAACTTGTGGCTGATCAAACGATCCTTCTTCCAGTTGCTCAGCAACAACAGAAACAGGGCTTGAAGACAACATCCGAATGGCCACATCTTTAACAAAGTGGAAATGGAAAATGACACTTCACCAGGTGAATGTTTGCTGCAATGTCACTGGGGCCGAAAGGGAATTGCAACTCGGTTATGTTTGATCCACCATCAAATTTGACCAGGATTCTGCTCACCTGTCCTCATATTCCTTCTATAATCCCTGTCAAATGCTGCCTAACTTACCCCCTGTGTGAGGTGTCTTGGGGTGCAACGGGTAAATTTCCAACCTCAGAGACAGGGTCTGGATTCAAAACCCATTCCAGGACCTGATGGTGAGAGAATGTGACCAATCAGGTTCATTACTAATCTGCAAACATCTCCAACACACCCGTGACAGGCAGTGAGAGTGGCTGATTCTCCTGGTCACTAAATGCTGACCATGTAACTGCCTCTGGTGACTGGCCAATTGTAAACCTCACAGATTTAATCCATCAATCATTTCTCCCTCCCAGTTTCAGTAATGTTTTTGTACTGACCAGCAAACAAGATTTATTCGCCATTCTTTCCAATCCAGAAAGCTTTAGATTTCCAAATGACAGAATTCTCTGGAAATCTGTCTGTCTGCAGCACCAATAATAACTGCCAATGAATATAATACCTCAAACTTCCTGATATAATCAGCATTCACAATAGTCATCGCAGACATTAACATTCAGTTACGATATGACTTCAAACACTCTCCCTAGAACAAGCTGAACACATCCCAGAACCAGAGTGACTCATTCCCCCAGCTACCTGTTCAGCAACTTCGGAATAAATAAATATTAAGAATATTTCTCCATCAAATCACAGATTTCAGAATCTTCACAGATCACAGTTTATAAAAAAGAAATCAAACTTCAAAAGAACACTGGATTTAGGTGCAAAAATAGGCCTTTCGGCCCCTTGATCCTGTTCTGCTATTCCTGATTGGTCTGATTGTGATCTTAATTCCACTTTCCTGTCTGCTCCCCAACCATTAGGCCCATCGAGTCTGTGCCAACTCTCTGACAGAGCATCTTATCCAGGCCCACACCCACAGCCTCCCTTCCCACCCTCACATCCCCATATTACTGAAGCTTCACAACCCCGTGAAGTGTTGTGCTGTAGTGTTCTATGTTCTATGTTCTATAATCCTTTGGCTGAGGACATTCCTCCTCCTAAAGTCATAAATAATCGAATGCCTATTCTGCCACTGTGCCCCACACCATCCCCATGTTGTAGATTCCCCAGTCAGGGGTAAACAAACTCTCAGTGCCAACCTTATCAAACCCTTCACAGTCCTGCTGGATTCAATGGGATCACCTCTCAGTGAAGAGTTAACTTGCTGTTATTTGAAAGGGTTAATGATCTCACACCAACCCAGGGCAGCCAATGGGTGTCAGACTAACCTGTGACACCCAAACCCCCTGAATAAATATTTCAAAATGCCAACCTCTCAAACTAACAGTGAGGAACCTGCTCCTGAATGCTGATGCGGAATAATTGATTCTGATTATCAATGAATGTGGAATATATAAACCCTGATGCTAATGTCACCGTATAAACTACCTCTTCATTCCAATGTTTGGTGAATTAATGTGAGAATCTTTAATCGGTCTGCAAGATATAAATATTTAACACCAAAACCTTAATGTTCATTTCAGCAGACGCTGGAGAACAAATCATGTTGTGCAGCTTGTAAGGAGTTGAAGTGTTGAAGTTTCTCACCCTGGAGGCTCTGAGTTTAGTGTCACATCCTGAGGACATCAATGCCCCTGTAAGGGGCCGTGTTACTGTGGGGGGAAAGAAGAGACACCAGGTTGCTGTGTGTGAGGGTCACGGGGAGAGCAGTGGGAGCGATGGTCCTCCCATCCTCCTGCTCTTCCCTCACTGTGTAATAGTCAGTGATTGAACCTCGAGAATGTCTGCGCATTACAGAGACAGAGAGGTAGCGACAGAAATGTGACTCTATCCATTACTGCGAGGTTCTCAGGCTGAGGTCTATGTTACATTCGCCACATTGATGCATTGTCCATGTTTAACATTCAGGTCAAACGCGCCATCATTTACAGGACCAGACAGACACTGATTTCACCAGGGAACTACTGTTTGCAAAGAGATTCTCACAGTCTTCTCATAAAACGCAAACCCAGCATTGCTGAGTCCAGTCCATGTTAATGCTGTGTTACTGTGTCCAGTCCGTGTTAATGCTGCATTGCTATGTCCAGTCCATGTTAATGCCATGTTGCTGTGTCCAGACCATGTTAATGCTGTGTTGCTGTGTCCGTGCTAATGCTGTGTTACTGTGTCCAGTCCGTGTTAATGCTGCATTGCTATGTCCAGTCCATGTTAATGCCATGTTGCTGTGTCCAGTCCATGTTAATGCCATGTTGTTGTGTCCGTGCTAATGCTGTGTTACTGTGTCTAGTCTGTGTTAATGGTGCATTGCTGTGTCTAGTACGTGTTAATGCTGCATTGCTGTGTCCAGTTCATGTTAATGCCGTGTTGCTGTGTCCAGTCCGTGTTAATGCTGTGTTACTGTGTCTAGTCCATGTTAATGCTGCATTGCTGTATCCAGTCTGTATTAATGCTGCATTGCTGTGTCCAGTCCGTGTTAATGCTGTGTTGCTGTGTCCAGTCCGTGATAATGCTGTGTTGCTGTGTCCAGTCCGTGTTAATGCTGCACTGGTGCACCTAGCCATGTGTATCGTCTACAAGATGCTTTGCAGGAACTCACCAAGGTTCTTTAGACAGAACTTTCCAAACCCATGATCTCCACCATCTCAAAGGACAAGGGCAGCAGAATCCTGGGAACACCCCAGCTGGAGGTTCCCCTCCATGTCGCTCACCATCCTGACTTGGAAATATATCACTGTTCCTTCACTACCACAGGTATCACCACCACTACCACACTACCACACATCCTGGACCTCCCTCCTTAACACTAATTGGTCAGTAAAGGGTCAGTGAGTAATGATTAGTCAGTGAGGGGGTCAGTGGGTAATGATTGGTCAGTGAGGTTATCAGTGGGTGGTGATTGCTCAGTGAGAGGGTCAGTGAGCAGTGATTGGTCAGTGAGGGGGTCAATGAATGGTGATTGGTCAGTGAGGCGGTCAGTGGGTGGTAATTGGTCAGTGAGGCGGGCAGCAAGTGGTGATTAGTAGTGTGGGAGTTAGTGAGCAGTGTGGGTGGGTCAGTGAGGGGGTCGGTGAGTGATGATTGGTCAGTGAGGGTGTCAGTCAGTGGTGATTGGTCAGTGAGGTGGTCAGTGTGTGGTGATTGGTGAATGAGGGGGTCAGTGAGTGGTGATTGGTCAGTGTAGCGGTCAGTGGTGGTGATTGGTCAGTGAGGTTATCAGTGAGTGGTAATTGGTCAGTGAGGAATGATTGGTCAGTGAGGTTATCAGTGAGCGGTGATTGGTCAATGAGGGGGTCAGTGAGCGGTGATTGGTCAGTGAAGGGGTTAGTGATTGGTGATTGGTCAGTGAGGGGATCAGTGAGTGATGATTGGTTAGTGAGGGGGTCAGTGAGTGGTGATTGGTCAGTGAGGGGGTCAGTGAGTGGTGATTGGTCAATGAGAGGGTCAGTGAGAAGTGATTGGTCAGTGAAGGGGTCAGTGAATGGTGATTGGTCAGTGACAGGAACAGTGGTCCACTGTTGGTGGTTGTTAGCGAGGGATTTCTAAGGAAACAGCAGCATTGAAATTCCATGTTGACTGCACTGTCGAAGCAGTGGCTGATGTTGATGGGAAACTGGGAGCAGGACAGTCATTTCATTCATTTACATTCACTGCGATTGTGGAAAAATCAATGTTTGATCCAGAATCTCAGAACAGGACAAAGGACAGAGAGGAGGGAGAATCACCTCAGACAGTCTCAGCATGGCCTTCACTGGTGTGTATTACCCATCTTTAATTGCCCTTGAGAAGGCGGTGGTGAGCAGCCTTCAGGAACCATTGTGGTGCAGGTACACCCACAGTGCTGTTAGAGAGGGAGTTTGACCCAGTGACTGTGCAGGAATAGTGATAAATTTCTAAGCCAGGATTGTGCTTGAGAAGCCAGGAGAATTTGCAGTTGGTAGTGCAGTTGGTGGTGTTCCCAGGGGCAGTTCACACGACTATCACTGTGTATTGATGGTGGAGAGACTGGTTTGTCACAAGTGAGTGTTTCACTGCAAATTGTGGCTCAGAATGGGACACTCAATAGAACAACATAGAACATAGAACATAGAACAATACAGCACAGAACAGGCCCTTCGGCCTTCGATGTTGTGCCGACCAAAATAAAAAGCAATGCCCCTCCAAACTAAACCATTCCCTTCTCTTCCATATACTTATCAATTAACCTCTTAAACGCCACCAAACTTGGCGCATCTACAACAGCTGCAGGCAGGGCATTCCACTCCCTAATCACTCTTTGAGTAAAGAACCTACCTCTGATATCCGTCCTATAACTCATACCCCTTAATTTAAAGCTGTGTCCCCTCGTGCTAGCTTTCTCCATCCTAGGAAAAAGGCTATCACTGTCCACCCTATCTAAACCTCTAATCATCTTATATGTTTCAATAAGATCCCCTCTTAGCCGCCTCCTTTCTAACGAAAACAACCTCAAATCCTTCAACCTCTCTTCATAGGACCTGCCCTCCATACCAGGCAACATCCTGGTAAACCTCCTCTGTACCCTCTCCAATGCCTCCACATCTTTCTTATAATGTGGCGACCAGAACTGCACACAATACTCCAAGTGCGGCCGCACTAGAGTTTTGTACAGTTGCAACATGATGCTGCGGCTCCTAAATTCAATCCCCCTACCAATAAAAGCTAAGACTCCATATGCCTTCTTAACAACTTTATCCACTTGACTGCCTACTTTCAGGGATCTATTGACACATACACCAAGATCCTTCTGTTCCTCAACACTATTAAGAGCCCTACCATTAGCCCTATACTCTACACATTTATTGTTCCTGCCAAAGTGCATTACCTCACACTTTTCCACATTAAACTCCATTTGCCACCTCTCGGCCCAGCTCTGCAACTTGTCCAAGTCACTCTGTAAACTAAAACACCCCTCTTCACTATCTACCACTCCACCAACTTTAGTGTCATCTGCAAATTTACTGATCCATCCCTCAATACCCTCATCCAGATCATTTATAAAAATTACAAACAGCAGGGGCCCCAAAACAGACCCCTGAGGCACACCACTCGTCACCGAACTCCACGATGAATATCTCCCATCAACCACCACCCTCTGTCTTCTATCTGCCAGCCAATTCCTAATCCAATTAGCTAAATCACCCTCTATCCCACACATCTGCATTTTCTGTAGAAGTCTTCCATGGGCTACCTTATCAAACGCCTTACTAAAGTCCATATTATCAGAATGGTATGACTTCAAATCCCACTCGAGATTTGGAGACATAACCCCAGCTGACATTTCCTGTGCAGTACTGAGGGAGTGCTGCACTGTCAGAGATGCTGTTTTTCAATGGAGAAACTGTGGGCCCAGTGAGGCCTCTCAGGTGGAGAGTAAAGAACCCACAGCCACTATTTCAATGAAAGAGATTATCTGCTCATTATCAGTCAGAGAAAGTTCAAAGAGTTAATGAAATACTTTTCAGCCAATGAAGTGAAGACATTTCCCTGGGCAATTAGTTAAAGGTTAGAATATTGTGTTTAAGATGAATTGAGTGAGCTGGATAATAATGTGAGTTGATAAATTTGGGATTATGAATGCAGTGTGACAGGATTTGAATCCAGTGAGAGTTTGGGGATTCAGATCAGAGACAGAATAATAAAGATTAGACAACCAGGAAGACAAAACTGGAAGAATCGGGATAATCGATGGACATTCACCAATAGAAGGCAAAGGGTTAAATTTACAGGACCCCCTCCCAGTTTCAGACATTCCAACATTGTCGACACTTTGAATGTATTCCATTGATTGTGAAGAGCTTTGGGCTGTCCTGAGGAGATGGCAGGTGCTAGAGTAATGTACATTCTTTATTCACTGACTTGGAGCCTGAGCTGGGGTAGTTTTCCATTTGCTTCTCACTCAGTGTGAAAGGACTGTGTTCCCTGGAGACTGACAATAAATGAGGGCAGATTTCAGATTCGGCTCTGCCTCCGACTCTCAGCCTCAGCTGATGTTTCCTGTCGTTTTTCTCAATGTTCCTGCTTTTTGTTTTGATGGATCAGCCTGTCAGGGTTCTAATTACATTGAGCTTTGCTCATTCCTCTCTGCCCTGTTTACAGATCGTAATGCTGTAAATCCTAGCAAATGATCAGAGCTGGGAGTTCAGGGAATGTGATGAATCTCACCCAGAGTGACTGCAATCCCAGTGTTTCCATATCCCAGGAATCACTCTCACTGCAGCTTACACCATTCACTCCCCATTCAACCAATGTCTTGTAGCTATTTCCAATTGATTTCATCTCCTTCTCCCTCCCTCCCAGTGTCTCCTTGTTCTGTGATTCTCCAACTCTGACTGGCCGATGATACAAAGGTTGGTGATGTTGTAGATAGTCTGGAGGGATGTCAGAAGTTGCAGCAAGACATAGATAGGATGCAAGACTGGGCGGAGAAGTGGCAGATGGACTTCAATGCAGATAAATGTGTGGTGGTCCATTTTGGCAGGACCAATGGGATGAAGCAGTATAATATCAAGGGTAGGAGTCTTGGCAGTGTTGAGGAGCAGTAGGATCTTTGGGTCCGAATCCATAGGACTCTTAAATCTGCCCCGCAAGTGGAGGATGTGGTCAAGAAAGTGTATGGTGTACTGGCCTTCATTAATCAAGGGATTGAGTTTAGGAGTCAGGAGGTAATGCTGCAACTTTATAAGACCCTTGTCAGCCCCCACTTGGAGTATTGTGTGCAGTTCTGGTCGCCTCACTATAGGAAGGATGTGGAAGCTATTGAGAGGGTGCAGAGGAGATTTACAAGGATGTTGCCTGGATTGGGAGGCATGCCCTATGAAGATAGTTTGAGAGAGCTAGGTCTCTTCTCCCTGGAGAGACGAAGTTGAGAGGTGACCTGATAGAGGCTTATAAAATGTTGAGAGGAATAGATAGGGTGGATTCTCGGAGGCTATTTCCCAGGGCTGAAATAGTCACTACGAGAGGACACAGGTTTAAGGTGCTGGGCAACAAGTGCAGAGGGGATGTTAGGGGTAAGCTTTTCACTCAGAGGGTGGTGAGTGAATGGAATCGACTGCCATTGGTGCTGGTGCAGGCGAATTTGCTGGGGTCTTTTAAAAGACTTCTGGCTGAGTACATGGGATTAAATGGGATTGGGAGTTACAGATAGTTCTATGGCTTGGTAGGTATGATATGATCAGTGCAACTTGTGGGCTGAAGGGCCTGTTTGTGCTGTAGTGTTCTATGTTCTATGTTCTATGATCCGTCCTCTTCCACCAGGAGCCCTCATCTCAACTGGTCATTATTCATCTGCACAGCATGATGTTAGCTGGCTATTCAACCTTGGAGGGATTCACACTGAATAAAATTTAATGTTTCACCGGTGGTCGAGAAAGTTGTTTGTTAAAAGATTAACAGGCCCCTGATAGCCAAGTTTCTCACACATAAGGACAGTCTCAACTGGGACCTTGGGTTCATGTCACACTATCTGTACATAGAACATAGAACAATACAGCACAAATAGGCCCTTCGGCCCATGAGTTGCGCCGATCACATCTACCAATTTACAGACCTATCTATAACCCCCTATCCCATTCATTTCCATATACTCATTCAGAAGTCTTTTAAAAGACCCCAGCAAGTTTGCCTCAACAACCTCCGACGGCAGCCAATTCCATTCACTCATCACCCTCTGAGTGAAAAACTTACCCCTAACATCCCCTCTGTATTTGCTTCCCTGCACCTTAAATCTGTGTCCTCTTGTAGTGACCATTTCAGCTCGGGGAGATAGTCTCTGAGAGTCCACCTTATCTATTCCTCTCAACATTTTATAAACCTCTATCAGGTCACCTTTCAACCTATATCTCTCCAGTGAGAAGAGTTCCAGCTCCCTCAACCTATCTTCATAAGGCCTGCCTCCCAATCCAGGCAGCATCCTTGTAAATCTCCTCTGCATTCTCTCAATAGCCTCTACATTCTTCCTATAATACTCCAAGTGGGGTCTGACAAGGGTCTGATAGAGCTGCATCATTACCTCCTGACTGCTAAACTCTATTCCTCGATTAATGAAGGTCCATACACCGTATGCCTTCTTGACCACTTCCTCCACCTGCGAGGCCGATTTAAGAATCCTATGGACCCGGACCCCGAGATCCTTCTACTCTACAACACAGCTAAGACTCCTGCCCCTTATATTGTACTCCTTCATCCCATTATTCCTGCCAAAATGGATCACTGCACATTTATCCGCGTTGAAGTCCATCTGCCACTTCTCCGCCCAGTCTTGCATCCTGTCTATGTCCCGCTGCAACTTTTGGCATCCCTCCAGACCATCCACAACACCACCGATCTTTGTATCGTCGGCGAACTTGCTAACCCATCCCTCCACTTCCTCATCCAGGTCATTTATGAAAATGACAAACAGCAGGGGTCCCAGAACAGATCCCTGGGGCACTCCACTGGTTACCGACCTCCATGCAGAACAAGACCCATCCACAACCACTCTCTGCCTTCTGCCGGCAAGCCAGTTCTGGACCCATGAGGCCAAAGCCCCTTGGATCCCATGTCCTCTCACCTTCTCCAGAAGCCTTGCATGGGGGACCTTATCAAGCGCCTTACTAAAGTCCATCTACACTACGTCCACCACTCTTCCTTCGTCAATGTGTTCAGTCACATTTTCGAAGAACTCAACTAGGCTCGTAAGGCATGACCTGCCCTTGACAAAACCATGCTGACTATTTCTAATCAGTCTAAACTTCTCCAAATGTTCATAAATCTTATCCCTCAGAAGCCTTTCCATCAGCTTACCAACCACTGAAGTCAGACTCACTGGTCGGTAATTTCCTGGACTATCCCTGTTCCCTTTGTTAAAGATAGGAACCACATCCACAATCCTCCAATCCTCTGGAACCTCTCCCGTTTCCATGGACGACGCAAAGATCATCGCCAGGGGCTCTGCAACCACTTCCCTCACCTCCCACAACAACCTGGGGTACATTCCATCTGGTCCCAGTGACTTGTCTATCTTGATAGAATTTAACAGGTCTAACACATCCTCTTTCCTAACATCCACATACTCAATCTTTTCCGTTCACCTCAAACCTGCAGTACAACCTCCCAGTTCACTTTCCACCGTGAATACCGAGGCAAAGTACTCGTTAAGCACCTCTGCCATTTCTTCCGGATTCACACAGACTTTTCCCCCTTCACCTTTTGTAGGTCCTATTCCTTCTCTTCTCATCCTTTTACTGTAATCCCCACAATTTGCCTAGGCTTGCAAAATCTCACGAACTGTTCTGTCTAGAGACAATACACATCTCTTTAACCTGTGCTTAATCCTCTCTCCACTCACATTGTCTGCACCTTAAAGATTTGATTGCCTGTAAAGACTCCGCATTCCAACTATTATTTTGTAAATTGAGTTTGTGTCTTTCTACAACTTGTTTGTGAACACAGCTCCCACTAACTTGACAAAGGAGAGCGCCCCAAAAGCTAGTGGTTTTTGCTACCAAATAAAGAATAGACTTTAAATTGGTGTTGTGAGACCTCTTACTGTTATCCATAAATAGAGACAGTGTCAAAGTAACAAATTAAAATGAAACTTTATAAAACCCTGGTTTGGAATATTGAGTTCAATTCAGGTCAACAAATGGTAGAAAGACGTTCAAAGATTTGCTGCACCTGTCCTGGGAGTGTTTGATGGGGACAGTGTAGAGGAAGCTTTACTCTGTATCTCACCCCGTGCTGTCCCTGTCCTGGAAGTGTTTGATGGGGGACAATGTGGAGGGAGCTTTACTCTGTATCTAACCCCGTGCTGTACCTGTCCTGGGAGTGTTTGATGGGGGACAGTGTAGAGGGAGCTTTACTCTGTATCTAACCCCATGCTGTACCTGTCCTGTGAACGTTTGATGGGGGACAGTGTAGAGGGAGCTTTACTCTGTATCTAACCTCCTGCTGTACCTGTACTGGGAGTATTTGATGGGGACTGTGTAAAGGAAACTTTATTCTGTATCTAATCCTGTGCTGTACCTGTCCTGGGGATGTTTGATGGGAACTGTGTAAACATAGAACATAGAATCTTACAGCACAGAATAGGCCCTTCGGCCTTCGATATTGTACTGACCAATTAAGAAAAAGCAATGACCCTCTAACCTAAACCATTCCCTTTTCATCCATAAACTTATCTACTAACCTCTTAAACACAAACAAACTTGGCGCATCTACAACTGCCGCAGGCAGGGCATTCCATACCCTGACCACCCTCTGGGTAAAGAACCTACCTCTGACATCCGTCCTATAACTACCACCCCTTAATTTAAAGCTATGTCCCCTCGTGTTAGCTTTCTCCATCCAAGGAAAAAGGCTATCACTGTCCACTCTATCTAAACCTCTAATCATCTTATATGTTTCAATAAGGTCTCCTCTTTAGCCGCCTTCTTTCTAACGAAAACAACTTCAAATCCCTCAGCCTCTCTTCATAAGACCTGCCCTCCATACCAGGCAACATCCTGGTAAACCTCCTCTGTACCCTCTCCAATGCCTCCACATCTTTCTTATAATGCGGAGACCAGAACTGTACACAATACTCCAAATGCGGCAGCACTAGAGTTTTGTACAGTTGCAACATGACATTGCAGCTCCGAAATTCAATCCCTCTACCAATAAAAGCTAAGCTAAGACTTAGCTTAGGTTAGGTTGATTGGCCATTCTAAATTGACCACAGATGCATAGGTTAGAGGATTAGTGGGTAAAATATGTACGGATATGGGGGTAGGGCCTGGGTGGAATTGTGGTCAGTGCAGCCTCAATGGGCCAAATGGCCTCTTTCTGCACTGTAGGGATTCTATGATTTCTATTTCTATGATAAATGGTAGATCTGTTCATAAGCAGGACATATAAAGACAAAATTTCAATTTACAAAATAATAGTTAGAACATAGAACATAGAACATAGAACATTACAGCGCAGGACAGGCCCTTCGGCCTTTGATGTTGCGCCGACCAATTATGAAAAAAGCAATGACCCTCCAAACTAAACCATTCCCTTCTCTTCCATAAACTTATCAACTAACCTCTTAAACGCCACCAAACTTGGCGCATCTACAACTGCCGCAGGCAGGGCATTCCTCCCTAACCACCCTCTGGGTAAAGAACCTACCTCTGATATCCGTCCTATAACTATCACCCCTTAATTTAAAGCAGTGTCCCCTCGTGCTAGCTTTCTCCATCCTAGGAAAAAGGCTATCACTGTCCACCCTATCTAAACCTCTAATCATCTTATATGTTTCGATAAGGTCTCCTCTTAGCCGCCTCCTTTCTAACAAAAACAACCTCAAATCCCTCAGCCTCTCTTCATAAGACCTGCCTCCATACCAGGCAACATCCTGGCAAACCTCCTCTGTACCCTCTCCAATGCCTCCACATCTTTCTTATAATGTGGGGACCAGAACTGCGCACAATACTCCAAGTGCGGCCGCATTAGAGTTTTGTACAGTTGCAACATAACGTTGCGGCTCCGAAATTCAATCCCCCTACCAATAAAAGCTAAGACTCCATATGCCTTCTTAACAACCTTATCGACTTGACTGCCTACTTTCAGGGATCTATGCACAAATACACCAAGATCCCTCTGTTCATCAACACTATTAAGAATCCTACCATTAGCCCTATACTCTACACATTTATTATTCCTGCCAAAGTGCATTACCTCACACTTTTCCACATTAAACTCCATTTGCCACCTCTCGGCCCAGCTCTGCAACTTGTCCAAGTCTCTCTGCAAACTATAACACCCCTCTTCACTATCTACCACTCCACCGACTTTAGTGTCATCCGTAAATTTACTAATCCATCCTTCAATACCCTCATCCAGATCATTTATAAAAATTACAAACAGCAGGGGCCCCAAAACAGACCCCTGAGGTACACCACTTGTCACCGAACTCCAGGATGAATATCTCCCATCAACCACCGCCCTCTGTCTTCTATCTGCTAGCCAATTCCTAATCCAATTAGCTAAATCACCCTCTATCCCATACATCTGCATTTTCTGCAGAAGCCTTCCATGGGCCACCTTATCAAACGCCTTACTAAAGTCCATATATACCACATCAACCGCCTTACCCCCATCCACCTCTTTGGTGACTTTTTCAAAAAACTCAATAAGGTTAGTAAGGCACGGCCTACCCTTCACAAAACCATGCTGACTATCCCCAATCAATTCATTTCTCTCTAAATAACTATAAATCCTATCCCTAATTAATTCTCTGCAATACTTTGCCCACAACAGAAGTAAGACTCACTGGCCTATAATTCCCTGGAAAGTCTCTCTTCCCCTTCTTGAACAATGGGACCACATTCGCTATCCTCCAGTCTTCCAGAACTATACCCGTAACCAACGATGTGTTGGAATGTGATTCTTTACACATAATCAAGTCTTAAAGGTACAGACAATGTGTGTGGAGCGAGGGTTAAACACAAATTTTGCAAGCCCAGGCAAGTCATGAGGGTACAGATAGTGTGACATGAACCAAAGATCCCAGTTGAGACCGTCCTTATGCGTGTGGAAGTTGGCTATCAGTCCCTGCTCAGCAACTCTGCGCTGTCATGTGTTGTGTATGCCACCTTGGAGAACGCTTACCCAAAGATCAGAGGCAGAATATCCATGACAGCTGAAATGTTTCCCAACAGGAAGGGAACACTCTTTCCTGGTGACTGTCGAGCAATGTTCATTCATCTGTTGTTGTAGCATCTGTATGGGCTCCTGAATGTACCATGCCTTGGGATATTCTTTCCTACAGCGTATCAGGTAGATAATGTTGACTGAATTGCAAGAGTATGTATCGTGTACCTGGTGGATGATGTTCTCACGTGAGGTAATGGCAATCCATGTCATAGAACATAGAACATAGAACATTACAGCACAGAACAGGCCCTTCGGCCTTCGATGTTGCGCCGACCAATATAAAAAGCAATGCCCCTCCAAACTAAACTATTCCCTTCTCTTCCATATACTTATCAACTAACCTCTTAAACGCCACCAAACTTGGCGCATCTACAACTGCTGCAGGCAGGGCATTCCACTCCCGAACCACCCTTTGGGTAAAGAACCTACCTCTGATATCCGTCCTATAACTATCACCCCTTAATTTAAAGCTGTGTCCCCTCGTGCTAGCTTTTTCCATCCTACGAAAAAGGCTATCACTGTCCACCCTATCTAAACCTCTAATCATCTTATATGTTTCGATTAGGTCCCCTCTTAGCCGCCTCCTTTCTAACGAAAACAACCTCAAATCCCTCAGCCTCTCTTCATAAGACCTGCCCTCCATACCAGGCAACATCCTGGTAAACCTCCTCTGTACCCTCTCCAATGCCTCCACATCTTTCTTATAATGTGGGGACCAGAACTGCACACAATACTCCAAGTGCGGCCGCACTAGAGTTTTGTACAGTTGCAACATGACGTTGCGGCTCCGAAATTCAATCCCCCTACCAATAAAAGCTAAGACTCCATATGCCTTCTTAACAACCTTCTCGACTTGACTGCCTACTTTCAGGGATCTATGCACATACACACCAAGATCCCTCTGTTCATCTAGACTACTAAGAATCCTACCATTTGCCCTATACTCTACACATTTATTATTTCTGCCATAGTGCATTACCTCACACTTTTCCACATTAAACTCCATTTGCCACCTCTCGGCCCAGCTCTGCAACTTGTCCAAGTCCCTCTGCAAACTATAACACCCCTCTTCACTATCTACCACTCCACCGACTTTAGTGTCATCTGCAAATTTACTAATCCATCCTTCAATACCCTCATCCAGATCATTTATAAAAATTACAAACAGCAGGGGCCCCAAAACAGACCCCTGAGGTATACCACTTGTCACCGAACTCCAAGATGAATATCTCCCATCAACCACCACCCTCTGTCTTCTATCTGCTAGCCAATTCCTAACCCAATTAGCTAAATCACCCTCTATCCCATACATCTGCATTTTCTGCAGAAGTCTTCCATGGGCCACCTTATCAAACGCCTTACTAAAGTCCATATATACCACATCAACCGCCTTACCCCCATCTACCTCCTTAGTCACTTTTTCAAAAAACTCAATGAGGTTAGTAACGCACGACCTACCCTTCACAAAACCATGCTGACTATCTCCAATCAATTCATTACTCTCTAAATAACTATAAATTCTATCCCTAATTATTCTCTCCGACATATTATCAACATATTAATGTCGATAATCTCGCATGTCTTGCAGAGTTTGCTGTAGCAGGGTTGCATGGTGAATTAGTTACTATTTTCATAAAGGCTGGGTAGTTTACTGCAGTAAGAATTTAGCAACACCAATTATTAATCCAACCGATTTATTTGATAGTAAAATAGCGAGCTTTCAACACTCCCGTGTCTTCATCAGGCAAGTGCAGTGTTCTGGTCTGCAATAGCACACATCAGCACAGACAGTCAGAGATTGCTGATTAGAATGCGAATCCTTACATCTAACCTGCTATTCAAGTGTTAAAGTGGCTAACAATGTGTGTGAAGGGAATCCTGAGCATTGTTAGAGAATTGTGTATTTTCTCCAGACAGCACAGTAAGTGAGGTTTTTTGCTAACCCAGGCAAGTTACGGGGGTTACAGATAGTGTGTCATGAAGCCAAGATCCCTGTTAAGACCGTCCTCATGTGTGCGGAGCTTGGCTATCAGTCTCTGTTCAGCGACTCTGCGCTGTCGTGTATCACGAAAGCCCCCTTGAAGAACATTTACCCGCAGGTCGGAGGCCGAATGCCCATGACTGCTGAAGTGTTCGCCCACAGGAAGGGAACTGTTTTGCCTGGTGATTGTTGAGCGATGCTCATTCATCCGCTGTCGTAGTGTTTGCATGGTCTCCCCAATATACCATGCTTCGGGACATCCTTTCTTGCAACGTATTAGGTAGACAACGTTGGCCGAGTTGCAAGAGTATGTACCGTGCACTGGTGAATGGTATCCTCACGTTTGATGATGTCGTCCATGTCTATGATCCGGCATGTCTTGCAGAGGTTGCTGTGGCAGGGTTGTGTGGTATTGTGGTCACTGTTCTCCTGAAGGTTGGGTAGTTTGCTGCGAACAATGATCTGTTTGAGGTTGTGCGGTTGTCTGAAAGCAAGAAGTGGGGGGGTGGGGATGGCCCTAGCGAGATGTTCATCGTCATCAATGATATGTTGAAGACTCCGGAGAAGATGTCGTAGCTTCTCCGCTCCGGGGAAGTACTGGACAACAAAGGGTACTCTGTCCACCGTGTCCCGTGTTCGTCTTCTGAGGAGATCAGTGCGGTTTATCGTTGTGGCACGTTGGAACTGTCGATCGATGAGTCGAGCGCCATATCCTGTTCTCACGAGTGCATCCTTCAGTGTCTGGAGGTGTCTGTCACGATCCTCCTCATCTGAGCAAATTCTGTGTATACGGAGGGCTTGTCCATAGGGAATGGCTTCTTTAACGTGTCTAGGGTGGAAGCTGGAGAAGTGGAGCATTGTGAGGTTGTCTGTCGGTTTGCGGTACAGTGAGGTGCTGAGGTGACCGTCCTTGATGGAGATGCGTGTGTCCAAGAATGCAACTGATTCTGGAGAATAGTCCATGGTGAGTCTGATGGTGGGATGGAACTTGTTGATATCATCATACAGTTGTTTCAATGATTGTTCACCATGAGTCCAAAGGAAAAAGATGTCATCAATGTATCTAGTATATAACCTTGGTTGGAGATCTCGTGTGGTGAAGAAGTCTTGTTCGAACCTGTGCATGAAGATGTTGGCATACTGAGGTGCGAATTTGGTCCCCATGGCTGTTCCGTGTGTCTGGATGAAAAGCTGATTGTTGAAGGTGAAGACATTGTGGTCCAAGATGAAGCGGATGAGTTGTAAAATTGCATCTGGAAACTGGCAGTTGTTGGCATTGAGTACTGAGGCAGTTGCAGCAATACCATCGTCGTGGGGGATGTTGGTGTAGAGCGCCGAGACATCCATTGTGACAAGGAGTGTCCCTGGTTCTACTGCTCCATGTGTGCTGAGTTTCTGCAGGAAGTCCGTAGTGTCAAGACAAAAGCTGGGGGTTCTTTGTACGATGGGTTTCATTAATAATTGGTGTTGCTAAATTCTTACAGAGTTCTCCACTCCAATCCAACGCCGGCATCTTTACATCATGACTACTATCGACACCGCATATTGCCGGATCCAAGTGGAGAGGATCTCCAAGAGGATTGCACATATCGACACAGACATCAAGTTTCTACAGAGATGCAAGAAAGCAGACAGGATACAAAGGGACTACAGATCACGAACCCACTCAGGTCAACCTATAACACGGACTACGCTGAGAGGCTTTGCCGTCGCACCTTTCTCACTCCTCAATCACCTCATACACCTGCCTATAGCAAACGGCACCCTGGAAAGTAAAATGGAATACATATTCTCAACTTGCACTCAGGACGCAGACCAGCTGCGAAACTTTGCCAAGCAGATGAGACAAAGAAACTACACCATTTACATGCACACCAAGAACAGGAAACTTGAAAAACTCGGCATCGCCACACAACAACCAATCCCTTGGCACCACAGTAGAAAACAACACTACCGCAGGGAGGTCCATTGTTAACTTGTCGGACTACACACTTCAATCAGAGGAAATCGAAGTTCTCAGCCGAGGGCTCAATTTCTGTCCCACCACCAAAATGGATCCCATCAGTCTGCAGCGGACACAGAGGAATTCATCAGGTGAATGAGGCTGCGTGAGTTCTTCCACAAACCCCAAGAGGCCAATAGTGGACTCAATGAGATAGCGAATGAACCAGAACAGCCGACAGAGGGATCCGCAGTGCAGCAACCGAAGAGGAATGAATCCAATTGGACTCCTCCGGAAGGCCGCTGCCCCCGACTGGACATGTATGCCAAGCCATCAGGAGGTGTGTGAACACCAGATTCATCAACCGCACTTACAAGACAGTCCCGAACATCACCCAAGCACAAAGCAAGGCCATCCGTGCTTCAAGACCAACCGCAACATTGTCATCAAACCAGCAAGGGCGGCCCGTCATACTGAACAGAACGGATACTGTGAAGAAGTGTACCGACAACTAAACAATGGAAACACTACAGACAGTTACCAGCAGATCCACCAAAGAACACACTCGTCAACTCAACACTCTGATCAAAACCTTTGATCCGGACCTTCAGAACACCCTCCGGGCTCTCATTCCACGTACTCCCCGCATTGGAGATCTCTACTGCCTCCCAAAGATACACAAGGCAAACATACCCGGCCGTCCCATCGTATCGGGCAATGGGACCCTGTGTGAGAACCTCTCCGGCTATATCGAGGGCATCCTGAAACCCATCGTACAAAGAACCCCCAGCTTTTGTCTTGACACTACGGACTTCCTGCAGAAACTCAGCACACATGGAGCAGTAGAAACAGGGACACTCCTTGTCACAATGGATGTCTCGGCGCTCTACACCAACATCCCCCACGACGATGGTATTGCTGCAACTGCCTCAGTACTCAATGCCAACAACTGCCAGTTTCCAGATGCAATTTTACAACTCATCCGCTTCATCTTGGACCACAATGTCTTCACCTTCAACAATCAGCTTTTCATCCAGACACACGGAACAGCCATGGGGACCAAATTCGCACCTCAGTATGCCAACATCTTCATGCACAGGTTCGAACAAGACTTCTTCACCACACAAGATCTCCAACCAAGGTTATATACTAGATACATTGATGACATCTTTTTCCTTTGGACTCATGGTGAACAATCATTGAAACAACTGTATGATGATATCAACAAGTTCCATCCCACCATCAGACTCACCATGGACTATTCTCCAGAATCAGTTGCATTCTTGGACACACGCATCTCCATCAAGGACGGTCACCTCAGCACCTCACTGTACCGCAAACCGACAGACAACCTCACAATGCTCCACTTCTCCAGCTTCCACCCTAGACACGTTAAAGAAGCCATTCCCTATGGACAAGCCCTCCGTATACACAGAATTTGCTCAGATGAGGAGGATCGTGACAGACACCTCCAGACACTGAAGGATGCACTCGTGAGAACAGGATATGGCGCTCGACTCATCGATCGACAGTTCCAACGTGCCACAACGATAAACCGCACTGATCTCCTCAGAAGACGAACACGGGACACGGTGGACAGAGTACCCTTTGTTGTCCAGTACTTCCCCGGAGCGGAGAAGCTACGACATCTTCTCCGGAGTCTTCAACATATCATTGATGACGATGAACATCTCGCTAGGGCCATCCCCACCCCCCCACTTCTTGCTTTCAGACAACCGCACAACCTCAAACAGATCATTGTTCGCAGCAAACTACCCAACCTTCAGGAGAACAGTGACCACAATACCACACAACCCTGCCACAGCAACCTCTGCAAGACATGCCGGATCATAGACATGGACGACATCATCAAACGTGAGGATACCATTCACCAGGTGCACGGTACATACTCTTGCAACTCGGCCAACGTTGTCTACCTAATACGTTGCAAGAAAGGATGTCCCGAAGCATGGTATATTGGGGAGACCATGCAAACACTACGACAGCGGATGAATGAGCATCGCTCAACAATCACCAGGCAAAACAGTTCCCTTCCTGTGGGTGAACACTTCAGCAGTCATGGGCATTCGGCCTCTGACCTGCGGGTAAATGTTCTTCAAGGGGGCTTTCGTGATACACGACAGCGCAGAGTCGCTGAACAGAGACTGATAGCCAAGCTCCGCACACATGAGGACGGTCTTAACAGGGATCTTGGCTTCATGACACACTATCTGTAACCCCCGTAACTTGCCTGGGTTAGCAAAAAACCTCACTTACTGTGCTGTCTGGAGAAAATACACAACTCTCTAACAATGCTCAGGATCCCCTTCACACACATTGTTAGCCACTTTAACACTTGAATAGCAGGTTAGATGTAAGGATTCGCATTCTAATCAGCAATCTCTGACTGTCTGTGCTGATGTGTGCTATTGCAGACCAGAACACTGCACTTGCCTGATGAAGACACGGGAGTGTTGAAAGCTCGCTATTTTACTATCAAATAAATCGGTTGGATTAATAATTGGTGTTGCTAAATTCTTACTGAGTTCTTACCACTCCAATCCAACGCCGGCATCTTTACATCATAGTTTACTGCAGACATTGGATTGTTTTAGATTGTGTGGTTATTTGAAGGCAAGAAGTGGGGTTGTGGGGATGCTCATCTTCAGCAATAATGTGTTGAAGGCTCCGGAGAGGACATCGTAACTTCTCCGCTCCGAGGAAGTACTGCATGACAAAGGGTACACTATCCACCATATCTCGTGTTTGTTTTCTGAGGAGGTCGGTGTGGGTTTTCACTGTGGCATGTCAGAACTGTTGATTGATGAGTCGAGCTCCACATCCTGTTTTTATGAGGGCATCTTTCAGCATCTGGAGGTATCTGTGTGATCATCCTCATCTGAGCAGATCCTGTGTATACGGAGGGCTTGTCTGTAGGGGGTGGCTTCTTTAATGTTTTAGGTGGAAACTGGAGAAGTAGAGCATCATGAGGTTATCCATTTGATGGGAACAGTATAAAGGGTGTTTTATTCTGTATCTTACCCCATACTGTACTTGTCTTGGGAGTGTCTGATGCTTGATGGAGGCAGGGTAGCGATTTACACTATGTCTAATCCTGTACTGTAACTATTCTGTGAGTGTTTGATGGGGATGGGGAGGGAGTTTTACTCTGTATCTAACCCGGTGCTGTATCTGTCCTGGGAGTGTTTGATGGGGGACAGTGTAGAGGGAGCTTTACTCTGTGTCTAACCCCATGCTGTACCTGTCTTGGGAGTGTTTGATGCTTGGTGGGAGAAGGGTAGAGGGAGATTTACTCTGTATCTAACCCCATACTGTACCTGTTCAGGGAGTGTTTGATGGGGAAAAGGTCCCAGCACCAAGATTTTCACCTTCAGGAGCACGAAAGGTGAAAAACTCTCTAGATTCTGGTGTGATACGAATTCAAAGTGACTTTACTCAGTGTCCCAGAACATAAATAATTCATTCCCATATCAGCAAATATTCATTGTGTGAGAGCACAGCTTGTGTCTGGAGCTCAGCAAATTAACAAGAACAGAAATGATCACTAACTCTGCAGAATAACAGTAATCTGGTTAATCTCTGATCATTAATGTTGCAGATTAATGGTAATCTGGTCAATCTCCTATCGCTAACTAGAAAATTAATGGTAAAATGGTTATCTATGGTCACTAATTCTGCAGATTAGTACTAACCTGGTTAATCTACAGCACTGACTCTGTGGATTAGTAGTAATCTGGTTTATATCCATCACTGAATTGGTAAATGATATTAACTAGGTTCCTCTCTGTGATTGACCCGAAGCAGACTCATGCTGCCAAACCTGCTGAGATCCTGCGGCATTTTCTATTTTTCTTTCAATCTATTTTTTACCGGCTTCTCCAGTCAGGAACATTTTGCAGGGCGGGAGGTGGACATTCACTCAGAACAAAATTATTCACAGGTAAACATGTTCAAAGTCAACTGCTTATTCTAAGTTTTCAGTATTTGTAACCCTTAATCCAGATTCATACTCCCAGTGCAGTACTGAGGGAGTGCCACACTGTCAGAGGATCAATACTGAGGGAGTACCGCACTGTCAGAGTATCAGGATTGAGGGAGTGCTACACTGTCAGAGGGTCAGTGCTGAGGGAGTGCTGCACTGTCAGAGGGTCAGTACTGAAGGAGTGCTGCACTGTCAGAGGGTCAGTACTGAGGGAGTGCCGCACTGTCAGAGGGTCAGTATTGAGGGAGTGCCGCACTGTCAGTGGGTCAGTGCTGAGGGAGTGCCGCACTGTCGAAGGGTCAGTACTGAGGGAGTGCCGCACTGTCAGAGGGTCAGTACTGAGCGAGTGCCGCACTGTCAAAGGGTCAGTACTGAGGGAGTGCGTCACTGTCAGAGGGTCAGTACTGAGCGAGTGCCGCACTGTCAAAGGGTCAGTACTGAGGGAGTGCTGCACTGTCAGAGGGTCAGTAATGAGGGACTGCTGCACTCTCAGAGGGTCAGTACTGAGGGAATGGTACTTTACCTGAGTTGATGATTTATAGAAAAGATGTTGAACTTCCTCAAAACTCTGCTCCTTCTACTTGATGTGACATTAAAAGAGAAAATCTTATTCGGGTATCAAACATGATTTATCCATCAGTCAATGTGCTAAACTGGTTAGCTGGCCACTGTTTCACTAGATTCTGTGAGCTCTTACTGCGCACAATTTACCTGTTTTTTTTCCCAGGTCTTAACAGTGAGTTCAGTTGAAGCATTCATTCGTTATCTCCAAAACAGGCTGAATACCCTGAGATTGGAGATCACTCAGTTCCTCAGTGTCTATAAGGAAGTCATCACACACATAGCTCCCATTCTACTCTGATTGATGATGAAAAATCTCACTGATTATGACAGAGAGATTGTGGATGAATTACATCCGACTCCCCAAATCCTCCAGCCCAGAGGCTGTGATCGGGTGTTGAGTGAGTGGGTGATGGTTGCAGAGGATTTCAATGTCTGAATTGTAAATCAGCAATCTGTTTGTTAATGCCAGGTGCTGTTCAAGCTGCAGCCACAGGACAAGGCAATCAATCGCTGTGTGATTAAGCTCGCCCTCTCCTTCAAGATTATCCAAAACTCAGTCTGATCCTTGTTTCCAATTTATAGCCCAAGAACAGACAACATTCCCAATTTTGGGAAAGGGCAGTCAGGGATCATGCACACTGTGAGGCAATCTTGAAATTGACATGAGATTGTATCTGTTTCTGGGAATCTCACTGGGAATGTCTAATATTCGCACATTGGGAATGTTTAATATTCTCACACTAGGAATATTTAATATTTGTACACCGGGAATGTTTAATATTCTCACAATGGGAATGGTTAATATTCTCACACTGAGAATGTTTAATATTCTCACTATGGGAATGTTTAATATTCTCACACTGGGAATGTTTAATATTTTCACACTGGGAATGTTTAATATTCTCACTATGGGAATGTTTAATATTCTTACAATGGGAATGTTTAATATTCTCACACTGAGAATGTTTAATATTCTCACACTGGGAATGTTTAATATTTTCACACTGGGAATGTTTAATATTCTCACATTGGGAATGTTTAATATTCTCACTATGGGAATGTTTAATATTCTCACACTGGGAATGTTTAATATTCTCACACTGGGAATGTTTAATATTCTCACACTGGGAATGATTAATATTTTCACAATTGGAATGTTTAATATTCTCACATTGGGAATGTTTAATATTCTCACAATTGGAATGTTTAATATTCTCACACTGGGAATGTTTAATATTCCCACAATGGGAATGTTTAATATTCTCACAATGGGAATGTTTAATATTCTCACAATTGGAATGTTTAATATTCTCACACTGGGAATGTTTAATATTCCCACAATGGGAATGTTTAATATTCTCACAATGGGAATGTTTAATATTCTCACTATGGGAATGTTTAATATTCTCACACTGAGAATGTTTAATATTCTCACACTGGGAATGTCTAATATTTTCACAGTGGGAATGTTTCATATTCTCACAATGGGAATTTTTAATATTCTCACACTGGGAATGTTTAATATTCTCACAATGGGAATTTTTAATATTCTCACAATTGGAATGTTTAATATTCTCACACTGGGAATGTCTAATAATCAAACTGAGAATGTTTAATATTCTCACACTGGGAATGTTTAATATTCTTACACTGGGAATGTTTAATATTCACACTGGGAATGTTTAATATTCACACACTGGGAATGTTTAATAGTCTCACATTGGGAATGTTTAATATTCTCACACTGGGAATGTCTAATAATCAAACTGAAAATGTTTAATATTCTCACACTGGGAATGTTTAATATTCTTACACTGGGAATGTTTAATATTCACAATGGGAATGTTTAATATTCACACACTGGGAATGTTTAATAGTCTCACATTGGGAATGTTTAATATTCTCACACTGGGAACGTTTAATATTCTCACACTGGGAATGTTTAATATTTTCACACTGGGAATGTTTAATATTCTCACACTGGGAATGTTTAATATTCTCACTATGGGAATATTTAATATTCTTACAATGGGAATGTTTAATATTCTCACACTGGGAATGTTTAATATTTTCACACTGAGAATGTTTAATATTCTCACAATGGGAATGTTTAATATTCTCAAACTGGGAAAGTTTAATATTCTCACACTGAGAATGTTTAATATTCTCACACTGGGAATGTTTAATTTTCTCACAATGGGAATGTTTAATATTCTCACAATTGGAATGTTTAATATTCTCACACTGGGAATGTTTAATATTCTCACACCGGGAATGTTTAATATTCTCACAATTGGAATGTTTAATATTCTCACACTGGGAATGTCTAATATTTTCACAGTGGGAATGTTTCATATTCTCACAATGGGAATTTTTAATATTCTCACACTGGGAATGTTTAATATTCTCACAATTGGAATGTTTAATATTCTCACACTGGGAATGTTTAATATTCTCACACTGGGAATGTCTAATAATCAAACTGAGAATGTTTAATATTCTCACACTGGGAATGTTTAATATTCTTACACTGGGAATGTTTAATATTCACACTGGGAATGTTTAATATTCATACACTGGGAATGTTTAATATTTTCACACTGGGAATGTTTAATATTCTCACACTGGGAATGTTTAATATTCTCACATTGGGAATGTTTAATATTCTCACACTGGGAACGTTTAATATTCTCACACTGGGAATGTTTAATATTTTCACACTGGGAATGTTTAATATTCTCACACTGGGAATGTTTAATATTCTCACTATGGGAATATTTAATATTCTTACAATGGGAATGTTTAATATTCTCACACTGAGAATGTTTAATATTCTCACACTGGGAATGTTTAATATTTTCACACTGAGAATGTTTAATATTCTCACAATGGGAATGTTTAATATTCTCAAACTGGGAAAGTTTAATATTCTCACACTGAGAATGTTTAATATTCTCACACTGGGAATGTTTAATTTTCTCACAATTGGAATGTTTAATATTCTCACACTGGGAATGTTTAATATTCTCACACCGGGAATGTTTAATATTCTCACAATTGGAATGTTTAATATTCTCACACTGAGAATGTTTAATATTCTCACACTGGGAATGATTAATATTTTCACAATTGGAAAGTTTAATATTCTCACATTGGGAATGTTTAATATTCTCACAATGGGAATGTTTAATGTTTTCACAATTGGAATGTTTAATATTCTCACACTGAGAATGTTTAATATTCTCACACTGCGAATGATTAATATTTTCACAATTGGAAAGTTTAATATTCTCACATTGGGAATGTTTAATATTCCCACAATGGGAATGTTTAATATTCTCACAATGGGAATGTTTAATATTCTCACACTGGGAATGTTTAATATTCCCACAATGGGAATGTTTAATATTCTCACAATGGGAATGTTTAATATTCTCACTATGGGAATGTTTAATATTTTCACAGTGGGAATGTTTAATATTCTCACAATGGGAATTTTTAATATTCTCAAACTGGGAATGTTTAATATTCTCACACTGGGAATGTTTAATATTCTCACAATTGGAATGTTTAATATTCTCACACTGGGAATGTCTAATAATCAAACTGAGAATGTTTAATATTCTCACACTGGGAATGTTTAATATTCTTACAGTGGGAATGTTTAATATTCACACTGGGAATGTTTAATATTCACACACTGGGAATGTTTAATAGTCTCACAATGGGAATGTTTAATATTCTCACACTGGGAATGTTTAATATTCACACACTGGGAGTGCTTAATATTCTCACACTGGGAATGTTTAATATTCTGACTATGGGAATGTTTAATATTCTCACAATTGGAATGTTTAATATTCTCACACTGGGAATGTTTAATATTCTCACAATCGGAATGTTTAATATTCTCACAATGGGAATGCTTAACATTCTCACACTGGGAATGTTTAATATTCTCACATTGGGAATGATTAATATTCTCACACTCGGAATGTTTAATATTCTCACAATGGGAATGCTTAATATTCTCACACTGGGAATGTTTAATATTCTCACACTGGGAAAGTTTAATATTCTCACACTGGGAATGTTTAATATTCTCACACTCGGAATGTTTAATATTCTCACACTGGAATGTTTAATATTCTCACACTCGGAATGTTTAATATTCTCACAATGGGAATGCTTAATATTCTCACACTGGGAATGTTTAATATTCTCACACTGGGAATGTTTAATATTCTCACACTCGGAATGTTTAATATTCTCACACTGGGAATGCTTAATATTCTCACAATGGGAATGTTTAATATTCTCACATTGGGAATGTTTAATATTCTCACAATTGGAATGTTTAATATTCTCACACTGGGAATGTTTAATATTCTCACAATACGAATGTTTAATATTCTCACAATGGGAATGTTTAATATTCTCAAACTGGGAAAGTTTAATATTCTCACACTGAGAATGTTTAATATTCTCACACTTGGAATGTTTAATTTTCTCACAATGGGAATGTTTAATATTCTCACAATTGGAATGTTTAATATTCTCACACTGCTGATGTTTAATATTCTCACAATGGGAATGTTTAATATTGTCACATTGGGAATGTTTAATATTCTCACAATGGGAATGGTTAATATTCTCACATTGGGAATGTTTAATATTCTCACACTGGGAATGTTTAATATTGTCACATTGGGAATGTTTAATATTCTCACAATGGGAATGTTTAATATTCTCACACTGGGAATGTTTTATATTGTCACATTGGGAATGTTTAATATTGTCACAATTGGAATGTGTAATATTCTCACACTGGGAATGTTTAATATTCTCACAATGGGAATGTTTAATATTCTCACAATGGGAATGTTTAATATTGTCACACTGGGAATTTTTAATATTCTCACAATTGGAATGTTTAATATTCTCACACTGGGAATGTTTAATATTGTCACATTGGGAATGTTTAATATTCTCACACTGGGAATGTTTAATATTCTCACACTGAGAATGTTTAATATTCTCACAATGGGAACGTTTAATATTCTCAAACTGGGAAAGTTTAATATTCTCACACTGAGAATGTTTAATATTCTCACACTGGGAATGTTTAATTTTCTCACAATGGGAATGTTTAATATTCTCACAATTGGAATGTTTAATATTCTCACACTGGGAATGTTTAATATTCTCACACCGGGAATGTTTAATATTCTCACAATTGGAATGTTTAATATTCTCACACTGGGAATGTCTAATATTTTCACAGTGGGAATGTTTCATATTCTCACAATGGGAATTTTTAATATTCTCACACTGGGAATGTTTAATATTCTCACAATTGGAATGTTTAATATTCTCACACTGGGAATGTTTAATATTCTCACACTGGGAATGTCTAATAATCAAACTGAGAATGTTTAATATTCTCACACTGGGAATGTTTAATATTCTTACACTGGGAATGTTTAATATTCACACTGGGAATGTTTAATATTCATACACTGGGAATGTTTAATATTTTCACACTGGGAATGTTTAATATTCTCACACTGGGAATGTTTAATAGTCTCACATTGGGAATGTTTAATATTCTCACACTGGGAACGTTTAATATTCTCACACTGGGAATGTTTAATATTTTCACACTGGGAATGTTTAATATTCTCACACTGGGAATGTTTAATATTCTCACTATGGGAATATTTAATATTCTTACAATGGGAATGTTTAATATTCTCACACTGAGAATGTTTAATATTCTCACACTGGGAATGTTTAATATTTTCACACTGAGAATGTTTAATATTCTCACAATGGGAATGTTTAATATTCTCAAACTGGGAAAGTTTAATATTCTCACACTGAGAATGTTTAATATTCTCACACTGGGAATGTTTAATTTTCTCACAATTGGAATGTTTAATATTCTCACACTGGGAATGTTTAATATTCTCACACTGGGAATGTTTAATATTCTCACAATTGGAATGTTTAATATTCTCACACTGAGAATGTTTAATATTCTCACACTGGGAATGATTAATATTTTCACAATTGGAAAGTTTAATATTCTCACATTGGGAATGTTTAATATTCTCACAATGGGAATGTTTAATGTTTTCACAATTGGAATGTTTAATATTCTCACACTGAGAATGTTTAATATTCTCACACTGCGAATGATTAATATTTTCACAATTGGAAAGTTTAATATTCTCACATTGGGAATGTTTAATATTCCCACAATGGGAATGTTTAATATTCTCACAATGGGAATGTTTAATATTCTCACACTGGGAATGTTTAATATTCCCACAATGGGAATGTTTAATATTCTCACTATGGGAATGTTTAATATTTTCACAGTGGGAATGTTTCATATTCTCACAATGGGAATTTTTAATATTCTCAAACTGGGAATGTTTAATATTCTCACACTGGGAATGTTTAATATTCTCACAATTGGAATGTTTAATATTCTCACACTGGGAATGTCTAATAATCAAACTGAGAATGTTTAATATTCTCACACTGGGAATGTTTAATATTCTTACAGTGGGAATGTTTAATATTCACACTGGGAATGTTTAATATTCACACACTGGGAATGTTTAATAGTCTCACATTGGGAATGTTTAATATTCTCACACTGGGAATGTTTAATATTCACACACTGGGAGTGCTTAATATTCTCACACTGGGAATGTTTAATATTCTGACTATGGGAATGTTTAATATTCTCACAATTGGAATGTTTAATATTCTCACACTGGGAATGTTTAATATTCTCACAATCGGAATGTTTAATATTCTCACAATGGGAATGCTTAACATTCTCACACTGGGAATGTTTAATATTCTCACATTGGGAATGATTAATATTCTCACACTCGGAATGTTTAATATTCTCACAATGGGAATGCTTAATATTCTCACACTGGGAATGTTTAATATTCTCACACTGGGAAAGTTTAATATTCTCACACTGGGAATGTTTAATATTCTCACACTCGGAATGTTTAATATTCTCACACTGGAATGTTTAATATTCTCACACTCGGAATGTTTAATATTCTCACAATGGGAATGCTTAATATTCTCACACTGGGAATGTTTAATATTCTCACACTGGGAATGTTTAATATTCTCACACTCGGAATGTTTAATATTCTCACACTGGGAATGCTTAATATTCTCACAATGGGAATGTTTAATATTCTCACATTGGGAATGTTTAATATTCTCACAATTGGAATGTTTAATATTTTCACACTGGGAATGTTTAATATTCTCACAATACGAATGTTTAATATTCTCACAATGGGAATGTTTAATATTCTCAAACTGGGAAAGTTTAATATTCTCACACTGAGAATGTTTAATATTCTCACACTTGGAATGTTTAATTTTCTCACAATGGGAATGTTTAATATTCTCACAATTGGAATGTTTAATATTCTCACACTGCTGATGTTTAATATTCTCACAATGGGAATGTTTAATATTGTCACATTGGGAATGTTTAATATTCTCACAATGGGAATGGTTAATATTCTCACATTGGGAATGTTTAATATTCTCACACTGGGAATGTTTAATATTGTCACATTGGGAATGTTTAATATTCTCACAATGGGAATGTTTAATATTCTCACACTGGGAATGTTTTATATTGTCACATTGGGAATGTTTAATATTGTCACAATTGGAATGTTTAATATTCTCACACTGGGAATGTTTAATATTCTCACAATGGGAATGTTTAATATTCTCACAATGGGAATGTTTAATATTGTCACACTGGGAATTTTTAATATTCTCACAATTGGAATGTTTAATATTCTCACACTGGGAATGTTTAATATTGTCACATTGGGAATGTTTAATATTCTCACACTGGGAATGTTTAATATTCTCACACTGAGAATGTTTAATATTCTCACAATGGGAATGTTTAATATTCTCACAATGGGAATGTTTAATATTCTCACACTGGGAATGTTTAATATTCTCACAATTGGAATGTTTAATATTCTCACAATTGGAATGTTTAATATTCTCACATTGGGAATGTTTTATATTGTCACAGTGGGAATGTTTAATATTCTCACAATGGGAATGTTTAATATTCTCACACTAGGAATGTTTACTATTCTCACTATGGGAATGTTTAATATTCTCACAATGGGAATGTTTAATATTGTCACACTGGGAATTTTTAATATTCTCACAATTGGAATGTTTAATATTCTCACACTGGGAATGTTTAATATTCTCACAATTGGAATGTTTAATATTCTCACAATGGGAATGTTTAATATTCTCACAATTGGAATGTTTAATATTCTCACATTGGGAATGTTTTATATTCTCACAATGGGAATGTTTAATATTCTCACAATTGGAATGTTTAATATTCTCACATTGGGAATGTTTTATATTGTCACAGTGGGAATGTTTAATATTCTCACAATGGGAATGTTTAATATTCTCACACTAGGAATGTTTACTATTCTCACTATGGGAATGTTTAATATTCTCACTACGGGAATGTTTAATATTCACACAATTGGCATGTTTAATATTCTCACATATTAAATGATATGTTTAATACTCATAGACTGGAAATGTTTAGTATTCACACACTGGGAATGTTTAATAGTCTCACACTGGGAATGTTTAATATTCGCACAATTGGAATGTTTAATATTCTCACAATTGGAATGTTTAATATTGTCACAACTGGGAATGTTTAGTATTCTCACTATGGGAATGTTTAATATTCTCACTATGGGAATGTTTAATATTCTCACACTGAGAATGTTTAATATTCTCACAATTGGAATGTTTAATATTCTCACACTGGGAATGTTTAATATTCTCACAATTGGAATGTTTAATATTCTCACAATGGGAATGTTTAATATTCTCACAATGGGAATGTTTAATATTCACACACTGGGAATGTTTAATATTCTCACAATTGGAATGTTTAATATTCTCACACTGAGAATGTTTAATATTCTCACAATTGGAATGTTTAATATTCTCACAATGGGAATGTTTAATATTCTCACAATGGGAATGTTTAATATTCACACACTGGGAATGTTTAATATTCTCACAATGGGAATGTTTAATATTCACACACTGGGAATGTTTAATATTCTCACAATGGGAATGTTTAATATTCACACACATGGGAATGTTTAATATTTACACACTAGGAATGTTTAATATTCTCACACTGGGAATGTTTAACATTCTCACACAGGGAATGTTTAACATTCACACTGGGAATGTTTAACATTTACACTGGGAATGTTTAATATTCTCACTGGGAATGTTTAATATTCTCACTGGGAATGTTTAATTTCTCACACAGTGTATGTTAAATATTCTTTTATTGAGAATGTTTAATATTCTCACATTGGGCATATTTAATATTTTCACACTGGGAATGTTTCATATTCTCTCACTGGGAATGTTTAATATTCCCACATTTGGAATGTTCAATATATAATTGATTATGTGTACTGGTAGGATTAATGTAGATGGATATTATAATAAGATTTATATATATGGTTGTATGGGTGTATATAGGGTTAATGTCTGTCCTTATTACAATCAATCTACATTTTGACATTTCTCAGCCTGTCCCTCTCCACACATTCAGTACCTAGGGTGCAGAGTCATTACTGATGTCCTTATTCTCATGTACACAATTCTGTCCCTCCCTCATTCCTCTGTAGCACTGAGGGGATCCAGACTGAGGAAGGGGATTTACAGAAAGTCTGACCTTATTGGTGTTGCTCATTCATTCCAGTCTCCAGTTCTCCACACTGTCTGTATCCCAGCCTTCTGCCCACAAGCAGTGTTTACAAAACCTTCACACCTCCAGCACTGAAACTGAAATACAGACTGCACAGCCCCAGTCTGCCCATTGCTGACTTCCCTGCGTTATTTCATTCACTGAGGATGCTGCTGTGGATCCAGATTCTGGACATGTCCAACTCTGCAGAGAAGGAATCTTCAGCTGTCCCCAGTGAACACACACCTCTCAACAGTAAACTGACTCAAACTGGGGGCTTTAAAGTGGAGTTGCGTCGGTGCATTCAGAGTGTGAAAGCATCGACTGCAGGACATCACCTTCAGAGAGAGCTGGTGAGTGAGAGAGAAAGCACGGTTTCTCCTGGCAGGAGGACCCAGAGCATCAATTTATTAGTGTACGGACAGAGTGAAGTCACAACAATAACTTGCACTTATACAGCATCTTTGACAAATACAATGTCCAAAGGAGTGTCAATCATTCCAGGAATTGACACTGAGACACAGAAGCCGATATCAGGTCAGTTCAACAAACACTCTGAAAGGGAGAGGCTTTTCGGAGCAGAGAGAGAGGGAGAGAGATGGAGAGGTTTATGGAGGGAATTCCAGAGTTCAGAGCTCAGGCTGCTGAAGGCTGTAGTGGAGAGTTAAATATGATATACAGATGCCGGCGTTGGATTGGGGTGGTAAGAACTCAGTAAGAATTTAGCAACACCAATTTATAATCCAACCGATTTATTTGATAGTAAAAAAGCGAGCTTTCAACACTCTTGTGTCTTCACAGAGTGTTGAAAGCTCGCTTTTTTACTGTCAAATAAATCGGTTGGATTATAAATTGGTGTTGCTAAATTCTTACTGTGGTGAGTTAAAACCAGGGATGTTTGGAGAGCAGGACATGAGGGTCACAGAGATCTCGGAGGGTTGCAGAGCTGGACGGGATGGCAGAGATAGGGAGGGACCAGGACAAGGAGGGATTTGAAAATGAGAATGATGATTTGAAAATCAAGATGTTGTTAGAATGGGAAGCAGTGTGGGCCAGTGAGCATAGAGGATGATGGTTGAACAGGACAAGGAGTACTCCCAGGAGAGTTTGTGAGGAGCTGAAGTTTTTGTAGGATGGAGATTGGAGGCTCGGTTCGGAGAATATTGGAATAAGCGGGACTAGAGGCGACACAAACACAGATTGTTCCACTGGGACAATGAACAAGAAACCAGGTGGAGAAATGTGTCAGTGTTAGCGATTGAGAATAGGATAGAGTTTGAGGGAATGGTGCAGTGAGACAGTGAGATAGTGTCCCTGTCTCTCACCACTCTCTCAATGTGCTTCCACACTGAACAGCTACCAATGATGGAGCGATTAAATCAGGATGTGCGCGAGGTCAGATGTGGAATAACTCAGCGACCCTGGTTTTGTTTCTGTGAGAGCAGAGTGCTGAGATTTCAAAGAACTGTTTATGCTTTGATCGATTCCTTTTCCCTCAGATATCTTTTAAATCTAATCTAAGGATCAGGTTACTGAACTCTTTCTAAACACAAATAAATCCCCAGTTATTGCTTATGTTGTTCTGGGGTTTATAAAACTGACACATTAATTGTTGATCTCATGTTTCTTGGGGAAAGTGTGTGCAGCAGTTACTGGGAGAGAATTCCTTTCACTGTTTAGATTGTTTCTTAAACTCGATTCCTTGTTAACTCCAGTTCCAGTCTGGATTCAATCCTCTCAAATATTAATGATGAATAATAATGAGAAGGCTGGGAGCAAATGATGGGGTTCATTCGGAAACGGGGAACTGTTGTGGAACGGTTTAACACAGAGAACTTACATTAATGGCAGACTGAGTGAGATACACAGCAGCAACTAAAACCCTTCATATTTGTCCGATTACACTGTTCTGTTCAGTCCACCCAGGATGCCACAAAGATTGGCAGAGATTGTCAGAGGATACAACAAGATATGGATAGATTGGAGACTTGGGCACAGAAGTGGCAGATGGAGTTTAATCTGAACAAATGCAAAGTGATGCATTTTGGAGGATCCAATTTAGGTATGGATTATACTGTAAATGTCAGAACCCTTAGGAACATTAACATGCAGAGCGATCTGGACATGCAGGTCTGCAGTTCCCTAAAAGTGGCAACACAGGTGGCCAAGGTGATTAAGAAGGCATATGGTATGCTTGCCTTCATCAGTCAGAGCATTCAGTACAAGAGTTGGGAAATCACATTGCAGCTATATAAAACTTTGATTAGATTGCATTTGGAGTATTGTGTGCAGTTCTTGTTGCCAGTTGAGGAGAAGGGTGTGGAAGCCTTGAAGAGAGCGCAAAGAAGTTCACCAGGATGTTGCCTGGTGTTGGCCATGACGAGATATTGAATAAACTAGGATTGTTTTCACTGAAAGGGCAGAGGCCGAGAGGAGACCCGACTGAGGTCTACAAAATTGTGAGAGACATAGACAGGGTGGATAGTCAGAGGTTTTACTGAGAGTGAAGTGTCAATTCAAGGGGGCATAGGTTCAAAATGAGAAGGGGAAAGGTTAAGTGGGATGAGCAGGGGAACATTTTCAAGCGGAGAGTGGTGGATATCTGGAACGTGCTGTCAGAGGAAGTGGTGGAAGCAGCACATTAGCAACATTCAAGAGGCATCCGGATGGGTACATGAAGCAGAGAGTTGGAATAAATGGGAATAAACAAATCCTTTTCAGAATGACAGGCAATAGCTAATCGGGTGTCACAGGCTTCAATGCTGCGATCCCAGCGACTCACAATATACATTAATGATTTGGCTGAAGGAGCTGAATGCAATATCTCCAGATTTGCAGACAGAGCTAAGCTGGGTGGCAGTTTGTGCTGTGAGGAGGATGCTAAAAGGTTACAGGGAAGCCAAATTTGATATAATTCACATTAGGCAGCAGAGTTTCCAACTCCAACTCGTATACCTACCCTATCTCTATAACCTCCTCCAGCTTCTACACCCTTCTCTATCTCTGTAACCTCCTCCAACTCACCACCTTTCCCTATCTCTGTAACCTCCTCCAGATCCTACACCCCTCTCTATCTCTGTAACCTCCTCCAACTCACCACCTTTCCCTATCTCTGTAACTTCCTCCGACTCACCACCCTTCCCTATCTCTGTAACCTCCTCCAGATCCTACACCCCTCTCTATCTCTGTAACCTCCTCCAGATCCTACACCCCTCTCTATCTCTGTAACCTCCTCCAGATCCTACACCCCTCTCTATCTCTGTAACCTCCTCCAGATCTTACACCCTCTCTATCTCTGTAACCTCGTCCAGATCTTACAACCCTCTCTATCTCTGTAACCTCCTCCAGCTCCTATAATTCACTGAGATTTTGCCATTTCTCTAACTGTGGTCTCTTGTTCCTCCTCCACAATCTCCGCTCTACCATTGGGGGCTGCGCTTGATTCGAATATTTGGAAATAATTCCCTCAGCCCCAACAGTGGTATACATTTTCTATTTTTCTGAAATAATATTAATGCAATTAACTTGTTTGCAATAAACCCCAATCACAAATCACACCAGGTCCAAGAGACTTAACCACATAGTAAGGAAGAACTCTTGAAATGAATTCAGAATGCTTATTAACCATGTAAAAAGTAACAAGTCATAAAGATAAGACACAGTATAAATTAACAGTAATTAACAGTAATTAGCAGTAATTAACAGTAATTAGCAATAATTAACTGTAAGAGGAGAGAGCTTAACTTTGAACACACATCTCACTACCCTTATCAGGCCAAGTCTTAAAAATCATGGAGAACAGCTCTCAGCTCTCTCTATAAGTATTACACTCTCTCCATCTCTCTTTTGCTGGTTTAGCTTCCTGTATATATCTGTCTCTTTCATGGTGACCTACATCTTTCTCTTCACATCTCTCTTTGTCTTTCTATCCATCCTCTCCCTCAATGACTGCTCCAGATCCCGTTTGTGCCACCTTCAAATATTGAACAATAGCCAACTGTTGAAAAAATAGCAAACTGTTCTCTAACTTGTCAATAACTAAATAAGGATGAGTCCATTGTTTTTGAGCTAATTCCACGTGTTGTCTCAGTTTTCAGAAAATGCTTCTTCTCAAACTAAAATCTCTTACCTCGAGGTGGATTGGATCTTGAACAATCATTGGTTAACATAGCTGTCTGCCATTTGGAGTTGAGGTCCCTTAGCCAAGGACCTCCTGGACTCTCCTAGTCAGAGCTAACATTCATGTCATCTCTTTATTCTGTGGCCTGAGAAATAAACAATAATCTTATTCCCACAGCACCATAAGGGTCGGTATTCATCATAAATTGTTAAGAATATGTTTATAATTATAAAAGTTAAAAGCATTTATGTTCCAAATTAGATTTCCATCTCTTTGAACATATCTATAAATAAATTATTTATTCTTTAATTGTCTCACAATTAAGGCTGTCTAATTAACAAATCAGCCTAGTTTGCAGTAATGCTGGCTTTGATTTATTGAAATGACTATCGACAATTTTAGCAGAAAATTCTGAAGAACAGAGTAAATCAAAATACAAAATAATAACGACATAAAAACTAGTGATCTTGAAACCATCTCAACCTCTCAAACTCCCAACACATGAAGACCATACTTAGCAACTAAATTCAAACCATCTCTGCAATTCTCTGCTCCCTTGGCTCCGTATCAGTCAGTGTCAGACCATGTTGTGGGGAGACACCTTGCTGTATTTTACCCATTAGGCTGCTATCTAAATACACAACGTTCTTAGACAATAAAACAAGAGGGTGAGTGTGTGTTGGTGATTGGAGAAGGTGAGTGTGTGTTGGGGGATTGGAGAGGGTGAGTGTGTGTTGGGGGGATTGAGAGGGTGAGTGTGTGTTGGGGGGTGGAGAGGGTGAGTGTGTGTTGGGGTGATTGGAGAGGTGAGTGTGTGTTGGGGGGATTGGAGAGGGTGAGTGTGTGTTGGGGGGATTGGAGAGGGTGAGTGTGTGTTGGGGGGATGGAGAGGGTGAGTGTGTGTTGGGGGGATTGGAGAGGGTGAGTGTGTGTTGGGGGATTGAGAGGGTGAGTGTGTGTTTGGGGATTGAGAGGGTGAGTGTGTGTTGGGGGTTGATAGAGGTGAGTGTGTGTTTGGTGTTGAGAGGGTGAGTGTGTGTTGGGGGTTCGGAGAGTGTAAGTGTGTGTTGGGGGGATTGGAGAGGGTGTGTGTGTGTTGTGCGGATTGTAGAGGATGTGTGTTTTGGGGGGATTGGAGAGGGTGAGTGTGTGTTCGTGGGTTCGGAGAGGGTAAGTTTGTGTTGGCGGGATTGGAGAGGGTGTGTGTGTGTTGAGGATTGGAGAGGGTGAGTGTGTGTTGGGGGGATTGGAGAGGGTGTGTGTGTGTTGAGGATTGGAGAGGGTGAGTGTGTGTTGGGGGGATTGGAGAGGGTGAGTGTGTGTTGGGGGGATTGGAGAGGGTGAGTGTGTGTTGGGGATTGGAGAGGGTGAGTGTGTGTTGGGGATTGGAGAGGGTGAGTGTGTGTTGGGGGATTGAGAGGGGAGTGTGTGTTGGGGGGATTGGAGAGGGTGAGTGTGTGTTGGGGATTGGAGAGGGTGAGTGTGTGTTGGGGGGATTGGAGAGGTGAGTGTGTGTTGGGGGGATTGGAGAGGCTGAGTGTGTGTTGGGGGATTGGAGAGGGTGAGTGTGTGTTGGGGGGATTGGAGAGGGTAAGTGTGTGTTTGGAGGAGTTTGAGCAGGAGAGTCACATTGATCTCCAGAAGGTGTGTGCAGATTGTGACGTTCGCTCTGATGAGGAACAGAATTACGTGGGAGGATGTGAGACTTTCAGAGACTATTTCTGTTTGCTGTGTAGCAGTTTATAAAATCCTGTAGTATTTATCATACAAAATGGGTTTATAAATATCTCTGTATAAGTCTGTATATCAGTCACTATGCAGAGTATCACCTTGTGTTGTAAAACAGATTGTTGGATGGATCACTAAACTGTGAATTTGTGTTTAACGGAACCAGAAATTTGTATAAAAATGGGAATAATTTGTTGTTTTTTTCAGTTTGAGGTGCTGCTGAGATTGGATTGAGATGATGGAGGACAGAGAAAACTTCTCTCTCATTTGGGATCTTTCTGTGTCTCCGTTATTGACCTCCCATTGGCTGCTGAGTTTCCCCATTGGTCTTTCTTTCCCTCTCACATTGTAGCTGATTGGAGGAGGAGACTTGGGGTCAGGGTCGAAGGTCAGGAGCAGCAACTATTCCAAAATCACTGATTTCATTTCTCTCCTGACAGGGAGCTGATCCCAGAAGGAAAAGGAAATCAGGAAACTGATGGAAAACCAACTCTCTCAGGTGATTGTCATCACATTGGCTCCCAATACTGACTGATTAGCCAATCAGAACATCTGTCTGCTGCAGCAAACATTGAAAAAAAAACAACTGGAATTCCCAAAACCTGAAATATCCCAACAACACTGGAAAACAGCTGGAATTCCAACATATTGAACAATCCATCAACATAGGATAGAGTAGCTAAAATTCCCAACATCTGGAACAACAAAAACATAACAGGGAAAGAAGCTGGAATTCCAATATCCCCACCAAGATTGAAAACAGCTGGAATTCCCAAAACTTGGAATATCACTAACAACACTCTGAAAATAGCTGGAATATTAACATCTGGAACATTACTACCAATTCTGGGAAAAACAGCTGGAATTCCCATTACCTGGAGCACTCTTACTAACACTGGGAAAAGCAACTGGAATATTAACCCTCAACACCAGCACACATTGAGTTCCTTCCTCTCTGAGAGAGAATCCAGTCAGAGTGGAGACATCTTGAATCAACCCAGACAGACGGAGATCTTCCCTCTCTGACTAGGGTCCAATCAGAGTGATGAGTGTGTTGAGTTTATTGCCTCTTCAGGCCCTTTGGGTGAGCTTGTCTCTCACTGCCCAGCATTTCCCATCCTGGGGACACTATGACCTGTGTAAGACTCAGGTTCACTGGGATCAGGGGGTCAGTTGGGATTACATGGCCTGTCAGCCTGAGGCTGCTCTCCTCACCAAGTTCCTAAAGATCAGGTTGGATCCCCCCAACAGTACATGTGGAGAGACCCCGGAGATGTACTGCACGCTGGTGAGTAGAGACCTTTCCAAATGAGCCACTCTTGTGTGAATGGACAAGCACTGAATGGTTTTGACAAAGTGAATTCCCTTCAAACACCTACACTGGAATTAATAACAGACACAGTGAATACAAAAACTAGGATACAGTGGTCAATGTTTATAAATCACTGGTTAGACCTCAGCTGGAGGACTGGGTCCAATTCTGAGTTCCACACTTTAAGAAGGATGTCAGGGCACTGGAGAGAGAATGGGGGATTTACAAGAATGTTCCCAGGGATGAGGGACTTCAATGATTGTGGAGAGACTGGAGAAGCTGGGATTATTCCCGTCAGAATAGAGAAAGTTAAGGAGAGATTTAATCCCAATTTTCAAAATTGACTTTTTTTAAAATTCCATCAATCAACACAAAAGTGTTTCAATCACAGGAAGGTCCAGCATTGGAAGGGAAGATATCCAATTGTGTATCTGACTGGTTGATATTTCCAGTGGGGAGTGTTTCCTTTGTGTATCTGATTGGTCGATATCTCCAGTGGGGAGTGTTTGCTGTTGTGTATCTGACTGGTCGATATCTCCAGTGGGGAGTGTTTGCTGTTGTGTATCTGACTGGTCGATATCTCCAGTGGGGAGTGTTTGCTGTTGTGTATCTGACTGGTTGATATCTCCAGTGGGAAGTGTTTGCCGTTGTGTATCTGACTGGTCGATATCTCCAGTGGGAAGTGTTTGCCGTTGTGTATCTGACTGGTCGATATCTCCAGTGGGGAGTGTTTGCTGTTGTGTATCTGACTGGTCGATATCTCCAGTGGGGAGTGTTTGCTGTTGTGTATCTGACTGGTCGATATCTCCAGTGGGGAGTGTTTGCCGTTGTGTATCTGACTGGTCGATATCTCCAGTGGGAAGTGTTTGCTGTTGTGTATCTGACTGGTCGATATCTCCAGTGGGGAGTGTTTGCTGTTGTGTATCTGACTGGTCGATATCTCCAGTGGGGAGTGTTTGCTGTTGTGTATCTGACTGGTCGATATCTCCAGTGGGGAGTGTTTGCTGTTGTGTATCTGACTGGTCGATATCTCCAGTGGGAAGTGTTTGCTGTTGTGTATCTGACTGGTCGATATCTCCAGTGGGGAGTGTTTGCTGTTGTGTATCTGACTGGTCGATATCTCCAGTGGGGAGTGTTTGCTGTTGTGTATCTGACTGGTCGATATCTCCAGTGGGGAGTGTTTGCTGTTGTGTATCTGACTGGTCGATATCTCCAGTGGGGAGTGTTTGCTGTTGTGTATCTGACTGGTCGATATCTCCAGTGGGGAGTGTTTGCTGTTATGTATGTGACATTGTTGTTTGTAATGTTTATTCTCGATTGAACTGTTTGGAGATGTTTCATTTTACAAGGTGTTGACTGAGCACAAATAGCGTCGGATTGGCCCCAATTCATGTTGTTTTCATGTCACCTTGTGTGAGAATCTGCTCTGATCTCTGTCTGTTACAAAGTGTCCTGCAATTGTTGTAAATTCTGCTCTGTGTGGGGCTATGTATTATCTTCTCATTCTGTTCATTATCTCCTCAGCGTAACTGGTTCCTACATCATTGCTTAGGGAATACTCCTGATTTAATAATCAGCCATATGTTTTACCAATAATTAAAAATGTATAATTTATTTCAGAACATGTAGCTTATCAAAGGGAATTACTCTCTCAGTCAATTAATGGAGTGTTTTAGAAACAATCACACTCTGTGAGCAGTTCCATATTCCACTGTTGGAGTTGTGTCTGAAACATTGAGTGGATCTAGTCCGAGCAAATTAAGCGTTGTCATGTCAGCATCCCCAACTCAGGGTGATATATAACACTTCCCAGACAGTCAGTAATTAGTCATGTAGAAGACAGATCAGGCACTTTGTGCACAGCAAGATCCCATGGGCCAGCTAATGCTGGGTTTATCTTGGTTAAGAGATAGATATTGGCTTATTGCTGTCATTTAATCAGTTAGTGCCTGAAAATCCTGCAGGAAAAGCAGCCTTTTTCTGATCATTTGCATGTTTGAATATGTAGCTTTTTTTTTTACACATTTACTCGCTCTCTCATTTCCCAATCTGTTCCGTCTCCTAAGCTTCTGTTCTCTGAGTCTGTATTCAATATGAGTGGGTGAGTGAGCCGGAAAGTCTTCAGGGTGAGAATGTATTCAGACTGTGACTGTAACATTGCTGCAAAGAAATCAATTCCTACACAGATGCTGTGGTGATATCATATTTGAGCTACGCTGCTGGAGAGTTTATATTGCAACAGCAGTAATCCAGAGAACAGGAGATCAAATCCCACCATGAAGTTTGAGAATGAGTTGTGGGAGATATGGCATATTCTGCTGTTAGCCAGTCACCTTGTTCATTCCTCTCTGACAACCTTATCTGAAGTAAGAAGTATCTGAAGTACTCCTTACTGTGTTTACCCTCGTCCAACGCCGGCATCTCTACATCATGACAACCTTATCTGAACACACAGCACTTTCCAATACAAACCCTGATTTCCCAGTCCAGCACTGACAAGAATTCAAAGATCAGGATTTGTCTCCCTGATTCAATCTCTCCTCCCATCTCATTCAGTCACTCACTCACTCACACGTTCATTTACTCTCACTCTCATTCACAATCTCGCACACGCACACACACACACACAGGATGAGACAGTCAGCCAATCACTAATGCAGTTTTAGAAACGAGATTATTGCAGGAAAGAGTAATTCTCCCTCCCAGCACTTCACAAAAACAGCAAAACCTCAATTAGATTAATTCATTAAATGAATGTTTGAGTCAAAATGAAATGGGATAAATTTAATCCACTTCACATTTCAATGGATTTTATTTAAACTGTAAATGGGATGAAATGGAGATGGAAATGAGATGTCAGGAACAGTAACATAATGGTTATGTTACTGGAATGGTAATCTAGAGAGCAGACTAATCATCCCGAGATTTGAGTTCAAATCCCACAACAGCAGCTGAGGAATTTAAATTCAATGAGTTCAATCACTCTGAAATAAGAAGCCAGTCTCAGTTCTGATGACCAGGAAACTGTACCAAGTTCTTATAGAAACTCAGTTCCTTCTCAGGTCCTTGTCAGACCACACTTGGAGTACTGTGCGCAGTTCTGGTCGCCTCTCTATAGGAAGGATGTGGAAGCTATTGAAAGGGTGCAGAGGAGATTTATAAGGATGTTGCCTGGATTGGGAGGCATGCCTTATGAAGACAGGTTGAGGGAGCTGGGACTGTTCTCCCTGGGGAGACGAAGGTTGAGAGACGACCTAATAGAGGTTTACAAGATGTTGAAAGGATTAGATAGGGTGGATTCTCAGAGACTATTTCCCAGGGCTGAAATGGTTGCGACGAGAGGGCACAGATTTAAGGTGCAGGGAAGCAAGTACAGAGGGGATGCTAGGGGAAAGTTTTTCACTCAGAGGGTGGTGAGTGAATGGAATCGGCTGCCGTCAGTGGTGGTCGAGGCGAACTCGCTGGGGTCTTTTAAACGACTTCTGGATGAGTATATGGGATCCAATGGGATTGGGAGTTATAGATAGGTCTATGGCTGGATAGGTTTTGATGTGTTCGGCACAACTTGTGGGCCGAAGGGCCTGTTTGTGCTGTAGTGTTCTATGTTCTATGTTCTAGGTTCTCGCTTCACATAGCAAGAGACCCAAATCCCACTCTAGAACAGAATTCTGAAATTTATTTCCTTTTAAGGGAATATTCTGGTCTCTTACATTGTACTCCATCTGCTTAGTTGTTTTGCCCATTCACTTAACCTATCTAATTCCCTTTTATGTCTTCAAAATTTACTCATGTCACTTTGCACTGATTCAGTTTATCCAGTTCATTAATATCTTTTGGGGAAGGAAATCTGCCGTCCTCCGTGTGACTCCAGATCCACAACAATGTGGTTGACTCTCAATTGCTCTCAGCCAACTAGAGATGGGCAATCGATGCTGACCAGCCAGCAACACTCATATTCCATGAATGAATAAAAAAACTTTTCCACCTAACTTTATATCATCAGAAAATTTAGCTACTGTATATTAAGTCCCTTCATACAGGTCATTGGTATTGATTGTAAATAGTTGAGATCCCAGCATTAATCTCTATAGCACTGCACGAGATACATCTTGCCAAACTAAAAATAATCCACTTTCTCTACTCTGCTTCCTGTTTGCTAACCAATTCTTTCTCCAACTTACCCCTTACACAATGAGCTCCTATTTACATTAGTGACCTTTGATGTAGCATCAGTCTTTTGGTCCAAGTATAATACATCCATACCTTACACCACTTTGCTTGTAACTTCTTCAAAGAATCCAAATAAAATAGTTAAACATAATTTCTATTTCGGAAAACCATGTTGATCCTGTATGATTGAATTGAGGTTTTCTAAACATACTGCTATATCCTCCTTGATAACAGATTCCAGTAAGTTCTGTGACAAAAGTTAAGATGTTAAACTGACATTTAGCTTGCTGCATTCTGAATCCCTCCTTTCTTACTTAAAGGTGTTACATTTGTTTTTTTCCCAATCTGCTGGTACTTTTCCAGGACCAAAGTAATGTTGGAAGATTATAACCAATGTTTCTACTCACTCTGCAGTCACTTCTTTTAAGTTCCAAAGCTCAGGCCAGCCTGTCCTGAGAACTAGTCAGTCTTTCAGTTTAATAGTTTTGCCAGCATTTTTTCTGTGATGATGGTTTTAAGTTCCTCCTTCCGTTCTATTTATTACTTTTTAGTTATTTTTGGGAAGTTTTCTTCTGCTTAGAAGACAGACACAAAATACATGTTCAACAGTTCCACCATATCCTTGTTTCCCATTGTCAATCCCACAGACTCACTCTCTGGAGAACTAACATTGGCTTGAGTTACTCTTTTCCTGTTTAAATACTTGCAGAAATTCTAGCTGTCTGTTTTCATATTTTTAATGTGGAGATGCCGGCGTTGGATTGGGGTAAATACAGTAAGAAGTCTCACAACACCAGGTTAAAGTCCAACAGGTTATTTGGTAGCAAAAGCCACTGGCTTCTTGATGCGCTCACAGACATTTAAGGAGATATTTAAGAACTCTCAGTAAAGATTTAACCTGGCCTCCAATTTCCCAAAAGTGCTAAATTGTTGGGAAAACAGTTCTAGATCCCAACTGTTTTGTTAGTTCAGCTTCTCACCCAAATCGCTGTACTCTGTACACTGCAGAGATCACAGTCATGAATCTCATTAAAAATCCAGGGGTGCTGGAGTGTGCACTCACTCACCTGATGAAGGAGCAGCGCTCCAAAAGCTTGTGGCTTTTGCCACCTAATAAACTTCAATCTGCTGTTGTGAGACTTCTTACACTGTTCATATTTCTAGCTATCTTTCTTTTATACTTTAATTTCTCCTGCTTTTTATATCATTCTTTGCTGGTTCTTAAAATCTGTTCTATATTCTAACCTGCCACTAATTTTTGCAGAATTGTAGTGCTTCTTTTGATTGGATATAAATCCTCTCCTTATTCAACCATGATGTGTCGATGCTGTCGTAGGACTGGGGTGGGCATCATAAGAAATCTCACAACACCACTTTAAAGTCCAATAGGTTTATTTGAAATCAAGGGCTTTTGGAGCACTGCTTCTTTATCCAGTGAATCGTCTGATGAAGGAGCAGCATTCCGAAAGTCCGTGATTCCAAATAAACCCATTGGACTTTAACCAGATTATTCAACTAAGGGTAATGTATCCTTCTCAAATGTTTTCATCAGTCAGAACATTGAATACAGGAGTTGGGACATCTTGTTGAAGTTGTACAAGACATTAGTAAGACCACACTTCGAGTGCTATATGCAATTCTGGTCACTCTATTATAAAAAGAATATTATTAAACTAAAAAGGGTGCAGAAAAAATTTACTAGGATGCTATCGGGACTTGATGGATTGAGTTATAAGGAGAGACACTCAGACTGGGACTTTTTCCTCTGGAGGGTAGGAAGCTGAGGGTGACCTTATTTCAAATAATGAAGGCATAGACAAGGTAGATAGTCACCACTTTTTCCCAAAGGTAAGGCAGTCTAAAACTACACGGCATAGGTTTAAGGTGAGAGGGAGAGATACAAAAGGATCCAGAGGGGCAGTTTTTTCACACAGAGGGTGGTGAGTGTCTGGAACAAGCTGACAGAGGTAGTAGTAGAAGCAAATATAATTTTATCTTTTGAAAAGTATTTAGACAGTTACATGGGTATGATGGGTGTAGAGGGATAAGGGTCAAAAGCATGTAATTGGAGTTAGCTTAGGGTTTTAAAAAAAAGGGCAGCATGGACAAGTTGAGCCGAATGGCCTGTTTCCATGCTGTAAATGTCTATTATTATGATTCAAAGAATGGCTGCGATTCTCCCATTGCAACGCACAACTTTTCTGGTGGGTTGGGGTGGGAGATGCACATTGCAGGATTTGCGCACCATTGGGAATACATGTGCATCTCCCAGAGCCAGCGAATAGTCGCTGGTCAGGCCACGCTGGAAACTGGCAGGAAGATAGATAAATCATTTAAATCTTTTTTTAGTATGTTATAAATGTATTTTAAATCTAACTATTGGAACTTTTTGATCCCTATTGAATCTCCCTGTCAGGAATACTTCATTCCAGTGGGATTTAGACCAGCTTCCCACATTCGGAGAATAGCAGGAGACCCCACTGGAATTAAGGGAGAGGGCAATCAGGACCCCCCAGGGATCGGGCAGAGGAAGGAGGTGGTGCCCCCCTGTATGGTGCCCCCCAGTATGACAGTTACCCTATGCCCCCAGCACTGCCCAAAGGGCAAAGTGCCCATAGTCAGGGGGCACCTTGGCACTTTCCATCAGGCATCAGGCAGTGCCAAAGGGGTGGGCCTGTTGTAGGTGGGGCCTGGGGTGATCAGTGGAGGTAGGGGGTCCTGCAGCCATCTGCAGCCAGGATCAGTCTGGAATGAAGGAAGGGCAGTAACTGGGGTGGGCTAGAGGTGCATGGTCTGCCAGGGTAGGGGCATTCTGCCTCCCAGCAGCGGAGGGGTGGTCTGACTCCGGGGGTAAGTCAGCTGGAGTGTCTGCTGGAGTGACGGGAGTTGGAAGGATTGCCATTGCTGGAGAGGTGGGCTGTACTGGGACGGTGGCGTGGGGGGCGTGTTAAGGCTGGCCTGGGAATTGCTGTGGGAGCCACAATGAGCGTGGGGAGGAAGGAGGCTGGAGGGGCAGCTCTGCAGTTGTCCCAGGTTGGCCAGCAAACATTGAACATAGAACATAGAACATAGAACATTACAGCGCAGAACAGGCCCTTCTGCCCTCGATGTTGCGCCAACCAATTAAGAAAAAGCAATGACCCTCTAATCTAAACCATTCCCTTTTCATCTATAAACATATCCATGGACCTCTTAAACGCCCCCAAACTTGGTGCATCTACAACTGCAGCAGGCAGGGCATTCCATACCCTAACCACTCTCTGGGTAAAGAATCTACCTCTGACATCCGTCCTATAACTACCACCCCTTAATTTAAAGCTATGTTCCCTCGTGCTAGCTTTCTCTATCCGAGGAAAAAGGCTATCACTGTCCACCCTATCTAAACCTCTAATCATCTTGTATGTTTCAATAAGGTCTCCTCTTAGCCGCATTCTTTCTAATGAAAACAACCTCAAATCCCTCAGCCTCTCCTCATAAGACCTGCCCTCCATACCAGGCAACATCCTGGTAAACCTCCTCTACACCCTCTCCAATGCCTCCACATCTTATAATGTGGGGACCAGAACTGCACACAATACTCCAAGTGCGGCCGCACTAGAGTTTTGTACAGTTGCAACATGACGTTGCGGCTCCGAAATTCAATCCCCCTACCAATAAAAGCTAAGACTCCATATGCCTTCTTAACAACCTTATCGACTTGATTGCCAACTTTCAGGGATCTATGCACATATACACCAAGATCCCTCTGTTCATCAACACTATTAAGAGTCCTACCATTAGCCCTATACTCTACACATTTGTTATTCCTGCCAAAGTGAATTACCTCACACTTTTCCACATTAAACTCCATTTGCCACCTCTCGGCCCAGCTCTGCAACTTGTCCAAGTCTCTCTGCAAACTATAACACCCCTCTTCACTATCTACCACTCCTCCGACTTTGGTGTCATCCGCAAATTTACTAATCCATCCTTCAATACCCTCATCCAGATCATTTATAAAAATTACAAACAGCAGGGGCCCCAAAACAGATCCCTGAGGTACACCACTTGTAACCGAACTCCATGATGAATAATTCCCATCAACCACCACCCTCTGTCTTCTATCTGCTAGCCAATTCCTAATCCAATTAGCTAAATCACCCTCAATCCCATACATCTGCATTTTCTGCAGAAGTCTTCCATGGGGGACCTTATCGTATGCCTTACTAAAGTCCATATATACCACATCAACTGCCTTACCCCCATCTACATCTTTGGTCACTTTTTCAAAAAACTCAATAAGGTTAGTAAGGCACGACCTACCCTTCACAAAACCATGCTGACTATCCCCAATCAATTCATTTCTCTCTAAATGAATTTGGGCTGGTGTGTTGCCTCCCAGGGGCTGGGGTCCAGGATGTCGCAGATCGGGTTTTTAGGATTCTTAAGGGTGAGGGGAGTCAGCCCCAAGTCATTGTTCATGTGGGGACACATGATGTAGGTAGGACGAGGGAAGGGGATATTAAACAGAAATTTATGGAGTTAGGGTGGAAGCTTAGGTCCATAACAGGCAGAGTGGTTATCTCTGGACTCTTGCCTGTGCCAAGGGATAGTTTAGAGATGAACAGAGAAAGGGATAGTTTGAACTCATGGCTGCGTGGATGGTGCAGGAGGGAGGGGTTCAGGTTCCTTAACAATTGGGACTCATTCTGGGATAGGTGGGACCTCTTCAAGAGAGATGGTCTACACCTGAACCAGAGGGGGACTAATATCTTGGGGGGAAAATTTGCTAAGGCTATGATGGGGGCGTTAAACTGATTCGGGGGGGGGGTGGGATCCTAAGTAGTTGGGGTGCTGAGAGGGATGTGAGTAAGGGGGTTATAGAGGAGAGTTGTAAAACACAGCGGCGTACGGGTGGGGTGGAGCATGGTTTGAGATGCGTATACTTTAATGCAAGGAGTATTCGCAATAAGGGGGAGGAACTTGCAGCTTGGACCAGTACCTGGAACTTCGATGTTGTGGCCATTTCAGAGACTTGGGTAGAGCAGGGACAGGAATGGATGTTGCAGGTTCCGGGGTACAAATGCTTTAGTCGGAGTAGAGAGGGGGTAGAAGGGGGGGAGGAGTGGCGTTACTGGTCAAAGACTGTATCACGGTGATCGAAAAGAAGTTTGATGAGGACTTGTCTGTTGAGGTAGTATGGGCTGAGATTAGAAACAGGAGAGGAGAGGTCACCCTGTTGGGAGTCTTTTACAGACCTCCTAATAGTTCTAGAGAGGTTGAGGAAAGGATTGCGAAGTCAATTCTGATTAGGAGTGAAAGTAGTAGGGTAATTGTGATGGGGGACTTTAACTTTGCTAATATTGATTGGAATAGCTATAGCTCTAGCTCGTTAGAGGGGTCAGTTTTCGTACAGAGTGTGCAGGAAGGTTTTTTGACTCAGTATGTAGATAGGCCAACTAGAGGTGAGGCTACATTGGATTTGGTGCTGGGCAATGAGCCAGACCAGGTGTTAGGCTTGGAAGTTAGTGAACATTTTGGTGATAGTGACCACAATTCGGTTACGTTCACCTTAGTGATGGACAGGGATAGGCATGAAGCTGGGGGCTGTAGTTATAGCTGGGGGAAGGGTAATTATGAGGCCATCAGGAGAGAATTAGGGTGCGTAGATTGGACTAGGGAACTACAGGGACTGGGAACATCTGGAATGTGGTGCTTATTCAAGGAGCAGCTGCTGGAGTCCTTGATAAGTATGTCCCTGTCAGGCAGGGAGGAAATGGACGAGTAAGAGAGCCTTGGTGTACGAAAAGAGTTGATTTGCTGGTTAAGAAGAAAAAGGAGGCTTATGTCAGGATGAGGCTTGAAGGCTCAGTAGTGCAATGGATAGCTATAGATTAGCTAGGAAGGAGGTAAAAGTGAATTGAGGAGAGCTAAGAGGGGACACGAGAAGATGTTGGCTGATAGGATTAAGGAGAATCCTAAAGCTTTCTTTCGATATGTTAAGAATAGAAGATTGGTTAGGGCAAGATTAGGGCCAGTCATAGATAGCAGTGGGAAGTTGTGCGTGGAGCCTGAAGAGATTGGCGAGGCACTGAATAAATATTTCTCTTCGGTATTCACGCAGAGTGCTGGAAATGTAGCTGTGGAGAACACTGAGGTACAGGGTTGCAAATTGGGAAGTATTGTAGTAGATAGGGAGGATGTGCTAGAAATTCTCGAGGGTTTGAAGTTGGATAAGTCCCCTGGGCCGGACGGGATTTACCCTAGGATTCTCTGGGAGGCAAGAGAGGAGATTGCAGAGCCTCTGGCTCTGATCTTCAGGTCCTCGTTGGTTACGGGTGTGGTTCCGGAGGACTGGAGGATAGCGAATGTGGTCCCATTGTTTAAGAAGGGGAAGAGAGACCTTCTGGGAATTATAGGCCAGTGAGTCTTACTTCTGTTGTGGGCAAGGTATTGGAGAGAATTATTAGGGATAGGATTTATAGTTATTTAGAGAGAAATGAATTGATTGGGGATAGTCAGCATGGTTTCGTGAAGGGTAGGTCATGCCTTACTAACCTCATTGAGTTTTTTGAGAAAGTGACCAGAGAGGTGGATGGGGGTAAGGCGGTTGATGTAGTATATATGGACTTTAGTAAGGCTTTTGATAAGGTGGCCCATGGAAGACTTCTACAGAAAATGCAGATGTGTGGAATAGAGGGTGATTTAGCTAATTGGATTAGAAATTGGCTGGCAGATAGAAGACAGAGGGTGGTGGTTGATGGGAGATATTCATCGTGGAGTTCGGTGACGAGTGGTGTGCCTCAGGGGTCTGTTTTGGGGCCCCTGCTGTTTGTAATTTTTATAAATGATCTGGATGAGGGTATTGAGGGATGGATCAGTAAATTTGCAGATGATACTAAAGTTGGTGGTGTGGTAGATAGTGAAGAGGGGTGTTTTAGTTTACAGAGTGACTTGGACAAGTTGCAGAGCTGGGCCGAGAGGTGGCAAATGGAGTTTAATGTGGAAAAGTGTGAGGTAATGCACTTTGGCAGGAACAATAAATGTGTAGAGTATAGGGCTAATGGTAGGGCTCTTAATAGTGTTGAGGAACAGAAGGATCTTGGTGTATGTGTCAATAGATCCCTGAAAGTAGGCAGTCAAGTGGATAAAGTTGTTAAGAAGGCTTATGGAGTCTTAGCTTTTATTGGTAGGGGGATTGAATTTAGGAGCCGCAGCATCATGTTGCAGCTGTACAAAACTCTAGTGCGGCCGCACTTGGAGTATTGTGTGCAGTTCTGGTCGCCACATTATAAGAAAGATGTGGAGGCATTGGAGAGGGTACAGAGGAGGTTTACTAGGATGTTGCCTGGTATGGAGGGCAGGTCCTATGAAGAGAGGTTGAAGGATTTGAGGTTGTTTTCGTTAGAAAGGAGGCGGCTAAGGGGGATCTTATTGAAACATATAAGATAATTAGAGGTTTGGATAGGGTGGACAGTGATAGCCTTTTTCCTAGGATGGAAAAAGCTAGCACGAGGGGACACAACTTTAAATTAAGGGGTATGAGTTATAGGACGGATATCAGAGGTAGGTTCTTTACTCAAAGAGTGATTAGGGAGTGGAATGCCCTGCCTGCAGCTGTTGTAGATGCGCCAAGTTTGGTGGCGTTTAAGAGGTTAGTTGATAAGTATATGGATGAGAAGGGAATGGTTTAGTTAGGAGGGGCATTGCTTTTTATTTTGGTCGGCACAACATCGAAGGCCGAAGGGCCTGTTCTGTGCTGTATTGTTCTATGTTCTATGTTCTATGTTCTAAATAACGGGGGTCTGACAGATTGGGACCACTGCGCATGCTCAGATTTCCAGAACTGTTAAACGCCAGCACGACTAAGCTCCCTCGGGGTTTTTAATGAGATTCATGACTGGGATCTCTGCAGTACACAGAGTGTGGAGATTCAGGTGAAAAGCTGAACTAACAAAACAGTTGGGATCCAAATCATTTTCGCACCAATTCAGCACTTTTGGGAGAATTATGGTCAGGTTAAATCATTTCCTAAGAGTTATTAAAAACCTTCTTAAATATCTGCCACTGCATTTCTACTGTCCTACTTTTTAACTTATTTTCTGTATTTACTTCTGCCTTTATTCTCTTATTTAGGTTTAATACTCTAGTCTTAGAATCATACTTCTCACCTTCAGACTGAACATGACATTCTATCATGTTATGATTGCCATTGCCTAGAAGCTCCTTTGCTATAAGATTGTTGATCAATCCTTTCTCATTGCACATTGCCTAGTCAAGGATAACTTGCTCCCTGGGGCTGACTCTAAAACATACTACTCAAAGAAATCATCTTGAATAGGCTCAATGAATTCTTTTTTCAGGTTATCTTTGCTAATCTGATTCATTCCAAACTATATGTAGATTAAAACCACCCATGTCTCTGGGAGGGTGGTTTGAAGTGTATATACTTTAGTGCAAGGAGCATACGCAATAAGATGGATGAACTTGCAGCCTGGATTGGTGTCTGGGACTTTGATGTTGTGGCCATTTCAGAAATATAGATAGAGCAGGGACAGGAATGGTTGTTGCAGGTTCCGGGGTTCAGATGTTTCAGTCAGAGCAGAGAAGGTGGTAGAAGAGGGGGAGGCATGGCATTGTTAGTCAAGGACTGTATTACGGTGGCAGAAAGGACATTTGATGTGGACCTGTCTATTGAGGTAGTATAGGCTGAGTTTAGAAACAGGAAAGGAGAGGTCACCCTGTTGGGAGTTGTTTATAGGCCTCCAAAAAATTCGAGAGATGTAGAGGAAAGAATTGCAAAGATGATCCTGGATAGGAGCGGAAGTAACAGGGTAGTTGTTATGGGGGACTTTAACTTTACAAATATCGATTGGAAAAGCTATAGTTCAAGCACGTTAGAGAGGTCAGTTTTTGTCCAATGTGTGCAGAAAGGTTTCATGACATAGTATGTAGATAGGCCAACAAGAGGTGAGACTACATTGGATTTGGTTCTGGGTAATGAACTAGACCAGGTGTTAGACTTGGAGGTAGGTGAGCACTTTGGTGATAGTGACCACAACTCGATTACCTTAATGATGGAAAGGGATAGGCATATACCAAAGGGCAGAAATTATAGCTGGGGGAAAGGTATATTCCCCCTGTGCGAGTTTTGTACAGTTGCAACATGACCTCATGGCTCCAAAATTCAATCGCTCTACCAAAAAAATGGCTTTTTTTCCACAGGTAATTCGGTCCATACTTGACCATCAAGGAGCATGCATTCTGCAGGTGGTGCGAGGACAGCTCTTGGATGTTGATTCATGGGTTGCCTGGTGCTTCATGTCGTAAAGGAGTGCTTTATCTGGACCATCTGAAGGGCACCATGACAGCTCAGTGACTATCGCTGTAGCTGTGCAGACACTTGGAATTGGGCCGGTCTCTGCGGGAGTTTGCGCGTTCTCCCTGTGGTTGCGTGGGTTTTCTCCGGGCGCTCCGGTTTCCTCCCACATCCCAAAAATTCGCTCTTAGGCTGATTGGGAAACAAATTGTCCCTACACTTAGACTCTTCTATATTAGGAATAACCTAAAATTAGGATAGGATAATGGAACTGTTACTATATAGTTATGACGGCGGCGTGGGCTCGTTGGGCCGAAGGGCCTGTTTCCCGTGCTGTGTTGCTCTAAAAAAAATCTATAAAAGCTAACACACCGTACACTTTCTTAACAACCGTACAAACCTGGGTGCCAACTTTCAGGGAGCTATGTACATGTACATCGAGATGTCTGCCCGTCAACACTACTAAGAGTCCATCCATTAGCCCTATATTCTGTACTCCTATTACTCTTACCAAAGTGAATCATCTCACACTTTTCTGTATTAAACTCCATTTACAACTTCTCAGCCCAGCTCTGCAGCTTATCTATGCAAACTGTAACATCTATCCTCACTGTCTACAACTCCTCCGACTTTGGTGTTGTCAGCAAATTTACTAACCCATCCTTCTACACCCTCATCTCGGTCATTTATAAAAATAACAAACAGCAGTGGCGCCAAAACAGATCCCTGAGGTAAACCACTTATAACTGAATTCCAGGTTGAATATTTCCCATCAACCACCACCCTCTGTCTTCTATCTGCTAGCCAATTTCTGATCCAAATAGCTAAATCACCCTCAATCCATACATCTGCATTTTCTGCAGTAGCCTATCATGGGGAACCTTATCAAACACCTTACTAATGTCCATATACACCACGTCAACTGCCTTACCCTTATCCATCTCTTTGGTCACCTTTTCAAAAAATTCAACAAGGTTAGTGAGACATGACCTACCCTTCACTATCCCTCATCAATTTATTTCTCGCTAGATGATTATAAATCCTATCCCTTGTAATTCTTTCCAAAACTTTGCCCACAACAGAAGTAAGGCTCACTGGTTTATAATTCCCAGGATAGTCTTTACTCGCCTTCTTGAACAAGGGGACGACATTTGCAATTCTCCAGTCTTCCGGCACTATACCTATAGCCAATGACAACATGAAGATCAAAGCCAAAGGCTCTGTAATCTGTTCCCTAGCCTCCCAAAGAATTTTAGGGTAAGTCCCATTCTGGCCCAGGAGACTTATCTATTTTCATACTCTCAAGAATTGCTAACATCTCCTTCTTATGTACCTCAATACAGCCCTGTATCTCAGTGTTCTTTTTGACTATACTGACTTTTTCCTGCATGAATACTGATGAAAAATAGTCATTCAGTGTCTCTCCTATTTTTTCAGGCTCCACGCACAACTTCCCACTGTTGTCTCTGCCCTAATCTTGCTCTAACCAATCTTTCATTCTTGACATTCCTATAGAGAGCTTTAAGGTTCTCCTTGATCCTATCTGCAAAGTCTTCTCATGTCCTCTTCTAGCTTTTCTTAACTCTCTCTTTAGCTCATTCCTGGCTAATTTATAATTCTTCAGTGCCCTAACTGAGCCTTCATGTCTCATCTTTACAAAAGACTCCTTCTTCCTCTTCACCAGAGATTCAACTTCCTTAGTACACCATGGTTCCCTCACTCGACCATTTCTTCTCTGCCTGACAGGTATATATTTATCAAGGACTCGCAGTAGCTGCGCCTTGAATAAGCTCCACAGCTCCTGCAATTTCCTACTCCAACCTATGTATCCTAAATCTTGCCTAATAGCCTCAAGTGTGAGTTATTCCAGCTCGCACTTGGAGTATTGTGTACAGTTTTGGTTGCCACATTATAAGAACGATGTGGAGGCATTGGAAAGGGTGCAGAGGAGGTTTACCAGGATGTTGCCTGGTATGATGGGCAGGTCTTATGAAGAAAGGCTAAGGGACTTGAGGTTATTTTCATTAGAGAGAAGGCTAAGAGATGTCCTAATTGAGGCACATAAGATGACCAGAGGGTTAGATAGGGTGGACAGTGAGAGCCTTTTTCCTCGGATAGTGATGGCTAGCACGAGAGGACATAGCTTTAAATTAAGGGGTGGTAATTATAGGACGGATGTCAGAGGTAGGTTCTTTACTCAGAGGGTAGTGAGGATGTGGAATGCTCTGCCTGCAGCAGTTGTAGACTCACCAACTTTAAGGGTGTTCAAATAGTCAGTGGATTGGCATATGGATAGCATTGGAATAGTTTGGGTTAGAGGGTCATTAGATTGGTTCCACTGGTCGGCGCAACATCGAGGACCGAAGGGCCTGTACTGTGCTGTAATGTTCTATGTTCTATGACTATTGTGGCACCTTTTTCACACATCTCATTTAGTTCTTCCTGGATATTCTGTCCTAAAGATTAATGTCTGTTTGAGAGCCTAGAAATTACTCCCACAAATGACCTCTGACCTTTGCTCTTTCTTATCTCTGCCCAAATTAGAACATAGAACATAGAACAATACAGCACAAACAGGCCCTTCGGCCCACGAGTTGCGCCGATCACATCTACCAATCCACAGACCTATCTATAACCCCCAAACCTATTTGCTTCCATATACTCATCCAGAAGTCTCTTAAAAGACCCCCAGTGAGTTTGCCTCAACAACCTCTGACGGCAGTCGGTTCCATTCACTCACTACCCTCTGAGTGAAAAACCTACCCCTGACATCTCCTTTGTATTTGCTTCCCTGCACCTTAAATCTGTGTCCTCTCGTAGTGACCATTTCAGCTTGGGGAAATAGTCTCTGAGTGTCCACCCTATCTATTCCTCTCACCATTTTATAAACCTCTATCAGGTCGCCTCTCAACCTACGTCGCTCCAGTGAGAAGAGTCCCAGCTCCCTCAACCTGTCTTCATAAGGCATGCCTCCCAATCCAGGCAACATCCTTATAAATCTCCTCTGCACCCTTTCAATAGCTTCCACGTCCTTCCTATAGTGAGGCGACCAGAACTGCGCACAGTACTCCAAGTGTGGTCTGACAAGGGTCCTATAAAGCTGCAGCATTACCTCCTGACTCCTGAACTCAATCCCTCAATGAATGAAGGCCAGTACACCGTAAGCTTTCTTAACCACATCCTCCACCTGGGAGGCCAATTTGAGAGTCTTATGGACCCGGACCCCAAGATCCCTCTGCTCTTCCACACAGCTAAGACTCCTACCTTTGATAGTGTACTCATTCATCCCGTTGGATCTGCCAAAATGGACCACAACACATTTATCCGCGTTGAAGTCCATCTGCCACTTCTCCGCCCAGTCTTGCATCCTGTCGATGTCATGCTGCAACTTCTGACATCCCTCCAGACCATCCACAACACCACCGACCTTCGTGTCATCGGCGAACTTACTCACCCATCCCTCCACTTCCTCATCCAGGTCATTTATGAAAATGACAAACAGCAAGGGTCCTAGAACAGATCCCTGGGGCACTCCACTGGTGACCGACCTCCATGCAGAAAAAGAGCCATCCACAACCACCCTCTGCCTTCTGCAGGCAAGCCAGTTCTGGATCCACAAGGCCAAAGCCCCTTGGATCCCATGGCCTCTCACCTTCTCAAGAAGTCTTGCATGTGGGACCTTGTCAAATGCCTTGCTGAAGTCCATGTACACCACGTCCACTGCTCTTCCTTCGTCAATGTGTTCAGTCACATTTTCGAAGAACTCAATTAAGCTCGTAAGGCACGACCTGCCTTTTACAAAACCATGCTGACTATTTCTAATCAACCTAAACTTCTCCAAATGCTCGTAAATCTTGTCCCTCAGAAGTCTCTCCATCAGCTTACCAACCACTGAGGTCAGACTCACCGGTCGGTAATTTCCAGGACTATCCTTGTTCCCTTTCTTGAAAATAGGGACCACATCCGCAATCCTCCAATCCTCCAGAACCTCTCCCGTCTCCATCGACGACGCAAAGATCATCGCCAGGGGCTCTGCAATGACATCCCTCACCTCCCACAATAACCTGGGGTACATCCCATCTGGTCCCGGAGACTGTCTATCTTGATAGCATTTAAAAGTTCTAACACATCCGCTTCCTTAATATCTACATACTCAATCTTTTCAGTCTGCCGCAAACTTGTAGTGCATCCTCCCAGATCACTTTTCCCCCTTCACCTTTTATAGGCCCTATCCCTTCTCTTCTCATCCTTTTACTTTTCACATAGTTGTAGAAGGCCTTGGGATTCTCCTTAATCTTATCTGCCAAGGCCTTCTCATGACCCCTTCTGGCTCTCCTAATTTCCTTTTCAAGTTCCCTTCTACACACCTTATACTCCTCTAGATCCCTAACATCCCCTAGCTCTCTGAATCTTTTATATACCTTTTTTTTCTTCCTAACTAGGTTCACCACTACCTTCGTGCACCACGGTTCCCGTGTCCTTCCAGAACCTCCTTGACTCCTCGGAACGTTGTCTTGCAGTGCCCTAGACAAACATTCCTTGAAAAACCGCCATTTTCCTTCTGTACTCTTCCCCAAGAACACCTCCTTCCAGTTTATGTGTCCGATTACCTGCCTAATGTTTTCATATTTCCCCTTACTCCAGACATACACCTGATTCTACATCTTCCTTTTTTGAGCTAAAGTTTCTCTCACTGCAGTGTAACTATCCTACCATATTTTCCTAGCTCCCTGTCATTCTGAGATGTCAAATATCCTTCAAAGTTCAGCTTCCAGCCTTGGTCACCTTACAGCCATGGACAGAACCTTGTGTTGTTCCTGGTAACAGAAGGCAAGGTGGATTGTGGGGGAGGTTAATTTGCGTGGACAGCCAAAAATTAGACTCCTGACACAAAATTAAAATAACTATTAAATTCAGGCAATTTTAGGGTGGCTAATGCATGCTAATTAAAAGGCAATCTTGTCAGAACTAAATTCCTTTTCGCAATTACGGTATCCACAATCGAGAAATGCAACTTTTCAAATTTAAAGCTGCATATTTTATCAGGTCGCTCCTCAACCTCCGTTGTTCCAGTGAGAACAATCTGAGTTTATCCAACTGCAGTGTAACTCACAGAGCTACCCCACCATATTTTCCTAACTTTAGCTTTCCTCATAGCTAATATCCTCCTGATCAGGCAATATCCTGGTAAACCTCTTCTGTACCTCTCCAAAGCATTCATATCCTTCTGTTAATGTGGCAACCAGAATTGTGCACAATATTCTCAATGAGAACTAACTAAGGTTCTGTACAGCTGCAGCATGACCTGGGCGGCATGGTAGCACAGTGGTTAGCACTGCTGCTCACAGCGCCAGGGACCTGCATTTGATTCCCAGTCTGGGTCACTATCTGTTCGGAGTCTGCACGTTCTCTTCACATCTGTGTGGGTTTCTTCTGGGTGCTCCTGTTTCCTCCCACATCCCAAAAACGTGCTGGTTAAGTGCATTGACCCAGACTGTGACGACTAGGGGAATTTCACTAATTTTATTGCAGTGTTAATGTAAACCTCATTTGTGACTAATAAATAAACTAAATAAAAACCTGTCAATTTTTGTATCCAGTGCGGTAGCACACAGTAGCACAGTGGTTAACACTGCTTCTTCACAGATCCAGGGATCTGAGTTCAATTCCCGGCTTGGGTCACTTCTGTGTGCAATTTGCACATTCTCCTTGTGTCTGCATAGATTTCCTCCACAAAGTCCTGGGAGGGGATGGGGGGAATCTGGAATAAGGAAGAATGCAAGAGTACAGGGATGAGGAAAGAAGGGAAGGATCTTGTTTCCTGGGTGTAAGAGTTTGATGATTGATTGCATGAGACTGTTTCCAGGCAGGGATGGTAGGAGAAAGATTGCGTTAAACAGAAGAATTGGTGCTGTCTACTGTGGGGTATTGAAAGTTGAACTGATGGCACTGGACAGCAGAGAAAACAATCACAATGAGGAGAGGAAGCAGTGTTGAAGGGTTGTAGGTTTAGAGTAATCATCACATAGAGAAAGGTCTTTTGGGTGGGGAGAAGAGTTATGGAAATGATCAGAAATGGTGGTGTGAATATTGGGAGAGGTCAGAGTGGACACAGGAACAATAACAGATATAGGTTCAGAGGGGAGAGGCAGCATGTGCAGGATGAAAGGTACAGAGGGAAGAAGATTGGTTATATTGGGTGGGCTATGGGTACTGGGGAAGTTGATGAGTGATGATGAGAGGATGGAAGATGTTGGAATTAATTTTTTAGTTGTATGGAAAACGCAATTGGTGTGAAAGTGTTATTGCTTGATGTTGCTAGAGTGTCTTTTTGGATGAGTGGTGTTAAGGAGTTCATGATGAGCCCATCTGGTTGACTACAGGGCCATCAGTGAGGGCACCACGGTAAGAAGCCTGTGCTTAGTGGTGTGTTCCTCAGTCACCCTCTGGACACAGTAACATAGATATCTGGCCTGTGGGTCTTCTTCCAGTTTGATCCCAGCAATCTCAGGAGCTGGAGGAGAGGATGTGCTGAAGGATAGCTTCTGCTGATCAACACATGGACAGAAGGAGGAAATTTGTAACAATGCCGAGGGAGTGGGAAGTTGAAGGGGAGACGATCATAGGGAGGGCCATGCAAAAATCCTGCTTCCCACCAACTTCCCAACTTTCTCAGAAAACTAAGGAAATTTGGCACATCAGTTACAACTCTCACCAACTTTTACAGATGCACCACAGAAAGCATTCATTCTGGTTGTATCACAGCTTGATATGGCTCCTGCTCTCTCCAAGACTGCAAGGAACTACAAATGCCTGTGAATGTAGCCCAATCTATCACACAAACCAACCTCCCATTCATTGACTCTGGCTACACTTCCCACTGCCTCAGCAAATAGCCAGCATAATTAAGGACCCCACGCATTCTGGACATTCTTTCTTCCACCTTCTTCAGTCGGGAAAAAAGTACTGAAGGCTGAGGTCACGTACCAACCAACTCAAGAAGAGCTTCTTCCTTGCTGCTGTCAGATGTTTGAATGTTTGAATATTGCATTCAGTTGATTTTTCTCTGCATCCTCATTATGATTGTAACATGATATTCTGCATCTCTCATTTCCTTCTCTATCAATGGAATGCTTTGTTTGTATAGCACACAAGAAACGATAAGTACATGGGACTTAATAGAATTGAAGATTATAGGTAAGCCTCGTAGGGAGGGATATCATCCGCACAACTTGTGGGCCGAAGGCCTGTTTGTGTTGTAGTTTTTCTATGTTCTAAACAATACTTTTCATTATATGTTAATAGATGGGACAACAGTAAATCAAATCAAATCAAATCGAGCTTTTGGAGATCCCGAGGTCCAGAATGATTATGCGAAGAGCAAGGGACGTACTTGTAATCTTTCTGGCTCTTTCCAGGTCCCCATTGGTGGTAATTGGGGAATATCACAGTCTGCCAAACATGAATACATGTGGGATGTGACATGAGTCCTCTTCAGAGAAACAAATTATTTAGTGAAGTTCACTCCTTACCCTGGGCGCCAGAAAGCCAGGAATATGGAATCTGCTGCAATCGCTAGATTCCCATAGGTACAAGGGGAAATTGATTGCACAAATGTGGCAATGAGATCTTCCTGGGATTAGGCTACAACATTCAGTAACAGAAAGGATGTTCACTCTCTGAATGTGCAGCTGGTCAGTATGTTTCTGCTATCCTGGGAGCGCTCTCGATGTCCATGTCATGAAGACACCCCAAGTGTTTGCTCCACCTGATTGGCTATAGGGTTGGCCTCTTGGTGACAAGGTACCCACAGAGGAACAAGTAATGGCACCAGAGCCAATTGCACAGAGTGCTGCTGAGGAGAGATACAAAGCAGTCCTTGTCTCCATGGGAACCCACAAAGGGACAACTAAAACTTGGGTTGCACTGCTTTGGGCCATTCAGGCGGAGCACTGCTATACTCAGCAGAAAAAGTGTCCAGGATCAGTGTATTCTACTGGGCCCCTGTACAGCCTACTCAGCAAAGGGGGATGATCTTGCAGAAGGGAAGATGGAGAACAAGATGTTCCCTCTGATGAGGAGGAAGGGATAGACAATGTTGATGAGGGAGTCATTGTGAATGCAACAGAAGATGCTCAGATGATGGTGCAATGTGGCAGACAGACACATTGACGCCCACATTGCCATCAGCATCCAGGACAAATAAGGCCCTGCTACAACTCAACTACACTGTTGCTTCTAATTCTTTATTAGGTGGGAGACTGGGATTCCCTCATGGGCAGAGGTATTTATGTTTCATTGCATCGTATTTTTGCTCTGGTGACCTCTGCCATTTCTATTTGATGTTAGTCATAAAGTTCTATAGCACAAAAAGAGGGCCTTCAACCCATTGTGTCTTCCCCAGCCATCGATCATCCTTCCATTCTAATCCTGTTTTCCAGCACTTGGTCTGCAGCCTTGTATCATGTGGTGTTTCCAGTAAATGCTTTTCAAATGTTGTGAGGATTCCTGCCTCCAATACGCTTTCAAGCAGTGAGTTCCAGATTCCCACTACCCTCTGGGTGAAGATGTTTTTCCTCAATCCTCTCAAAATCTCCCTCATAATTTGCCCCTCATAATTTCATACATCTCAGTCAGGATGCCCTCTGACTTCTCTGCTCTAAGGAAAACAACCAGCTTCTCTTTGTAGCTGAAACACTTCTGGGCTGGCAACATCTTGATGAATCTTCTCATATCCCACTTTGGTGCAGTCGCATCCTTCCTATAATATGGTGACCAGAACTGCACACAGTGCTCCAGCTGTGGAATAAGTAGCATTTTATACAGCTCCATCATAACCTCCTGACTCTTCCCTGCTCTGATGTAGAGATGCAGGCATTGGACTGAGGTAAACACAGTAAGAAGTTTCACAACACCAAGTTAGAATCCAACCACACACCTGATGAAGCAACACCGTTTCTAAAGCTTGTGAGATGACTAACAAATAAACTGGGTGGACTCTAACCTGGTGTTGTGAGGCTTCTTATTATCTTCCGTGCTCTTACATTCTTTTCCTCAGCTAATAAAGGCAAGTATGCCTTCTTTACCTGTCTTTGAAATATCCCTATACTTCTTAACATCTTATCATTCATTTTAGAACATAGAAGATAAAAAAACTACAGCACAAACAGGCCCTTTGGCCCACAAGTTGCATTGATCATATCCCTACCTACTAGGCCTAGCTCAATCATATTACGTTCCATATACTCATCCAGTAGTCTCTTAAAAGACCGTAACAAAATCGCGTCCACCACCACTGACAGCAGCCGATTCCACTCACCCACCACCCTCTGAGTGAAGATTTTGGATTTCCTTGACTTTTACTCATCCCAAAATGCATCATCTTATACTTTTCAGGGTTAAATTTCATTTGTCACAATTCTGCCCACCTGACTAGTCCATCTATATTGTCCTGTAAACTAAAGTTTTCCTTCTTGCTGTTTACCACACCATCAAATTTTATGTCATTTGCAAATTTACTGATCACTTCTCCCATATTCATGTCTAGATCATTAATATATACTTCACACTGCAAGGGAGCCAGTATTGATCGTGTAAAACATCACTGGACACAGGCTTCCAGTCACAAAAACAAACTTCCAGCATCACCCTCTGCCTCCAGCTACTAAGCCAATTTTGGATCCAATTTATCAAATTGCCCTGGATCCTGTGAGCTCTGACCTTCTTCATCAGCCTCCCATATGGGATCTTGTCAAAAACCTTACTGAAGTCCATGTAGACTACATCAACCGCACTGCCCTCATCTACACATCTAGTCACCTCCTCAAAAGCTTCAATCAAATTTGTTGGACATGGTCACCCTCTGTCAAAGCTTGTTGACTATTATTGATAAATCCTTGCCTCTTCGAGTAGAAATTAAAATTTATTTATTAGGGTCACAAGTTGGCTTACGTTAACACTGCAATGAAGTTACTGTGAAAATCCTCTAGTTGCCACATTCCAGTGCCCATTCGGCTACACTGAGAGAGAATTTAGCATAAATCCATCAGGTTTATTTGGTAGCAAAAGCCAAACAAATCTATTGGACTGTAACTTGGTATTATGAGACTTCTTATTGTGTTTACCTCTCCAGTGGCCAGACGGTGTTTGAAAATTAGCATCAGAGCCCCTGCAATCTCCTGCTTTGCCTCAAACAGCAGCCTAGATACATCTCATCTGGGCTTGAGGATTTATCTGCTTTTAAGCCCACTGAAACTGCTAACATATCCTCTGGTTGAATGCTAATCTGTTTAATTATAAGAGTCCCACTCACTGCTTTCTATATCTACATCCTCCTCCTCCATAGTGAAAGATGCAAAGTATTCATTTAATATCTCATCTACATCTCATCTCATCTCAGGTACATCTCATCTACTTGAGGTGTACCTCAGGGGTCTGTTTTGGGGCCCCTGCTGTTTGTAATTTTTATAAATGATCTGGATGAGGGTATTGAAGGATGGATTAGTAAATTTGCAGATGACACTAAAGTCGGTGGAGTGGTAGATAGTGAAGAGGGGTGTTATAGTTTGCAGAGGGACTTGGACAAGTTGCAGAGCTGGGCCGAGAGGTGGCAAATGGAGTTTAATGTGGAAAAGTGTGAGGTAATGCACTATGGCAGAAATAATAAATGTGTAGAGTATAGGGCAAATGGTAGGATTCTTAGTAGTCTAGATGAACAGAGGGATCTTGGTGTGTATGTGCATAGATCCCTGAAAGTAGGCAGTCAGGTCGAGAAGGTTGTTAGGAAGGCGTATGGAGTCTTGGCTTTTATTGGTAGAGGGATTGAATTTCGGAGCCGCAACGTCATGTTGCAACTGTACAAAACTCTAGTGCGGCCGCACTTGGAGTATTGTGTGCAGTTCTGGTCCCCACATTATAAGAAAGATGTGGAGGCATTGGAGAGGGTACAGAGGAGGTTTACCAGGATGTTGCCTGGTATGGAGGGCATGTTTTATGAGGAGAGGCTGAGGGATTTGAGGTTGTTTCGGTTAGAAAGGAGGAGGCTAAGAGGGGACCTGATCGAAGCATATAAGATGATTAGAGGTTTAGATAGGGTGGACAGTGATAGCCTTTTCCTAGGATGGAGAAAGCTAGCACGAGGGGACACAGCTTTAAATTAGAACATAGAACATAGAACATAGAACAAATACAGCACAGAACAGGCCCTTCGGCCTTCGATGTTGTGCCGACCAAAATAAAAAGCAATGCCCCTCCAAACTAAACCATTCCCTTCTCTTTCCATATAAATTAAGGGGTGATAGTTATAGGACGGATATCAGGGGCAGGTTCTTTACCCAAAGGGTGGTTCGGGAGTGGAATGCCCTGCCTGCAGCAGTTGTAGATGCGCCAAGTTGGTGGCGTTTAAGAGGTTAGTTGATAAGTATATGGAAGAGAAGGGAATGGTTTAGTTTGGAGGGGCATTGCTTTTTATATTGGTCGGCGCAACATCAAAGGCTGAAGGGCCTGTTCTGTGCTGTAATGTTCTATGTTCTATGTTCTATCTTTCAGCTCCATGCAAACAGCCCGACTTTTACCTAGTTACCTACTTTCCCTTATTATACTGATAAAACTCCTTGGGATTTTTCTTTATTTTGCCCACGAATATCTTTTCATGCCCCCTCTTTGCTTTTGTAGTTTCTTTTTAAGTTCCCTCTTGCACTTCCTTTATTCCTCTAGAGCATCCATTGTTTTGACCCCCCTGCTATGAGTCTCCATCCTTTTCCTTATCCAATCCCTTGACATCAGGGTTCTCTGAGCTTGTTGCTGTCACCTTTTAATCTTGCAGAAATATACTGGCATTGAACTCTCACTTTTCCTTTTTGAATGAGACTGATGTAGATTTTCCAACAAGTAGCTGTTCCCAGTCTACTTAGGTCAGATCCTATCTTTTCCTATTAAAATTGGTATTCCACCAATCCAGAACTTTTATTTTCAGTCCATCTTTGTCCTTTTCCATAACTACCTTAAATCTCACCAACTTATGGTCACTATCCAAAATGCTCCCCCATTCACATTTCTACAAACTGCCTAACTTCATTTCTTTAAATTAGGTCCTGTGCCTCTTGAAGGACTATGTGTTTGATCAAAGAGCATTCCTGGATTATTTTGAGAATTCTGCCCCCTCTATGCTGGGCGGCATGGTAGCACAGAAGTTAGCACTGCTGCTTCACAGCTCCCAGGTCCTAGTCACGATGGGTCATGAGAGGGCTGCTCTTGGATTTTTCGAGAGTATCCTAGTGCTTCACATCGTTAGTGTACGCTTGAACTGGACTAGTTGATGGCCAACACAACAGCTCAGTGACTATTGCTGTGCTGTGCAGATACATGAATTTGGGACGGTATCTGTGGGAGTTTGCGCATTCTCCCTGTGCTTGAGTGGGTTTTCTCCGGGTGCTCCGGTTTCCTCCTACACTCCAAAGATGTGCTGTTAGGCTGATTTGCCTCGCTAATTTGGTTCCAATGCAGATTTCTATAAACATAGACAGGGGTCATGGGTGGAAGTGGGAACGTCAAGGTGGCGGGCTCGTTGGGCCGAGGGCCTGTTTCCCATGCTGTTTCCCATTTTTGTTCTTTGTTCACCAAATCCACCCTCCTATTTGGGTGCACATAGCACACTCCCAGTAAAGTGATTGCCCCCTTTTTGTTTTTAAGTTCCACCCAAAAGGCTTCAATTGAGGAGCCTGCTCAGCTATCACCCCTCTCACTGCAGTAATTGATTTCTTGATTAATATTGTAACACCACCTCCCCTTTTGCACTCTCCCTAGTCTCATCTGAAGATTCTATACCCTGAATATTGAGTTGCCAGTCCTGCTCCTCCCTTAGCCATGTTTCTGTGATAGCAAAAATATCACACTCTCATGTGTTAATCAGCATCTTCAGTTCATCTGCCTTACTCTGCATTAACGCTCCCTGCATTAAAATAAATGTCATTCAGCCTTGTCATATTCCCCTGCGCTTTAACTTGTCTACCGTCACTCTGCCCTCCAGAATGACTTTTTCTCTCTATTTGGCTGTGTATCACCCATTGTGGTACCTCCACTCCATATCCTATTCCGCTGCCAAATTAATTTAATCCACACTTCAATAGAACCACCAAACCTCTCCACAAGGATGTTGGTCCTATTCTAGTTCAGGTGCAACCCGTCTGGCTTGTACAGGTCCCACCTTCCCCAGAAACAAATGTTCCCCTGCTAGTTTTTGCACCTACTTTGAGCTGATGCCCAATCTCCAGCAGCATCCGAGTGTCAGAGATCTTAGCCTTCACTTTCTCCACCAACTATCGGTGCTTGCCAATGATATGCTCAGCAGACTTACACCCGAGACTGCTTTAGAACATGCAGCCATCAAGATGAAAGTGCCAGTGGAGGGTCCACTGGATATATGATGGTGTATCAGCTGAGGGTTCAGCATCATCATCATCCTTGGAGGTGGATTCGTAGTGAAGGTGGAGCTGAAGCCGGAGAATGGGATATTTCTTGCCTCTTGGTATAGGTTTTATGATTAATCATAAATCTTTTGCACACCTAATTTTCATGCTTTATTCTGTATATGTGCATTGTTTAGCACATTCTCACTGGACTGTGTGGAGATAGAGGCCTCTCCATCAGTGCAATCTCAGCAAGGCTCCTACCTCCACTCCAACCTGCCAGACGAGGTGGAGAGGGGAATGGTCAGAGGCCCTTCCTCTCATTCAAGCTAACAGGAGTATTTTTCTCCAGCAGAGAGGGAGATTGACTGAGTGTTATTCCAGAGAGTCCATAACCAGTAAATCATGCACACATGCACACTCACTCACCTTCAGAACCTGATGTGCCTCTCACATTCAGTCCATTTTCCCACTTGATGCTGTGTAGAAATTCCTTATTGGATTTTGGAGTTCTTGGGAACCAATATCCTGCTGAATCATGGTCTTATACAATACAACCTCCTTTTCTCTATCCCTCCCTTTTCTATATAAATACAGAGTGGGAAGTTGCACACATTCTTTGGGATGTTATATTTTTGAATGCGTGCAGTACATTAACTTTCTGAGTTAATCCTAGCCTGGGTTTACTGTGAGAATTATTAGTAGAAGTAGGATCACACAAAAACCAAGGAGATGGAAAAATATGCTAATATTCCAAAAAAGACAATTTGAAGACACCTCTTTATAGACAGGTGATAAAAGGGAACATCAGTCATTTTTGAACTGACCCCGTCCCCAATCCTGTCCATAACATTGATAAATGGCTTCCTAAAATTTCTACAATCTCCTATATCGACCCACTCTTGAGCCTACTTCACCATTTAATAATATCATGGTTGATCTGGTTGTGGTGTCACTTCCACTTTCTTGTCTGTCCCCCATAACCCTCATCTATCTAAAATCTGTCTAACTCAGCCTTGAATATATTCACTGACCTCCATCTCCACTGCTCTCTGGGGAAGAGAGTATCTCAAACTAAAACCTTCTGAGAGAAAACATTTCTCCTCATCTCTATCTTAAGATGAGGAGACAGTTTAAGAAAAACTTAAACTGTCTCCTAGTTCTTCACAAGAACTTTTTTCTGGTATCTATTCTAACAATTTTATAAGGTAAGGTCACCTCTCATTCTCCTAACCTCCAATAAAATCTCCAAGATGCTCTTTATATGATTCCTTCACACTTTCCCAGTGATGGAAGTAAATCTCATGGCTCTGTGATTCTATGCTTCATTCCTTCCTGAAGTTAGGAGTCACATTTACTATTTTTCAGTCTTCTGGAATTTGGCTGCAGTCTCAAGAATGAAGGCAAATATCCATTGAAATCTCTGATATGCTTGATCCAATTCCTTCAGAACACTTGGATGAAAGTTGTTCAACACAGGAGCCTTCTATTGTCGAGCATCAGCAATCTCCATCGCACTCCTGACTTGTTCATTGTAGATGGTGGACAGCCTTTGGGAAGGTTAGAAATTAAGTTACTTTCTGTAGAATTTGCAGCCACATTATTTTTATGGCTAGTCCAGTTCAGTTACCGGTCAATGTTTCTGAGCAAAATCTCTCTAACTTCCATTTGAATTAATCAATACTAACAGCTTCTGCTGTCTCCCTAGGGAGTCTGTTCCAGTGATTAATCACTCATTCACTAAAATGTTGTTTCCGCAGATTAGTTTTAAATTTCCCCCTTTAAACTCAGGTCATGTTCTCTGGATCGACTGTTCTGGAGATAGAGAGACAGCTGCTTCTGGCTGGCATTATCCAATCCTTTTTAATCTGAAAAACAGCATTCACATTGTTTCTCAAACTTCTCTTCCCTATTGACAACATTACTAATTGATGGAATCACTCCTCCAAATATAATCCCTCCATCCCTTCAATCATCCCAATTCCTCTCTCAGTATCTAGTCAATAGCTGCATTGTCCTTTTTAAAATTGGACATTTACACAATATTCACAGCATTGTGTATTGTATTTTATGAACTGTACACTGTATTTGGTAATGGTTTTAAGAAAAATAAAATATGTTTAACTTGTTTATTTGAGGTTTTTGGGCAGGTCGTAAGCCAAAATGAATAATAGGGAACTTGTAGATGTGATGTATTTGGATTTCTAGAAGCTTTTTGATAAGATGCCACATCCAAGGTTACGATACAAAATAGAATTACATGATTTAGGAGGTAACTTATTGGCATAGAGAAAGGATTGGTTGGCTAACAGAAAGCAGAGAGTAGAGATAAATGGATCTATTTGGGTTGGCAAGATGTGTAGAGTGTTACGGGAATCAGTGCTGGGACTCCAATGTTTACAATTTATATCAATTATTTGATGATGGAAGTGAATGTATGGTAACTAAATTTACTAATGACATTGTGAAAAATAGGTAAATAAATTATCAAGGGGAGATAGAGAATTTGCAAAGTGATACAGACAGGTTAAGTGAGCGAGAAAACAAACTGGCAAATGGAGCATAATGTAGAAAAATGTGAACTTATCCATTTTGGCAGAAAGAATAGAAGGGAAGCAGATTATTTAAATAGAGAGAGATTGCAGAATTCTGATGTACAGAGGAATCTGGGTGTCCTGATACATCAAGTAGGAAAAGGTAGTATGCAGGTATAGCAGTGACAAGGAAGGCAAATGGAATGTTGGTATTTATTGCAAGAGGAATGGAATATAAAAGTTGGAATATTTTATTGCAGTTGTACTGGACTTTGGTGAGACCAATCTGGAGTACTGCATACAGTTTTGGTTTCCTTATTTAAGAAAAGATAGAAATGTATCAGAAACAGTTCAGAGCAGGCTTAATTCACTCATTGGGATGAGGAGCTTGTCCTATGAGGAAAGGTTGGACAGGTTGGGCTTATACCCACTGGAGTTTAGAAGAATGAGAGGTGATCTTATTGAAACATAAGCTGTAAGTTGGGAGAAGAGAGTGTGCAGCGGGAGCTGGGTGTCCTTGTGCACCACTCACTAAAAGTAAGCATGCAGGTGCAGCAGGCGGTAAAGAAAGTAAATGGAATGTTGGCCTTCATTGCAGGAGTTTCGAATACAGAAGCAGGGACGTGTTATTGCAATTATACAGGGCCTTGGTGAGGCCACATCTAGAGCAGTGTGCGCAGTTTTGGTTTCCTTTTCTGAGGAAGGATGTTCTTGCTCTTGAGGGAGTGCAGCGAAGATTTACCAAATTGACTCCGGGGATAGTGGAAATGATGTGTGAGGAAAGATTGACTAGGTTAGGATTGTTTTCACTAGTGTTCAGATGAATGAGGGAGGATCTCATAGACACTTATAAAATACTAACAGAACTAGACAGAACAAATGCAGGGAGGATGTTCCTGATGGTGGGAGAGTCCAGAACCAGGGGTCACAGTCTGCGGATTCAGGTAGACCATTTATAGTGAGGTGAGGAGGCATTTCTTGACCCAAAGAGTAGTGAGCCTGTGGAATTCATTACCACAGGAAGTAGCTGATGTCAAAACATTGAATATATTCAAGAGGCAGCTGAATATAGCAGTTGAAGCAAATGGATCAAAGGTTATAGGGAAAAAGCAGGATTAGACTATTTCTGTCACAGAACGGAGTCGAGTGTTACGGAGGACAGGCAGGATGATAGGGATCAACCAGTCAGCTATGACCTTGTTGAGTGAAAAGGCAGGCTCAAGGGGCTGAATGGTCTACTCCTGATCCTAAATTCTACGTTCTTATGTTCCTAGGAACCATATACTACTTGATCAATTGTACAATCTAATGAACTATACACTGTATTTGATGAATTATACACCATATTTTCTAAATGTTGCTGCACTGATGAGTTACACAGTGACAGGATGATCTCACTATTCTGTTTCCTTTAAATTCAGTCTCTGTCTGTCAGTTTGAAGGGGGATGTGGTTAAGCAGAAACTCTTGTCTCAGCGATTTCACTACACGTGTTGTGTGGCTTGCTGGAACTGTCGACTTAAAGGGAGGATCATCACTACTTCTGTAGAAACACACTCTGTGACTTGCTCGGCTAAAAGTCTGACAACCAATTATTTCTGAATCCCAGCACCAATTATGAGAATCCAATTGAGTCGTGACAGCTGGTGAATGTTGGAGTTTCTGGGTCTCATCTTTCAAACAAAGCCTTCCATTTCTCTCGCAGCATCCATTACCTTGTGAAGTCCCAAAGCTACTTCCAAACAATGAACATCAGCTCCAATCAGTTTTATTATGCAGAAAATGCAGTGAGCAAACGAGAAAGATTTCTCCAATCAATCAGACTATAACCAGATGTTTTTAACAATATTAATATCAGGATATTAATATCAGCTTTTAATAGCATCTTACAACACAGAAAGAGACCATTCGGCCTATAGTGTCCATGCTGGCTCTGAAAAATCTATACAATTATCCAACTTCTCTCATTTTTACCCAAGACCCTGAAACTTTTCCCTTGGTTCAAAGGAGTTTAGATTGAAAAAGTGGGGCAGAATGGCCTCCTTTATTTGTAACATTCTATTTTTCCAATCTCAGGGAGTTTATGTTAAGAGCAGTTGGGATTTCCAACTGAAAAGACACATTCTGGAATATCAGAGTTATCTCTGGAATATCTCTGGGATATAACAAAGATAACAAAGAACAAAACAGCACGGGAAACAGGCCCTTCGGCCCAACAAGCCCGCGCCGCCACCCTGATGTTCCCATCTCTACCCGCGATCCCTGTCCATGTCCATAGATCTATGGATTAAAAACCAAATTTGAGACAATTTAGGGAGAATTTGTTTTGCCAATTAGCCTAAGAGCACATCTTTGGGGTGTGGGAGGAAACCGGAGCACCCAGAGAAAACCACACAAGCACGGGGAGAATGCGCAAACTCCCACAGACACAGGCCCAATCCATGTATCTGCACAGCACAGCGATAGTCACTGCGCTGTCGTGTTGCCCATCAGATGGTCCAGGTCAAGCATACACTAACGATGTGAAGCAGTAGGATACTCTCGAAAAAGGTCCAAAAGCAGTCCTCTCACGACCCATCGCGTGTATGCCCTCGTTAGACAACAAGGTGGACCAAAGCACCTGTAGGATAAAAACAAGTACGTCAATATCATCATCTATTTACACACTTCCTAGGGACTCCCAAGGCTCATGATCCCTATTTTAAATCAGTTTTCTATACCCCTCCATTCCCATTCTGTTCATGTGCCCATCTAAGTATTTCTTAAATAACTGCAGAGTGCATGCCCCCCACCACTTTACTTGGCAGCACATTCCATATCCCCACCACCCTCTGTGTGAAAAAACTCCCTCTAGCATCCAAATTATACCTTACCCCCCCTCACCCTAAGCCCGTGACCCCTCGTGCTATTCGAGTCCATCCTAGGAAAAAGCTTAACCCTGTTTACTCTATCTATAACCCCTCATAATCTTGTACACCTCTATTAGATCTCCTCTAAGTCTACGTCTTTCTAAGGAAAACAGTCTCAATTTGCCTAACCTCTCCTCGTAACTCAGACCTTTCATACCAGGCAGCATCCTGGTAAACCTCCTCTGCACTCTCTCCAGACTCTCCACGTCCTTCCGGTAGTAAGGCGACCAGAACTGGACGCAGTATTCCAAATGAGGTCTAACCAACGTTTTATACAACTGCAACATTAAAGGCCAGCTCTTGTACTCTATACCCCTTCCTATAAAGGCTAACATACCAAATGCTTTCTTCACAAACTTCTCCACTTGCTCTGCCACCTTCAGAGACTTGTTCACCTGCACCCCCAGGTCCCTCTGCATTTCTATACTCTTAATAGGTCTACCCTTTATCATATACCTCCCCCTACATTCTTTCTCCCGAAATGCATCACCTCACATTTATCAGGATTGAATTCCATCTGCCATCTGTCTGCCCAAGCTACCAGCCGATCTATGTCCTGCTGCATCGCCTGACAATGCTCCTCACTATCCGCAAGTCCAGCCATCTTTGTATCATCTGCAAACTTGCTGATCACTCCAATTACTCCCTCTTCCAAGTCATTTATATATATTACAAATAGAAGAGGTCCCAGTACCGAGCCCTGCGGCACACCACTAGTGACTGACCTCCAGCTAGAAAAACACCCTTCCACTATTACTCTCTGTCTCCTATTACCAAGCCAGTTACTTATCTATCTAGCTACCTGTCCTTGTATCCCATGAGCCTTGACCTTCTCAATTAACCTCCCATGAGGGACTTTGTCAAATGCCTTACTGAAATCCATATAGACGACATCAACAGCTCACCCTTTGTCCACCGTTTTCATCACCTCCTCAAAAAATTCTACCAGATTCGTAAGGCACGGCCTCCCCTTAACAAATCCATGCTGCATATCCCTAATCAGATCGCAATCCGCTAAGTGCCTATATATCCTATCTCTAAGAATCCCCTCCAACAGCTTCCCTACCACTGACGTCAAACTCACTGGCCTATAATTCCCAGGGTTATCCCTACTACCCTTTTTAAACAACAGTACAACATTAGCTATTCTCCAGTTCTCTGGGACCTCACCTGTGTCCAAAGAGACAAAGATTTGCGTCAGAGGCCCAGCAATTTCACTTCGCACCTCCCTAAGCAGCCTGGAATAAATGCCATCAGCCTCCGGAGATTTATCAATTTTAATGCTACCTGGATGCTCTAACACATCCTCCCTTGGTATGGATATTTCCCTCAACTGGTCCACAGCTCCCTCAGAGATAGGAGCTGTCAACAAGCCCCTCTCCTTAGTGAATACCGACGCAAAGTATTCATTCAGGATCTCTGCCATTCCCTCGGGCTCTAAGCACAGTTCCCCTCCTCTGTCCCTAAGAGGTCCGATTTTTCCTCTAACCACCCTTTTATTCCTAACATGGGAGTAAAAAGTCTTTGGATTTTCCTTAATCCTATCCGCCAAAATCATTTCATGCCCCCTTTTTGCCCTTCTAACTCACTGTTTGAGCTCCCTCCTACTCTCTCTATATTCCTCCAATGCTGTCTCCGTTCCTGGCTGCTTTGACCTATCATATGCCTCTCTTTTCTTCCTCAATGTCCCTAGTAATCCACGGCTCTCTAATCCTACCTTTCCCATCTTTCCTCTTAGCTGGCACATATCTATCTTGCAACATTTTCAGTATTCCATATTCAGTAATCTCGTTGAATATATTTAAGTCATGGGTAGATAAATTTCTGATAGACAAGGGAATTAAGGGTTATGGAGAGAAAGTGGGAAAGTGGAACTGATCCACTTCAGATCAGCCGTGATCTTATTGAATGGCGGGGCAGGCTCGAGGGGCTGGATGGCCCACTCCTGCTCCTATTTCTTACGTTCTTATGTTATTATGTAGATTCACCACTCTCTGGCTGAAGAATTTTCTCTTCATCTCTATTTTAAAGAATCATTCCTTCAGCCTGACATTGTGCCCTATGGTTTTAATTTTTCCTACTAGTAGAAACATCCTTTCTGCATCCACTCTATCCTGGCTTCGCAGTTTCCTGAAAGTTTCAATAAGATCCTAAACTCCAATGAGTACAGACTCGGAGCCCTCAACCATTTCTCATATAACAAGCTTTTCATTCAAGGGATCATTCTTGTGAACCTCCTCTGGATCTTTTCCAACGCCAGCACATCCTTCTTTAGATATGGGGCCCAAAATTGTTCACAATACTCCAAATGGGTCTGACCAGAGCTTTATACAATCTCAGAAGTACACCTCTGCTCTGGTATTCTAGCCCTCTCTTTGCTTCCTGTTAGTTAGCCAATCATCTATCCAAGCTAATACATTACCCGTAACAGTGTGCACCTTTACCTTATGCAGCAGTCTTAGAACATAGAACATAGAACAATACAGCACAGAACAGGCCCTTCGGCCTTCGATGTTGTGCCGACCAAAATAAAAAGCAATGCCCCTCCTAACTAAACTAAACTTTGGTGTGACACCTTGTCAAATGCCTTCCGAAAATCCAGATACACCGCATCCATAGGTTCTCTGTTATCCATCATGCATATATATTTTCATTAGCCAATATGATCTGCTTTTCATGAACCCATGCTACACCTTCCCAATGAGACAATTTATATCCAGATGTTTTGCAATTTTTTCCTTGATGATAGATTTTAAGCATTTTCCCTACCACAGAAATTAAGTTAGCCATCCTGTAGTATTTTGTCCACTCCTTTTTTAAACAATGGAGTCACATTTGCTGTTTTCCAATCTGCAGGAACCACCCCAGAGTCCAGCGAATTTTGGTAAATTACCACTAAAGCATTCACTATTTCCCCTGCCATCTCTTATAGCACCCTGAGATGCATTCCAACAGGGCCAGGAGATTTATCTACCTTTAGCCCCATTAACTTGACAACACTATCTCTTTCATGATAATGATAATTTCTGGATCCTCACCTGCCGTAGCCTTCATGTCATCAATTTTTGGCATGTTATTTGTGTCCTCCACTGTGAAGACTGACACAAAATACTTGTTCAATGCCTCAGCCATTCTCTCACTTGCAGTTATTACATCCCCATTCTCCTCCTCTAAAGAATCAATGTTTACTTTCACCACTCTTTTTTTCATTTTATATATTTATAGAAACATTTGCTATCTATTTTTATAGTCTGAGCTAGTTTACTTTCATCCTCCATTTTACTTTTCTTTATAGCTTTTTCTGTGGTTTTCTGCTGACCTTTAAAGATTTCCCAATTCTCTAGGTTCCCACTAATCTTTGCCATTTTGTATGTGTTTTCTTTCAATTTGATACCCTCCTTTATTCTCTTAGATATTCATGGCAGGTTATCTCTTTTTCTAATAATCCTTTCTTAACGCTGGTACATACTTTTGCTGAGCACTGTAAAAGATGGCTTTGAGAATTCTCCAGTGTTTCTCAATTGTCCATAAAGTTTTTGCTCCCAGTCTACCTGAGCCAACTCCTCCCTCATCCCTTTGTAGCCTCTTTTGTTTAAGCACAAGACACTGGTATTGAATTTTACCTTCTCATTCTCCCTCTGTATTTTAAATTCAACCATTCTGTGATCGGTTCTTCTAAGAGAATCCCTAACTGTGAGATAATTAATTATTTCTGTCTCATTACACGGGACCAGATCTGGTGAACATGTGACCTTTTAAAAAAAATCCAAATATTCAAATAATGCAATGTCTATTCAAATTTTAAAAGAAAACTGCAGTCTTGGAGATAAAGATCGGAATTCTCCGATCTCGCTGCTGTGGATGGTGATTTAGCTATGTGCTAAATCCTCCATTTTTGCTGGCAACGGCTGTGGGGCAAACGAGATTAGAGAATCCTGTCCATTTTCCAACAGCAAAATCAACAAAGGAATGTGCTGAATGTGACATGTATACAATAACGAAAAAAGAATGTTCCAGGTGCAATACATAACACAGAAACAAGTTAAACCAGAAACCCGGTAAAATGCATCGTAGACACACAGACCCATGACACAGGACAAAAGCTGGGATTATGAATGATCCTGGTAAACCTGGGACAATACATCACTCTGCTTAACAGTCAGGGAATTATTTCATTCTGACCTGAGGATTTATCCACTTTTGACGATGATAATATCGCCACATTCCTTCTCTCATCAATATTTCATATTCCTCCTCTTCCATTGCAGTGTCTGCCTGATTCCTCTCTCTGTGAAGACAAAAGCAAAGTATTAATTGAGAACAATGCTCACGTCTTCATTCCAGACACAAGTTAATTATCTGGTCTCTTCAGTCCCATTCTTTCCTTAGTTACCCTCTTGATTCTTATGTTTCTATCAGACAGGCAGCACTGTGGCACAGTGTCATATGGTTAACACTACTGCCTCAAGTGCCAGGGATATGGGTTCAATTCCCAGCTTGGGTCACTGTCTTTGTACGTTCTCCTCATGACTGTGTGAGTTTCCCCCTGGTCCTCTGGTTCCCTCCCACTATACAGGGTAGATGAATTGGTCATGCTAAATTACTCTTGATATCCAAAGATGTGTAGGTTAGGGCGATATTAAATATGTGGGCCTACGGGATAGGGTTTTGGTGGGATGTTCTGTAGGAGAGTGAGTGCAAATTCGATGGGCTGACTGGCCTCCTTCTGTACTGCAGTGATCCTGTAAAGGCATTTTGGTTTCTCTTGATTTTATTTGTTGATATTTTGACATTCAGTCTGGTCTTTTTCCTGATTTCACACACAATCAAAGGAATTCGGGAATAGATATTCACAGCTCTCAGTCTGGGGCTCTGAGGGGGGGATTCACCTGGGGAGAAGTCCCTTTATCGAAGACCTTTCATCAGAAGGAAGTCAGCCATTGGAGAAGGAGGGTTGAAAATGGGAAGCTGAGTGTGTAATGAAATGTGATTGTAATCTATAAGGACAGATTTACACAGGGCCCTGTCAATAATGGAGGATGAAGCGCTGCTTGTTGAAGATTTACTAGAGATTCTCATTCTTTCTCCAATCTTCTTTCAGTTCTCTGAAGCCTCCCTCTGGTCGGCTCATTACTGAAATGTTTAGACACAAACACCAGGTGCAGAGTTCTGGGTTTCATTAACTTGAACAAACATTCATTTCTGCCAACTCAGATTCTTTCTAATTAAATTTCAAAGCTGCAAATCCCATTGAGTTTCTGAGCAAGATGCCAATTTCAACCTGCCGTTCATTTATCAAATCAATTCTTGGGATGAGGGCATCACTGAAATGGCCAGGATTTATTGTCCATCCTTATTTACTCAAAGGAGATGGTGGGGAACCTTCTTAACTAAAAACATCAGAAATAGGAGCAGGTTTAGACTGGGAATACAGAGGAACAAAGAACAATTAAAATAGAATTTTTCATTTGAAAGAGGTTTGATTTCAATGGAATGGAAAGGGATCGAACCACAAGCAGATCAGAAAATCTCGATTGGAGCAACGGGTGATTGTTAAGGAGAAGCTACTTTAAGTACAGACCAGAGACATTCCAACAAGAGTGAGGGTAATAGAACAAAATCCTGAGATTAAAGCATGAGAGAATCTGATGTGTTACAATGCATATCATTGTTACAATCCTGTTAGAGACATTTAACATTTAAAGAGAAATTTGAACCCCCAGTAATTAACAGCATTCCACCACGGGATTTCATATTCTAAATAAAGACAAATTTCTGTTCCAACCAGTCCTTGCAAAAAGCCACTGAGTTTTTCAGGATTTGGGAGGAGATATCACCACATTGTTCATTGCTAGTTGAGCAGGAGTGAACTGGTCTTCCAGTTTTACCCAGCTCCTTTAGTGACAACAAGATCCATTTCAAAAGGATCCTTTTCTTGTTGACGCCTTTCCTTGTCCAAAACTATTTGTGCTCCATTTTCTGGCCCACTACACTGACCACCATTCAGCCAGCCATGACCTTGCCAGGCCATTATTCAGTACATGACAAATCTTGTGCCGTGGCAATGCCCATCTGGCACCCTGATGCAGACAGAATTGTTCACCCATCAGGGCGCACACTTGGCAGACCCAAAAACTGGCACACAAAACACTTCTGGCCATGATAGGCTCCGGAAGATGACTACATCCTGGTCGGCCAATGAACAGGCAGCCATTCTGAAACACAGGCTACAAAAGTCTGAGCAATCTGGTGGTGAGCAGTGAGAGTGGGGACATGAGGAAAAGATAGCATGTGAGCTGGTGCTACCTCAGGGGACAGCGGTGTGGAGCTGTATCAGGGTGCTGCAGAGCAATGAAAAAGAAATATCAACAGGAAGAGCAAGCAAAGCATATTGAAGTGTATCTAGATAAGCTTCAGTCCAGAAAAACCCTTGCATTCTCTCTATGGCAAGTATATCCTTACCGAGATAAGGAGACCAAATCTGTACACAATTCTCCGGGTAGTGTCTCATCGGGATTCTGCAGATATGCTGCAAATGCAATACTCAAATTCATTTGTAACAAAGGCTAATGTGCAATTTGCTGCTGGGGTGTTAGCTTTCAGTAACTTATTGACAAGGACTCACATATTTCATGATGCATTAATGCATTAAGTTCTCTTAGCATTGACCCTCTGACAGTGCAGCACTCCCTCAGTATCGACCCTCTGACAATGTGGCACTCCCTCAGTGCTGACCCTCTGACAGTGCAGCACTCCTTAGAACTGACCCTCTGACAGTGCAGCACTCCCTCAGTACTGACCCCCTGACAGTGCGGCATTCCCTCAGTACTGACCCTCTGACAGAGCAGCACTCTCTCAGCACTGACTCCCTGACAGTGCGGCACTCCCTCAGCACTGACCCTCTGACAGTGCGGCACTCCTTCAGCACTGACCCTCTGACAGTGAGGCACTCTCTCAGCACTGACTCTCTGACAGTGCAACACTCCCTCAATACTGACCCTCTGACAGTGCGGCACTCCCTCAAAATTGACCCTTTGACAGTGTGGCACTCCCTCAGCACTGATCCTCTGACAATGTGGCACTCCCTCAGCATTGACCCTCTGACAGTGCGGCACTCCCTCAGCACTGACTCTCTGACAATGCAGCACTCCCTCAGCACTGACTCTCTGACAATGTGGCACTTCCTCAGTACTAATCGTTGACAGATCCCTTTGTCATTGGAGAATTTTGGTAATTCCTCCAGCTTAGCAGTGACCCACTAAATGCTTCTAATTTTAATCTTGTTTAAGTCATTAGCGTTCTAACTGAGCAGCAACGATTTACAATTTATTCTCACCAAAGGACTGATTTCTTATTAATGGGAAGTGACAGGAATTTGCTGGATTGGATTTTCCAAAGTCATGAACATCCCTGCTCACTGCTGTAGGATTTAACACCATTAACCAGGGCAGTGAACCATGCTGACTGCAATTGGCTGAGTTAAAAATAACATTAGGCTATTTATAGAACATAGAACATTACAGCACAGAACAGTCCCTTCGGCCTTCGATGTTGCGCCGACCAATATAAAAAGCAATGCCCCTCCAAACTAAACCATTCCCTTCTCTTCCATATACTTATCAACTAACCTCTTAAACGCCACCAAACTTGGCGCATCTACAACTGCTGCAGGCAGGGCATTCCACTCCCGAACCACCTTTGGGTAAAGAACCTACCTCTGATATCCGTCCTATAACTATCACCCCTTAATTTAAAGCTGTGTCCCCTCGTGCTAGCTTTCTCCATCCTAGGAAAAAGGCTATCACTGTCCACCCTATCTAAACCTCTAATCATCTTATATGTTTCGATTAGGTCCCCTCTTAGCCGCCTCCTTTCTAACGAAAACAACCTCAAATCCCTCAGCCTCTCTTCATAAGACCTGCCCTCCATACCAGGCAACATCCTGGTAAACCTCCTCTGTACCCTCTCCAATGCCTCCACATCTTTCTTATAATGTGGGGACCAGAACTGCACACAATACTCCAAGTGCGGCCGCACTAGAGTTTTGTACAGTTGCAACATGACGTTGCGGCTCTGAAATTCAATCCCCCTACCAATAAAAGCTAAGACTCCATATGCCTTCTTAACGACCTTATCGACTTGATTGCCTACTTTCAGGGGTCTATGCACATATACACCAAGATCCCTCTGTTCATCAACACTATTAAGAATCCTATTTGTCACATGACACATTGTAAATTCAAGATGGCAGCTTTTCAAAGGCTGTCATCATTGTCAGGTGGTGATTCAACTGTATGATAACAATGAGAGAGAAGATGCTGGTGGTGAAAGTGTTGAAGTAGTGGAGTTGGCTGGGAGACTCAAGCATAGGCCAGTTAGCGGGCTTCTCACTAGGCGCCTCAGCCTTCACGAGTATCGGGAGCTGGTTTTCCGGCACTGTCAGCCCTGAGCCTGAAATCAGCGCGGTGCTGTATTAGTTATTTCAATGATCATTTAAATATAATTTAAATACCATTAGTGGGCCCAGGACTGAAGTCAGCAGGCTCGCGAGCCTCATCTCCCACCAAGAGCTTCTCAATCCAGTGGGATTTACAACAGTGATCTGACCTCGCTGGAATCAAAGGGTCAGGGGCCAGAGATGGTGCCCCCGGGCATTGCCGTTATGGCAAAGTCAGCAAGGCCCCTTGGCATTGTCCAAGGGGCAAAGTGGGAATGCTCAGTGGGAAATTTGGCACTGCCCACCAGGCATTGAACAGTGCCAAGGAGGCAGGGCTGGATGAGGATAAGAACTCTCAGGGGAGATCAGTAGGGGCCAGCTGCTACTCTGCATTGGGATGAATGGGGGCAAAAGGGAAGACAGCAATTGGGATGCACTGGGGTGGGGGGGCCACAGTCAGGAGGTTGCTGGTTTTAGCTTCCCACTGGGAATAGGCCCCATCCCCTGAAATCTACATTGATATTCATGTTGATGGTCTCTGCATTGCACAGACTGTGAGAGATTCAAGTCTGAACTTTTGCTGAGAAAACCATCATGAATTATTCCAATTTTCCCCTCAATTCAACACTTAGGGCCCAAAAATTCACGCCTGTTTTCGGGCATTAAATTATGATAAATTTGGGCATCGTGCCTGTAACACAATCTGCATACCTCCAGATCGGACCCTCCTCCTTGCCAGGAGGCAGGTCCCTGGCAGACCCTCCTCTCTGGATCAGACCCCACCCCCCCGGAAGGCAGGCCCTCAAGCAGACACCCCCCTGATCAGACTCCCCTCCAGGAGACAGCCCCCTCTCCACCACGATCAGCACCCCCATGGGAGGTAGGCCCCCCGGCCCCTCGGCAGAGCACATCCCCAAGGCTACCTCGATCTCTGCTCTCCCTCCACCACCCTTCTTATTGCACTGATTGGACAGCCTGCAGCATCTTCCTGGCCTTCCAGTGACATCTGCCAGAGGACGGAGTAGGGGGGCTCAGATGGATATCTGGTTGGGGGCTGGAGTGGTGGAGGATGGGGAGGGAAAGATGGACTTGGGAGAATATGCACTACCACCCCCACCCCCCAGAACCAGAGATCTGAGCCCCCCTACCCCCTCCTCTGGCAAATGCCAGCAGCAGGCCAGGAAGATGCTGCAGGCTGTGCAACGAGTGCAGTAAGAAGGCTGGTGGAGGGAAAGCACCGATCGAGGTACATTGTGGGTGTGCACTGCTGAGGAGTGCCTACTTCCCAGGAGGTCCGATCGTGAGGCAGGGGGTGTGGGACTGCCTCCCAGGGATGGTCTGATCCAGGCAGGAGGGGAAGTGGGGGGTCTGCCGGGTGGGGAGGTGCCTACTTCCCAGGGGTTCCGATCGCAGGGCATCAGGAGGGGGCTGTCTCCCAGGGGGTTCCGATTGTGGGGAGGTGGTCAGCTGGTAGTGGGTGCTTTCCTCCCAGGGGGATCCGATTGCAGTTCATCCACCCCCCCCACCCCACCCGCTCTCTCTGCTGTTTTTGTCTTTCATGCCCACGCGCGCAGTCTCAGATTATTTTCGAATTGCACATCGTTCATGCAGCACTAAGCCCCACCCATAGTGCAGACTGGATCAGAGCCGGCAAAAAGAAGTTTGATGAGGACTTGTATGTTAGAACATAGAACATAGAACAATACAGCACAGAACAGGCCCTTCGGCCTTCGATGTTGTGCCGACCAAAATAAAAAGCAATGCCCCTCCTAACTAAACCATTCCCTTCTCATCCATATACTTATCAACTAACCTCTTAAACGCCACCAAACTTGGCGCATCTACAACAGCTGCAGGCAGGGCATTCCACTCCCTAATCACTCTTTGAGTAAAGAACCTACCTCTGATATCCGTCCTATAACTCATACCCCTTAATTTAAAGTTGTGTCCCCTCGTGCTAGCTTTCTCCATCCTAGGAAAAAGGCTATCACTGTCCACCCTATCTAAACCTCTAATCATCTTATATGCTTCAATAAGATCCCCTCTTAGCCGCCTCCTTTCTAACGAAAACAACCTCAAATCCTTCAACCTCTCTTCATAGGACCTGCCCTCCATACCAGGCAACATCCTGGTAAACCTCCTCTGTACCCTCTCCAATGCCTCCACATCTTTCTTATAATGTGGCGACCAGAACTGCACACAATACTCCAAGTGCGGCCGCACTAGAGTTTTGTACAGTTGCAACATGATGCTGCGGCTCCTAAATTCAATCCCCCTACCAATAAAAGCTAAGACTCCATATGCCTTCTTAACAACTTTATCCACTTGACTGCCTACTTTCAGGGATCTATTGACACATACACCAAGATCCTTCTGTTCCTCAACACTATTAAGAGCCCTACCATTAGCCCTATACTCTACACATTTATTGTTCCTGCCAAAGTGCATTACCTCACACTTTTCCACATTAAACTCCATTTGCCACCTCTCGGCCCAGCTCTGCAACTTGTCCAAGTCACTCTGTAAACTATAACACCCCTCTTCACTATCTACCACTCCACCGACTTTAGTGTCATCTGCAAATTTACTGATCCATCCCTCAATACCCTCATCCAGATCATTTATAAAAATTACAAACAGCAGGGGCCCCAAAACAGACCCCTGAGGCACACCACTCGTCACCGAACTCCACGATGAATATCTCCCATCAACCACCACCCTCTGTCTTCTATCTGCCAGCCAATTTCTAATCCAATTAGCTAAATCACCCTCTATTCCACACATCTGCATTTTCTGTAGAAGTCTTCCATGGGCCACCTTATCAAACGCCTTACTAAAGTCCATATATACTACATCAACCGCCTTACCCCCATCCACCTCTCTGGTCACTTTCTCAAAAAACTCAATGAGGTTAGTAAGGCATGACCTACCCTTCACGAAACCATGCTGACTATCCCCAATCAATTCATTTCTCTCTAAATAACTATAAATCCTATCCCTAATAATTCTCTCCAATACCTTGCCCACCACAGAAGTAAGACTCACTGGCCTATAATTCCCAGGAAGGTCTCTCTTCCCCTTCTTAAACAATGGGACCACATTGAAGGATTTGAGTTGTTTTCGTTAGAAAGGAGGCGGCAGGGGGGATCTTATTGAAGCATATAAGATAATTAGAGGTTTGGATAGGGTGGACAGTGATAGCCTTTTTCCTAGGATGGAGAAAGCTAGCACGAGGGGACACAACTTTAAATTAAGGGGTATAGTTATAGGACGGATATCATGTTGAGGTAGTATGGGTTGAGATTAGAAACAGGAGAGGAGAGGTCACCCTGTTGGGAGTCTTTTACAGACCTCCTAATAGTTCTAGAGAGGTTGAGGAAAGGATTGCAAAGTCAATTCTGATTAGGAGTGAAAGTATAGGGTAATTGTGATGGGGGACTTTAACTTTACTAATATTGATTGGAATAGCTATAGCTCTAGCTCGTTAGAGGGGTCAGTTTTCGTACAGAGTGTGCAGGAAGGTTTTTTGACTCAGTATGTAGATAGGCCAACTAGAGGTGAGGCTACATTGGATTTGGTGCTGGGCAATGAGCCAGACCAGGTGTTAGGCTTGGAAGTTAGTGAACATTTTGGTGATAGTGACCACAATTCGGTTACGTTCACCTTAGTGATGGACAGGGATAGGCATGAAGCTGGGGGCAGTAGTTGTAGCTGGGGGAAGGGTAATTATGAGGCCATCAGGAGAGAATTAGGGTGCATAGATTGGACTAGGAAACTACAGGGACTGGGAACATCTGGAATGTGGAGCTTATTCAAGGAGCAGCTGCTGCGAGTCCTTGATAAGTATGTCCCTGTCAGGCAAGGAGGAAATGGTCGAGTAAGAGAGCCTTGGTGTACGAAAAAGTTGATTTGCTGGTTAAGAAGAAAAAGGAGGCTTATGTCAGGATGAGGCTTGAAGGCTCAGTTAGTGCAATGGATAGCTATAGATTAGCCAGGAAGGAGCTAAAAAGTGAATTGAGGAGAGCTAAGAGGGGACACGAGAAGATGTTGGCTGATAGGATTAAGGAGAATCCTAAAGCTTTCTTTCGATATGTTAAGAATAGAAGATTGGTTAGGGCAAGATTAGGGCCAGTCATAGACAGCAGTGGGAAGTTGTGCGTGGAGCCTGAAGAGATTGGTGAGGCACTGAATAAATATTTCTCTTCGGTATTCACGCAGAGTGCTGGAAATGTAGCTATGGAGAACACTGAGGTACAGGGTTGCAAATTGGGAAGTATTGTAGTAGATAGGGAGGATGTGCTAGAAATGCTCGAGGGTTTGAAGTTGGATAAGTCCCCTGGGCCGGACGGGATTTACCCTAGGATTCTCTGGTAGGCAAGAGAGGAGATTGCAGAGCCTCTGGCTCTGATCTTCAGGTCCTCGTTGGTTACGGGTGTGGTTCCGGAGGACTGGAGGATAGCGAATGTGGTCCCATTGTTTAAGAAGGGGAAGAGAGACCTTCCAGGGAATTATAGGCCAGTGAGTCTTACTTCTGTTGTGGGCAAGGTATTGGAGAGAATTATTAGGGATAGGATTTATAGTTATTTAGAGAGAAATGAATTGATTGGGGATAGTCAGCATGGTTTCGTGAAGGGTAGGTCATGCCTTACTAACCTCATTGAGTTTTTTGAGAAAGTGACCAAAGAGGTGGATGGGGGTAAGGCGGTTGATGTAGTATATATGGACTTTAGTAAGGCGTTTGATAAGGTGGCCCATGGAAGACTTCTACAGAAAATGCAGCTGTGTGGAATAGAGGGTGATTTAGCTAATTGGATTAGGAATTGGCTGGCAGATAGAAGACAGAGGGTGGTGGTTGATGGGAGATATTCATCGTGGAGTTCGGTGACAAGTGGTGTGCCTCAGGGGTCTGTTTTGGGGCCCCTGCTGTTTTGTAATTTTTATAAATGATCTGGATGAGGGTATTGAGGGATGGATCAGTAAGTTTGCAGATGACACTAAAGTCGGTGAGTGGTAGATAGTGAAGAGGGGTGTTATAGTTTACAGAGTGACTTGGACAAGTTGCAGAGCTGGGCCGAGAGGTGGCAAATGGAGTTTAATGTGGAAAAGTGTGAGGTAATGCACTTTGGCAGGAACAATAAATGTGTAGAGTATAGGGCTAATGGTAGGGCTCTTAATAGTGTTGAGGAACAGAAGGATCTTGGTGTATGTGTCAATAGATCCCTGAAAGTAGGCAGTCAAGTGGATAAAGTTGTTAAGAAGGCATATGGAGTCTTAGCTTTTATTGGTAGGGGGATTGAATTTAGGAGCCGCAGCATCATGTTGCAACTGTACAAAACTCTAGTGCGGCCGCACTTGGAGTATTGTGTGCAGTTCTGGTCCCCACATTATAAGAAAGATGTGGAGGCATTGGAGAGGGTACAGAGGAGGTTTACCAGGATGTTGCCTGGTATGGAGGGCAGGTCCTATGAAGAGAGGTTGAAGGATTTGAGGTTGTTTTCGTTAGAAAGGAGGCGGCTAAGAGGGGATCTTATTGAAACATATAAGATGATTAGAGGTTTAGATAGGGTGGACAGTGATAGCCTTTTTCCTAGGATGGAGAAAGCTAGCACGAGGGGACACAGCTTTAAATTAAGGGGTATGAGTTATAGGACGGATATCAGAGGTAGGTTCTTTACTCAAAGAGTGATTAGGGAGTGGAATGCCCTGCCTGCAGCTGTTGTAGATGCGCCAAGTTTGGTGGCGTTTAAGAGGTTAATTGATAAGTATATGGAAGAGAAGGGAATGGTTTAGTTTGGAGGGGCATTGCTTTTTATTTTGGTCGGCACAACATCGAAGGCCGAAGGGCCTGTTCTGTGCTGTAATGTTCTATGTTCTATGTTCTATGTTCTATGTAAAAAGCATATGGGCGCGCTGGAATGAGGATTCCGGGCTCAGATCTGTTTTCTGCCTGAATCTGGCCCTTAGCCTCCGATTGGTAAAATCGGGACCTTAGAATTTTTTTTGGTAAAATTCTGCCCAGCTTGTTCCACTGGGACAATAACAAGAAACCAAGTGGAGAAATGTGTCAGTGTTAGCGATTGAGAATAGGATAGAGTTTGAGGGAATAGTGGAGTGAGACAGTGAGATAGTGTCCCTGTCTCTCACCACTCCCTCAATGTGCTTTCACACTGAACACCAGCCAGTCTTTCTCCTGGGGAATTCACACTGTTTACACAACATCATTTCATTGAACTACTGATTCCAGCTTTGGGACTCAGAGCTGTTCATTATTCACAGAGGGCACAGGTAATTCAGGAGCACTTAACATCTGTACTGTTTGATTATTCATTCATACTTTACTCAGCTTACGGATTCTGTTACTAATGTTCATTCCATTCGATTTACACAGAATTAAAAATAATCTATTGCAATATGCAGCTTTAGTTAATGCCTTTAGTCGATACTGTGACAATTGTAGATTCATTAATCTCCATTATCTCTGTATATTGCCACAATCTCCACCTTTATCACCAGTGTTAGTTTTATTGATCACAGCAACAATCCCTTCCCACTGAGATCCAGCCTGAAAGGCTCTGATCATTTACAAAAGGGGTTTCAGCCGATTCAGCCTTACTGATCTCAGGGTCGAGCAATGATGTGTCTGTTCCTGAAGAAGCTTCTTCCTGTGTCTGAGCAACATTCAATCTACCATCGCAGCGTAGCAATTTGCCAAGGATACTCCCAATGTCTCCACCCAAACCTGTTCCCTCCACCACCCTAAACAACGGCAGCAGATACCTGGGAAAACCACAACCTGTGACTTCCCACTAAACACTGTTCATCCCGACTTGGAACTGTGTCATTCCAAGTGACAGGAATCAACCCCAGAGTGACAGGGAATCACTACCAGTGATGGGAATCACTCCCAGTGATGGGAATCACTCCTAGTGATGAGAATCATTCCCACTGACAGGAATTATTCTGAGTGAAATGGAATCACTCGCAGTGGCAAGAATCATTTCTAGTGACGGGGAATCCTCTCAATGACAGGGAATCACTCCCAGTGACAGGAATCACTCCTAGTGATAGGAATTATTCCCAGTGACATGGAATCACTTCCAGTGACAAGAATCATTTCTAGTGACGGGGAATCCTCACAGTGACAGGAATCACTCCCAGTGACAGGAATACTCCCAGTGAACATAGAACATAGAACAATAAGCACAAACAGGCCCTTCGGCCCACGAGTTGCGCCGATCACATCTACCAATCCACAGACCTATCTATAACCCCCTATCCTATTCTTTTCCATATACTCATCCAGAAGTCTCTTAAAAGACCCCAGTGAGTTTGCCTCAACAACCTCCGACGGCAGTCGGTTCCATTCACTCACCACCCTCTGAGTGAAAAACCTACCCCTGACATCTCCTTTGTATTTGCTTCCCTGCACCTTAAATCTGTGTCCTCTCGTATTGACCATTTCAGCTCGGGGAAATAGTCTCTGAGAGTCCACCCTATCTATTCCTCTCAACATTTTATAAACCTCTATCAGGTCGCCTCTCAACCTACGTCTCTCCAGTGAGAAGAGTCCCAGCTCCCTCAACCTATCTTCATAAGGCCTGCCTCCCAATCCAGGCAGCATCCTTGTAAATCTCCTCTGAACCCTCTCAATAGCCTCTACATCCTTCCTATAATGAGGCGACCAGAACTGCGCACAATACTCCAACTGGGGTCTGACAAGAGTCTTATAGAGCTGCATCATTACCTCCTGACTCCTGAACTCTATTCCTCGATTAATGAAGGCCAGTACACCGTACGCCTTCTTGACCACTTCCTCCACCTGCGAGGCTGATTTAAGAGTCCTAAGGACCCGGACCCCGAGATCCTTCTGCTCTACAACACAGCTAAGACTCCTACCCCTTATATTGTACTCCTTCATCCCTACTTTAGTAAGGTGTTCGATAAGGTGACCCATGGAAGGCCAGTGGAGTTCGGTTACAAGTGGTGTACCTCAGGGGTCTGTTTTGGGGCCCCTGCTGTTTGTAATTTTTATAAACGATCTGGATGAGGGTATTGAAGGATGGATTAGTAAATTTGCGGATGACACCAAAGTCGGAGGAGTGGTAGATAGTGAAGAGGGGTGTTATAGTTTGCAGAGAGACTTGGACAAGTTGCAGAGCTGGGCCGAGAGGTGGCAAATGGAGTTTAATGTGGAAAAGTGTGAGGTAATGCACTTTGGCAGGAATAATAAATGTGTAGAGTATAGGGTTAATGGTAGGATTCTTAATAGTGTTGATGAACAGAGGGATCTTGGTGTATTTGTGCATAGATCCCTGAAAGTAGGCAGTCAAGTCGATAAGGTTGTTAAGAAGGCATACGGAGTCTTAGCTTTTATTGGTATGGGGATTGAATTTCGGAGCCGCAACGTCATGTTGCAACTGTACAAAACTCTAGTGCGGCCGCACTTGGAGTATTGTGTGCAGTTCTGGTCCCACATTATAAGAAAGATGTGGAGGCATTGGAGAGGGTACAGAGGAGGTTTACCAGGATGTTGCCTGGTATGGAGGGCAGGTCCTATGAAGAGAGGTTGAAGGATTTGAGGTTGTTTTCGTTAGAAAGGAGGCGGCTAAGAGGGGATCTTATTGAAGCATATAAGATGATTAGAGTTTAGATAGGGTGGACAGTGATAGCCTTTTTCCTAGGATGGAGAAAGCTAGCACGAGGGGACACAGCTTTAAATTAAGGGGTGAAAGTTATAGGACGGATATCAGAGGTAGGTTCTTTACCCAGAGGGTGGTTAGGGAGTGGAATGCCCTGCCTGCGGCAGTTGTAGATGCGCCAAGTTTGGTGGCGTTTAAGAGGTTAGTTGATAAGTTTATGGAAGAGAAGGGAATAGTTTAGTTTGGAGGGTCATTGCTTTTTTTTCATAATTGGCCGGCGCAACATCGAAGGCCGAAGGGCGTGTTCTGCGCTGTAATGTTCTATGTTCTATTATTCCTGCCAAAATGGACCACTACACATTTATCTGCGTTGAAGTCCATCTGCTACTTCTCCACCCAGTCTTGCATCCTGTCTATGTCCCGCTGCAACTTTTGGCATCCCTCCAAACCATCCACAACACCACTGACCTTTGTATCGTCGGCGAACTTACTAATCCATCCCTCCACTTTCTCATCCAGGTCATTTATGAAAATGACAAACAGCAGGGGTCCCAGAACAGATCCCTGGGGCACTCCACTGGTTACCGACCACCATGCAGAACAAGACCCATCCACAACCACTCTCTGCCTTCTGCCGACAAGCCAGTTCTGGATCCACGAAGCCAAAGCCCCTTGGATCTCATGCCCTCTCACTTTCTCCAGAAGCCTTGCATGTGGGACCTTATCAAACGCCTTACTAAAGCTCATGTACACTACGTCCACCGCCCTTCCTTCGTCAATGTGTTCAGTCACATTTTCGAAGAACTCAACTAGGCTCGTAAGGCATGACCTGCATGACCTGCATGACCAGTGACACGGAATCATTCCTAGTGACAGGGACTCACTTCCAATAACAGGAATCATTCCCAGTGATGGAGAATCACACTCAATGACAGGAAAATCACTCCCAGTGACAGGAATCACTCTCACTGATGGGAATCACTCCCAGTGATTGGAGATCACACCCAGTGACACAGAATCATTCCCAATGACGAGGAATCACTCCCAGTGACCGGAATCATTCCCAGTGATGGGGAAACATATGCAATGACAGACATCATTCTCAGTGATTAGAATCACTCCCACTGATGGGAATCACTCCCAGTGATAGGAATCACTCCCAGTGATGGCAATCACTCCAGTGAAGGGGAATCACTCCCACTGATGGGAATCATTCCCAGTCACAGGTATCACTCCCAGTGATGGGAATCACTTCCAATTACGGGGAATCATTCCCAGTTATGGGAATCACTCCCAGTGATGGGAATCACTTGCAGTGATAGGGAATCACTACCAGTGACAAGTATCATACTCTGTGACAGGAATCACTACCAGTGTCAGGAAAATATTCTCAGTGAAGGGGAATCATTCTGAGTGACTGGGAATCACTCCCAGTGACAGATATCACTCCCAGTGACAGGATTCATTCCCAGTGAGAAGAATCATTCCCAGTGATAGGAATGACTCCTAGTGACAGGAATCACTCTCAGTGACAGGGAAACACTCCCAATGACAGGAATCACTCCCAGTGACGGATTCATTCCCAGTGAGAAGAATCATTCCCAGTGATAGGAATGACTCCTAGTGACAGGAATCACTCTCAGTGACAGGGAAACACTCCCAATGACAGGAATCACTCACAGTGATAGGAATGACTCTCACTGACAGGAAATCACTCTGAATGATGGGTATCATTCCCAGTGATGGGAATCATTCCCAGTAATGAGGAATCACTCTCAGTGACAGGGCATCATTCCCAGTGACAGGAATCACTCACAGTTACAGAGAATTATTCCCAGTGACGGGAATCATTCCCAGTGGCGGGAAACATTCCCAGTGTTGGGAATCATTCCCAGTGACAGGGAATCATTCCCAGTGACAGGAATTACTCCCAGTGATGGAAATCACTCCTAGTGATGGGGAGTCACTCCCAGTAATGGGGAATCCCTCCCAATAATGGGGAATCACGCCCACTGATGGGAAATCACTCTTAATAACGGAGAATCACTCCCAGCGACGGGGAATCACTCCCAGTAATGGGAAATCACTCCCAGTGACGGGGAATCACTTTCAGTGACAGGGAATCACTCTCAATGATGAGGAATCGCTTCCAGTGAAGGGGAATCACTCCCAGTTATGGGAATTGCTCCCAATGATGGGGAATCACTTCCAGTGAAAATGACATGAGATTTTTCAGTTGTTTCAGAATGCTGAACTGATTTATAAATCCTGTCTATAAATACTTGATGGTTTGAGGCTATTTTTAGTTTGACACATAACATCATTCTCCAACACTCCAACAACATAATGATTACTTCGCTTACTTCCTGCTGCCTTGGTAAAGCAGCCAGCATAATTAAGGACCCCATGCATGCCAGGCATTCTCTTTTCTACTTTCTTCCTTCAGGATAAAGATACAAAAGTCTGAAGACACATACCAACAGACTCAAGAGCAGCTTCTTCCCTGCTGCCATCAAACTTTTGAATGGACCTACCTTGCACTGAGTTAATCTTTCTCTACACCCTAGCTATGACTGTAACACTACATTCTGCACTCTTCCATTTCATTCTCTGTGAACGGAATGCTCTATCTGTATAGCAACAATACACAATACTTTTCACTGAATTCTAATACACATGACAATAATAAATCAAATCAATTCAGCTGTGTAACTACCTACTACAGATCGCAGTATGATGAAGCACACACATGGATTCAGTATTATTCCAGAGATCATTAGAGTACATGATTATTCCTGGAATGCCAGGGAGAGATTTACCCTGTATCTAACCCCATGTTGTACCTGTCCTGGGAGTGTTTGATTTGACTTATTATTGTCACATGTATTAATATTGTGAAAAGTATAGTTTCTTGAATGCTACACAGATAAATCATATCATTCATAGAGAAGAAAACTAGAGAGTGCAGAACATAGTGTTACAGTCATAGCTGGGGTGTAGAGAAAGATCAACTCTGTGCAAGATAAGTCCATTCAAAAGTCTGACAGCAGCAGGGAAGAAGCTGCTCTTGAGTCAGTTGATGTGTGACCTCAGACTTTTGTATTTTTTCCCCCAAGGAAGAAGGTGGAAGAGAGAATGTCCGGGGTGCATGGGGTCCTTAATTATGCTGGCTGCTTTGCTGAGACAGCAGCAAGTGTAGACAGAGTCAATGGATGGGAGGCTGGTTTGCATGATGGATTGGTCTACATTCACAACCTTTTGTAGTTCCTTGTGGTCTTGGGCAGAGCAGGAGTCATACCAATCAGTGATACAACCAGAAGGAATGCTTTCTACAGTGCATCTGTAAAATTTGGTGAGAGCTGTAGCTGAAATGCCAAATTTTTTTTTAGAGATTAGAGCAACACAGCACGGGAAACAGGCCCTTCGGCCCAACGAGCCTGTGCCGCCGTCATAACTATATAGTAACAATTCCATTATCCTATTCTAATTTTAGGTTATTCCTAATATGGAAGAATCTCAATGTAGGGACAATTTGTTTCCCAATCAGCCTAACAGCACATTTTTGGGATGTGGGAAGAAACCGGAGCGCCCGGAGAAAACCCACGCAACCACGGGGAGAACGCGCAAACTCCCGCAGACACAGGCCCAATTCTAAGTGTCTGCACAGCTACAGCGATTTTCTTAGTCTTCTGAGAAAGTAGAGGCATTGGTGGACTTCTTAATTATAATGTCACCATGGGGAGACCAGGACTGGTTGTTGGTGATATAAACACCCAAAAACCTGAAGCTTTTGACTTTTTCTACTTCATCCCCATTGATGTAAACAGGGGAATGTTCTTCTTTATGCCTCCTGAAGTCAATGACAATTTCCTTCATTTTGTTAACATTGAGAGACAGATTATTGTTGCCACACCAATTCACCAGATTTTTTGTTTCATTCTGTACTCTGTCTCAGCATTGTTTAAGATCTGACCCACTATAACAGTGTCATCAGCAAACTTGAAAATTGCACTGGAGGGGAATTTGGCTGCACAGTCATAAGTGTAAAAGGAGCATAGTAGTGAGCTGAGAATGAATCCCATGCTGTATCTATCCTGGGTGTGTTTGATGGGAGTCATGATGTGGAGATGCCAGGTTGGACTGGGGTAAACACTGTAAGAAGTCTCACAACACCAGGTTAAAGTCCAACCAGTTTATTTGATAGTAAACTCACAAGAAGGAAAGTGGCAGATATTCAAGGAATGTTTGTCTGGGGCACTGCAAGACAATGTTCCGAGGAGTCAAGGAGGTTCTGGTAGGACACGGAAACCGTGGTGCACGAAGGTTGTGGTGAACCTAGTTAGGAAAAAAAAAGGTATATAAAAGGTTCAGAGAGCTAGGGGATGTTAGGGATCTAGAGGAGTATAGGGTGTGTAGAAAGGAGCTTAAAAAGGAAATTAGGAGAGCCAGAAGGGGTCATGAGAAGGCATTGGCAGGTAAGATTAAGGAGAATCCCAAGGCCTTCTACAAATATGTGAAAAGTAAAAGGATGAGAAGAGAAGGGATAGGGCCTATAAAAGGTGAAGGAGGAAAAGTCTATATGAATACGGAAGAAATGGCAGAGGGCTTAACGAGTACTTTGCCTTGGTATTCACAGTGGAAAGTGAACTGGGAGATTGCACTGCAGGTTTGAGACATACGGAAAAGATTGAGTATGTGGATGTTAGGAAAGAGGATGTGTTAGACCTGTTAAATTCTATCAAGATAGACAAGTCGCTGGGACCGGATGGGATGTAGCCCAGGTTATTGTGGGAGGTGAGGGAAGTGGTTGCAGAGCCCCTGGCAATGATATTTGCATCGTCCATGGAAACGGGAGAGGTTCCGGAGGATTCGAGGATTACGGATGTGATTCCTATCTTTAAGAAAGGGAACAGGGATAGTCCAGGAAATTACCGACCGGTGAGTCTGACTTCAGTGGTTGGTAAGCTGATGGAGAGGCTTCTGAGGGATAAGATTTATGAACATTTGGAGAAGTTTAGACTGATTAGAAATAGTCAGCATGGTTTAGTAAAGGGCAGGTCATGCCTCACAAGCCTAGTTGAGTTCTTCGAAAATGTGACTGAACACATTGACGAAGAAAGAGCGGTGGACATAGTGTAGATGGACTTTAGTAAGGCGTTTGATAAGTTCCCCCATGCAAGGCTTCTGGAGAAGGTGAGAGGGCATGGGATCCAAGGGGCTTTGGCCTCATGGATCCAGAACTGGCTTGCCGGCAGAAGGCAGAGAGTGGTTTTGGATGGGTCTTGTTCTGCATGGAGGTCAGTAACCAGTGGAGTGTGCCAGGGATCTGTTCTGGGACCCCTGCTGTTTGTCATTTTCATAAATGACCTGGATGAGGAAGTGGAGGGATGGGTTAGTAAGTTTGCTGACGATTCAAAGGTTGGTGGTGTTGCGGATGGTCTGGAGGGATGTCAAAAGTTGCAGCGGGACATAGACAGGATGCAAGACTGGGTGGAGAAGTGGCAGATGGACTTCAATGCGGATAAATGTGTAGTGGTCCATTTTGGCAGAAATAATGGGATGAAGGAGTACAATATAAGGAGTAGGAGTCTTAGCTGTGTTGTAGAGCAGAAGGATCTCAGGGTCTGGCTCCACATGGCTCCTAAATCGGCCTCGCAGGTGGAGGAAGTGGTCAAGAAGGCGTACGGTGTACTGGCCTTCATTAATCGAGGAATAGAGTTTAGGAGTCAGGAGGTAATGATGCAGCTCTATAAGACCCTTGTCAGACCCCACTTGGAGTATTGTGTGCAGTTCTGGTCGCCTCACTATAGGAAGGATGTAGAGGCTATTGAGAAAGTGCAGAGGAAATTTACAAGGATGCTGCCTGGATTGGGAGGCAGGCCTTATGAAGATAGGTTGAGGGAGCTGGGACTCTTCTCACTGGAGAGACTTAGGTTGAGAGGCGACCTGATAGAGGTTTATAAAATGTTGAGAGGAATAGATAGGGTGGACTCTCAGAGACTATTTCCCCGGGCTGAAATGGTCACTACGAGAGGACACAGATTTAAGGTGCAGGGAAGCAAATACAGAGGAGATGTTAGGGGTAAGTTTTTCACTCAGAGGGTGGTGAGTGAATGGAATTGGCTGCCGTTGGAGGTTGTTGAGGCAAACTCAGTGGGGTCTTTTAAAAGACTTCTGGATGAGTATATGGAAATGAATAGGATAGGGGGTTATAGATAGGTCTGTAGATTGGTAGGTGTGATCGGCTCAACTCGTGGGCCGAAGGACCTGTTTGTGCTGTATTGTTCTATGTTCTATATTCTAAGATTTCAGGATTTGCTCCTTTGTCAGTGTAGAGGGAGGTTACTCTGTATCTAACCCCGTGCTGTACCTGTCCTGGGAGTGTTTGATGGGGGACAATGCAGAGGGAGGTTACTGTGTATTTAACCCTGTGTTGTTCTGTTTTCTGTTTGAAGGAGAACCCATACATGTGTAACAATGAGTGTGATGCTCGCACACCTGAGCTCGCTCACCCGCCTGAGCTGATGCTGGATGATGAGGGACGGGTTCCCAACACCTTCTGGCAAAGTGTGTCCTGGAAACATTTCCCAGATCCTCTCCTGATCAACATCACTCTGTCCTGGGGTAAGAGCATCGAGCTGACTGAAGACATTGTCATCACATTTGAGTCAGACCGTCCTGAGCAGATGATTCTGGAAAAATCTCTGGACAACGGTCAGACTTGGCAGCCCTATCAGTTCTACGCAGCCGACTGCCTCAACTCCTTTGGGATGGAACCCAGAAGTGCCAGAGATCTAAGGCCTGCTTCTGTTTTGGACATCATCTGCACCGAGGAATATTCCAGGGGTTATGTCTGGAAGCAGGAGAACACGGTCCGATTTGAGATCCAGGAACGTTTTGCCTTGTTTGGGGGACCCCTTCTCCGTGACATGGCCTCACTATACGGGCGACTGGACACCACAAAGGACCTGAGGGACTTCTTCACCTTGACTGACCTGCGGCTCAGACTGCTCCGTCCAGCCACTGGACCCACGAGAGTTGACCCACTCAACCTGTCTAAATATTTCTACGCCATCTCCAACCTGGACATCAGAGGGCGGTGAGAGGTTCCCAACCTTTCGACAATGAGTTATTGACCACACAACACACCCAGGGGCACTCTGCCTAATCAACATAGTATTTCTATCGTGGGAACTTAGGCTTTAGTACTGAGGAACAAAAATAGGCCACTCGGCCCCTCGAACCTGTTCTATCATTTTAATAAGATCATGGCTGGTGTTGTTTCTCAACTCCACCTTCTCTTCTGTCTCCCACAATACTTGACTCCTTTCTCTATTAGGGAAACAATTGTAAAGTGATTTTCTCACTAGACTAACAATCCAGAGACCCAGAGTAATGTTCTGGGGACCCGGGCTTGAATCCCACCACATCAGATGGTGAAATAAGAATTCAGTGAAAATCTGGAATTAAAAGCCTCATGATGACTATGAAACCATTGTCAAATGTGGTTAAAAAAAATCTGATTCACGCATGTCCTTTAACCAGTAACACTCATATCTCCTCTTAAAAAGAAAATGTGCTGAAAATACCCATTGACCCATTCCCTATAACTTTCAGGTGAGAATTGAACAGATTCTCGACGCTCTGAGGAAAATAATTCTCTTCTTTGTCTTAGATTGCGGGACTATGACACTTAAACTCTGTCCCTGAGTCCTTGTCTCCCCCCACAAGATGAAACATGCTCCCAGCATCCACCCTGTCGAGATCCTCGCAATCTTAATGTGTTTCAGTGAGACCATCTTTCATTCTTCTCAACTCCAATGAGTTTAGGCCCAATCTGTTCAATCTTTCCTCATAAGATAAGTCCCTCATGCCTGGAATGAGCTGAGTCACTCTCCTGAACTGCTTTGAGAGGTCATTGTTTAAAAATACGGGGTCATCCATTTAGGAATGGAGGTGAGGAGAATTTTTCTCTCAGAGGGTTGTGAGCCTCCATTAACAGCACCATTTTAACCTCAGGTATTTCCCACTGCCAGGACCCCCCTCCCTCATTCATTCCTCTCTGTTGTTCACCTCGTTAAATGCATTCCATTGTTTCATGACAGTTTTGCTGCCAATTTTTGATTCCACTTTATCTGGACCAGATCCATACTCACCACATTGACATGCTCCCTTCCCCAGTAAATGATTCCAACTCAGGATTGCCTCTGTTCCTTTTTTCATAGTCAGCCTAAACCCAATGAAAGAATAATCACTCTCCCCAAAGTGTTCTCCTGCTGTCATTTGGTCCACTTGTTTCCCGCACTCATTCCCAAGTACCAGGGCCAGTGGGACCTCCTGCCTCATCGAACTGGACACAGAAAATTCTCCTGAATACATTCTTGGGAATCTTGGCCCTCTCTGTTCTTTACACATGACTATCCCAGTCTATTGTTGGATAATTAAAGTCCTTCTAATATCATAAAATGTCTCCATGTGCTTCAGAGGAGGATTGAGTATTAAAGTGTTTCTGAGGTTTAACCACTCTCCAGGTTTTGCTCTTCTCTGTAATATCCCTGCAAGTTAGTTTCTCTTTTTCCTTCCCACTCATTGGTAAATAGAATACAGACAGTCATATAATGTTACCTCAATAGTTTCTTAGTTCAAACTAAATAGATTCCGTCCTTGGCCCCTTCAGATGTCTTCCCCATCACTGTAACATTTTCGTTAGTCAATATTTCGACCTCTTCTTATCTTCCCTGCTCTATCTTCCTTGAACTCCTTGGTCCTGGGTCTCCATTATACCACAGCATCATATTGTAGTGGCTGTCTGTAGTTGCAGCTCATTGGACCCAATTGTTCCACAGTCAATAATCACTCCTTTATAGAATGAGTCTGGGGAATTAATCACAGAAAATGAGGAAATGGCAGATAAAATGAACAGATACTTTGCATCTGACTTCACTGTGAAGGATATAAATAACATCCCAGAAATAACCAGAATCAGGATGTGAAAGAGAGAGCAGAACATAAAATAATTACATTTGTCAAGGAGAGGAAATTGGGAAAATGATTCCAGTTAAAAGCTGGCCCACCCCCTAGGGCCGAATGGGCTTCATTCCTGAATCTTAAAAGAAGCAGCTGCTCAGATAGTGGAACTTACTGGCTTTAATTTTCCAAACTTTCCCTCAATTTTGGGAAGCTGCCATCAGATTGGTAATTAGCTAATGTGACTCCTTCAAACAAGATAGGAAGGAGATAGAAAACAGGAAATCATTAGTTTAATATCAGTCACAGGGAAACTGCTGGGATCTATTCTGAAGGTGATAGTTGGGCATTTAGAAAAACTCAAGTGAATCATAGAACCACACAGTGTAGAACAAGCCCTTCAGCCCATCGCTTCCACCCCGACACATTAGAAATACCTGAACTCCCACCTAACCCCATCTGCCAGCACTTGGCCCATTACCCTGAATGTTACGATGTGCTAAGTAGTCATCCTGATATTTTTTAAAGGATGTGAGGCATCCCACCTCCACCACCCTCCCAGGCAGCTCCAGACCCTCACCACCCTCTCAATGAAAAAATTTTTCCTCACAACCGCCCTAAACCTCCTACCCCTCACCTTGAACCAATGTCGTGAATGAATTAGAATCAGCTTGGTTTTGTGGAAGGGAAATGTTGTCCGACTAATTTATTTGGGTTCTTTGAGGCAGTAGCAAGCAAGGTGGATAAAGGGGAACCTGTAAATGTGCTGTACTTACATTTCCAGAAGACAGTTGACACTTCAAGGGTTCCTTGCAATATTAGAGCTGTTGGTGCAAAGGATAACGTATTAGTGTGGATAGAGTGTCTGTGTTGGCTCTGTGAATGAGCTATCCAATTAGTCTCACTTCCCGTTCCTCCCCCCCACCCCAATGCCCCCCCATTCTTCCCCAATGGTCCTGTATTTCTCCTTCAGATATCTCTCCAATTGCCTTTTGAAAGTTATTATTCAATCTGCTTCCATCAATCTTCCAGGCAGCACATTCCAGATCACAACAACTCACTGTGTCAAATAAATTCCCCTCATCTCCCCCTCTGGTTCTTTTCCTGACTCTCTTCAATCTGTGTCCCTTTGCCACTGCAAACACTTTGTTCCTATCTAATCTATCAAAGCCACACATGATTTTATGAATTATTCTGACTGATAGCTTCCTCCTTGTTCAATATATATTCAGTCTGGAACAGCGAGTTCTATTTTTCCCCATCACACAATCTCCAGGGTTCGTAACCATTACCTCATTATTCTGGACTCAGCTTCTGGGAGACTCACTCGAGCTTTAAAGTACAGGAGAATCTTCAAACACTAATTGGAGAACAGGAGCAGCAAAATGTTTATGCTGCCTTTCAATTGTCTCTAAGGAACTCTCTGCGTTTTGCTTACTTTACTAAAATGTGTCCAAAACCGCCAATTTGCAAAATGTACACGGTAAAATCTGCAGATGAGGAATCTCCACCTTTAGAGTGAGTTAAAGACAAAGTTGACACTGTCAACACAGACAGAGCACTGTACTCACATTGCAACATTTTGCACCTCACTAAACTAATTTCATGTTTTTTGAGCCAGAAAACATTCTGGGTTTGAAACTTTGCAGAACTTCCTGACACCAGCCTTGAAACTACTTTTTCTCACTGTATCCTTCATATTTTGACTGCACAGATTCATTGCTTTTGGATTTAACGCAGAGTCAGTCAGAACTCAGTTGGAAACAATCTAGACTCTGACCCTGAAAGTTGTGAATTCAAGTACTGATCCAAAGACTGGAGCAAAAAATCCAGACTGACACTTTCTGTGCAGTGCTGAGGGAGTGCCGCACTGTCAGAGGGTCAGTACTGAGGAAGTGCTACACTGTCTCAGGGTCAGTACTGAGGGAGTGCTGCACTGTCAGAGGGTCAGTGCTGAGGGAGTGCCGCACTGTCAGAGGGTCAGTGCTGAGGGAGTGCTGCACTGTCAAAGAGTCAGTACTGAGGGAGTGCCGCACTGTCAGAAGTTCAGTGCTGAGGGAGTGCCGCACTGTCAGAGGGTCAGTACTGAGGGAGTGCTGCACTGTCAAAGAGTCAGTACTGAGGGAGTGCCGCACTGTCAGAGGGTCACTACTAACGGAGTGCTGCACTGTCAGAGAGTCAGTACTGAGGGAGTGCCGCACTGTCAAAGAGTCAGTACTGAGGGGAATGCCATATTGTCGGAATGTCAGGACTGAGTCATAGAGTCATAGACTTTTACTGCAAGAAAACAGGCCCTTAGGCCCAACGTGTCCATGCCTCCCTTTTTTTAAAACCCCTAAATAAATCCCAATTTCCCACATTTGGTCCATATTCCTCTATACTCATTGTACCCACGTAACTGTCTAACTGTTTTTTTAAAAGATAAAATTGTACCTGCCTCTACTACTACCTCTGGCAGCTTGTTCCAAACATTCACCACCCTCTGTGTGAAAGAATTGCCTCTCTGGACACTTTTGTATCTCTCCCCCTCACCTTAAACCTCTGCCCTCTGGTTTTCGACTCCCTTACCTTTGGGAAATGATATTGACTATCTACCTCGTCTATGCCCCTCATTATTTTATAGACATCTATATGGTCGCCCCTCAGCCTCCTACACTCCAGAGAAAAAAGTCCTAGTCTATTTAGTCTCTCATTATAACTCAATCCATCAAGTCCTGGTAGCATTCTTGTAAATCTCTTCTGCACTCTTTCTGGTTTAATAATATCCTTTCTACAATAGAGTGACCAGAACAGTACACAGTATTCCAAGTGTGGCCTTACCAATGTCTTGTACAACTTCAACAAGACATTCCAACTCCTGCATTTAATGTTCTGACCGATGAAACCAATCATACTGAATGCCTTCTTCACCACTCTCTCCATCTGTGACTCCACTTTCAAGGAGTTATGAACATGTACTCCTAAGTCTCTTTGTTCTGTAACTCTCCCTAACACCCTACCATTAACTGAATAAGTCCTGCCCTGGTTCAGTCTACCAAAATGCATCACCTTGTATTTGTCTAAATTAAACTCCATCTGCCATTTGTCAGCCCACTAACCCAATTGATCAAGATCCTGTTGCAATTGAAGATAATTTTCTTCACTGTCCACTATGCCACCAATCTTAGTGTCATCTACAAACTTACTTACCATGCCTACTATATTCTCATCCAAATCATTAATATAAATGATAAATAACAGTGGACCCAGCACTGATCCCTGATGCACACCACTGATCACAGGCCTCCAGTTTGAAAAACAACTCTCTACAACCACCCTCTCGCTTCTGGCAAAAAGCCAATTTTGTATTCATTTACAAACTTCACCCTAAATCCTGTGAGATTTAACCTTATGCAACAACCTACCATGCGGTACCTTGTCAAAGACCTTGCTAAAGTCCATGTAGTGAAAACATGTGCCTTGTCGATGTTGGATAAGCTTTGGGGAGTCAGGAGGTGAGTTCTTCATTGCAGTATTCTACACCTCTGACCTGCTCTTGTAGTCAATGTACATGATGAGTCTAGTTGAGTTTCTGGTCAATGGTAACGCCAACACTTTTGACAGTTGGGGATTCAGTGATGGTTACACCATTGAATGTCAAGGGTCGGTGGTCAGTTGAGATTCTTCAACCTCATCTGTAGCTGGGATGCTCCAATTTCACTCACAGTTGGGGTTCTTTGACCTTGTTCACAGCTGGAATTCTCCGACCTCACGTGCAGCTGGAATTCTCCAACCTCACCTACAGCTGGGATTCTCCAACCTCATCCACAGCTGGGATTCTCCGACCTCACATGCAGCTGGGATTCTGCGCCTACTGTTGGGATTGTCTGGTCTTGCTGCAGTGAACAGAGATTTGATTGAACACCGAATTCTCCGTTTTCACTTGCAGAGGCAGCGGGGCATGAATGACCAGAGAATTCAGGCTGAGGCTTATTTATTTCAGTGAAATGTTAGAGCAAGAGTTTAATTATTCATTCATGACTTGCCATTTACAACTTCTGGAACCCCTGTTGTTCTTCATAAATGGAAATGTAAGGTGTTTTTGGTTTAATTCCTTGGAAAAGTCCCTGAATTTGACCCTTTCTGAGCAAACTTTGGGAACAATCCAGTTGTTTGAGAATTTGGGTAACCAATACATGTGTTGTTGTCAATCCCTCAAACAAGGGTGACTTCTGCTTTGCTCCCTGACTTGTGTGTCCTCAACTGGCCAATCCTGGAGCTGCAGTCCTTTGGGCAAAAAGGACAGAAAATGCCCCTTGGAGAGGAGAGTTCTCTCAAGCTTGGATTCTGCTTTATTTCTCCTGATTTTGTTGCTTCTCCACAGTAGAGGGGTTGGATTAATAGGGTTTCTGCCTCTGTTGTGATTCATTGGATAAGGTATTGCTTGGATTTGCAACATAAAAACATAGAAATATGGAAACATAGAACAGTACAGCACAGCACAAGCCCTTTGACCCTCAATGTTGGGCTGAGATATGTCCAATCCCAACATCAAGCTATCCCCTCCCTGTAATCCTGGACTGCTCCATGTGCCTATCCAATAACTGCTTGAAAGTTCCTAAAGTGTCCAACTCCACTATCACAGCAGGCAGTGCATTCCACACCCCAACGACTCTCTGAGTAAAGGATCTATCTTGGACATTGCTCCTGTATCTCTCACCATGAGCCTTATAGTATGCCCCCTAGTAACAGCTATATCCACCCAAGGAAATAGTCTCTGCACATCCACTCTATCAATCCCTCTTATCATCTTAAAGACCTCTATTAAGTCGCCTCTCATCCTCCTCTGCTCCAAAGAGAAAAGCCCCACCTCCCTCAACCTTTCCTCAGAAGACCTACCCTCCAATCCCAGTAAATCTCCTCTGCACTCTCTCCAATGCTTCCACATCCTTCTTATAGTGAGGTGACCAGAACTACACACAATATTCCAAATGTGGTCTCACTAACATCCAGTATAGTTGCAGCAGCAGAACCCCATGGCTCTTAAACTCAAACCCAGTTAATAAACGCTAACAATCTTCACTGAACCCCAAAATCTGTCTGTTCCTCCACATTCCTCAGAACCTTGCAGTTGACCCTGTAATCTGCATTCAAGTTTGTTCTACCAAAATGAATCACCTCACATTTATCAAGGTTAAACTCGATCTGCCACTTTTCAGCCCATTTCTGCATCCTATCAATGTCTCTTTGCAGCCTGCAAGAGCCCTCCACCTCATCCACCACTCCACAATCTTGGTGTCATCAGCAAATTTACTAACCCACTCTTGAGCTCCTTCTTCCAAGTCATTGATAAAAATCACAAAAAGCACAGGACCCAGCATTGACCCCTATGGTGCACTGCTGGTAACTGGCCTCCAATCTGAAAATTTTCCCTCACCACCACCCTCTGTCTTTTATGATACAGCCAGTTACTTATGCAATTGGCCAAATTTCTTCCTATCCCACATTTCCTTATTTTCTTCATGAGCTTACCATGCAGAATCTTATCAAATGCCTTACTAAAATCCATGCATCAACAGCTGTACCTTCATCCAAACATGCAGTTACCTCCTCAAAGAATTTCCTCCCATGTACTAATATCAACTTTTTCTCCCCATTTTAATGAGGTTTTCTGTCATTAAAACATTTCTCCATCCTGCTTGTGATCGAGTGTCATCTTTAAGTTGTGAAAAGGGGATCTACTTCAGAAGCTGATGATTTGATATATGGATGTAATGTCCAAAGCCACGATCTATGCTGGAAGAATTGGCTTCATTGAGGGTGTTGTACAGAAAAGGGAATGTCGAGGTTATCAGTCCTTCAGTCTTTTATCTTTCATCATTTAGTAAATTTCTCCTCATTGAGTCCGGTGTCACATTGCCTGATTGACATTCCTGTCAACTCCTTATGGGATTTATGGTGTTTAAAGAACTGTATCAATGTGAGAGTAGTTTTTTTGTTGTTGTTGCCTACTTGCTTTGACTCCCAGCCTGACGCCTCGATTTTAAAATTCTCATCCTTGTTTTCAAATTCCTGATGATTGCACCTCTCTCAATTGCTCTAAACTCCTCCAGCTCTACAACCTTGCAGGATCTCTGCAGTCCTCCAATTCTGGCGTTAAGTTTCTCCATTTGAATCACTCCACCATTGGTGGCCATGTCTTCAGCTGCCTGGACTTCAGGCTCTGGAATTTGCTCCCTAAATATCTCTGTCTCTCTCCCTCTCCCTCCTCCCGATACATTTTATTGAAAATCTTCTTCTTTGACCAAGCTTTTGGTCAGAATCTCTCCTTATTTGCCTCACTGTCAGATTTTATCTGGTAACATGTTTTTATAGCACCTTGGGCTACTTTAACATGTCAATTTCGGTGACGAGTGGTGTGCCTCAGGGGTCTGTTTTGGGGCCCCTGCTGTTTGTAATTTTTATAAATGATCTGGATGAGGGTATTGAGGGATGGATCAGTAAATTTGCAGATGATACTAAAGTTGGTGGTGTGGTAGATAGTGAAGAGGGGTTTTTTAGTTTACAGAGTGACTTGGACAAGTTGCAGAGCTGGGCCGAGAGGTGGCAAATGGAGTTTAATGTGGAAAAGTGTGAGGTAATGCACTTTGGCAGGAACAATAAATGTGTAGAGTATAGGGCTAATGGTAGGGCTCTTAATAGTGTTTAGGAACAGAAGGATCTTGGTGTATGTGTCAATAGATCCCTGAAAGTAGGCAGTCAAGTGGATAAAGTTGTTAAGAAGGCTTATGGAGTCTTAGCTTTTATTGGTAGGGGGATTGATTTTAGGAGCCGCAGCATCATGTTGCAGCTGTACAAAACTCTAGTGCGGCCGCACTTGGAGTATTGTGTGCAGTTCTGGTCGCCACATTATAAGAAAGATGTGGAGGCATTGGAGAGGGTACAGAGGAGGTTTACTAGGATGTTGCCTGGTATGGAGGGCAGGTCCTATGAAGAGAGGTTGAAGGATTTGAGGTTGTTTTCGTTAGAAAGGAGGCGGCTAAGAGGGGATCTTATTGAAGCATATAAGATGATTAGAGGTTTAGATAGGGTGGACAGTGATAGCCTTTTTCCTAGGATGGAGAATGCTAGCACGAGGGGACACAGCTTTAAATTAAGGGTATGAGTTATAGGACGGATATCAGAGGTAGGTTCTTTACTCAAAGAGTGATTAGGGAGTGGAATGCCCTGCCTGCAGCTGTTGTAGATGCGCCAAGTTTTGTGGCGTTTAAGAGGTTAATTGATAAGTATATGGAAGAGAAGGGAATGGTTTAGTTTGGAGGGGCTTTGCTTTTTATTTTGGTCGGCACAACATCGAAGGCCGAAGGGCCTGTTCTGTGCTGTATTGTTCTATGTTCTATGTTCTAATGCAGGAAGAGTTTCAGAAGCTCTCCTTGAATCACAGCCATTTTGATATTAATGATTGGGAGGAAATTGTTACAAATTTTTCAAAATATCACACATAGAGTTCTTCAAAAAAATTCCAAGTGTTGAATTCACATATAAACCGGAGTAAATCCCATTAATTTTTTTAGCGAGATTCTCAAATGAATCTCCCACACTCTGTGCACTGCAGAGTGCACGAGCATGAATCACATTGAAAATCTTGGGGACATATTCCTATTGGAAAGACTGGCAGCATAGTTCCGGGGGTGGGGGGGGAGTGGCATTGTGCATGTTCTGAATTGTCAGCACCAAGACTGGTGGATGCGCAGTGGCCACGCACTACGACCTCCCAATCACTGGCCAAATCGGTATTGGCCAAGGACATTTGCTGAACTTGCCTGAGAATAGAGGAGGTGAACGAACTGAGGTATACAAAATTTTGAGAGGTCTAGACCAGGTAGACAGGAAAGACTTGTGTACTCTAGCTGAGGGGTCAATTACCAGGGATCATAAATTGAAGGTGATTGGTAGAAGGATTAGGGGCGACATGGAGAAAGATTTTTTTCACCCAGAGGGTGGTTTTTGTCTGGAATTCACTAAGTTGGTGGTTGAGACTGAAACATACAACTCATTTTAAAGGTTCCTGGATCTGTATCTAAAGTGTTGCTACCTGCAAAACTACAGCCGAGTGCCAGAAATGAGGAGCCAGCTTCTTTTTTCTTTTTCTTGGTTAGCGCAGACATTGTGGGCTGAATGGCTGTTTCCTGCACAGTCACATTTCTCAAGTTCTATGCTCTGGGGTCTGACAGGGTTCCTCGGTGTTTTTCAAATGAGTTTGCTGTTGTCTGTTCCCAGGTGTAGGTGTAATCTTCACGCTAACAACTGTATCTTGGAAAATGGGAAGCTGACTTGTGAGTGTGAGCACAACACGACAGGGCTGGACTGTGAGAGATGCAAGAAAGGTTTTCAAGGGCGAGCGTGGAGAGCAGGCTCGTATCTCCCAATCCCCAAAGGGACAGCCAATGTCTGTGAGTAACGAGTGTTTGTCTGGCACAGCCTAAAATCAACACAAGATGCATGTCATATTCCATTCTCATTGAAACTCCAGCACATTGTTTCCAAATTACAGCCCAATGAAACTTCCTGATTGTGTTACAAACAGAGTGCGTCAGTGAGAACTTGTACTCTCCCAGAATCATCAAATCTTACAGCCATTCAGCCCATAGTATCTGGGCCAGCTCTTTCAAAGAACTATCCAATTAGTCCCAGCCCACCTGCTCAGTCCCCATAGCTCTGCAAAGATTGAATTATTTGAAGATGGAAGTGGAGACAGTCAATGATTCCAAAAGGAAATTCAATTGGAAATTGATAGGAATTAACCAGCAAATTGCAGGGATAGAGCAGAGAATGGAATCAAGATGGATCGTTCTGCAGTGAGCTAGTATGGATATAATGGGCTGAAGAACCTCCTTCTGTGGCAGGATAACTGGGGTTCGATTTTCCCAGCCCGCTGCATCGCTTGAGTAGCGTAGCGAGCTGAGAAATTCAGGGATCACGACCAGCGTCTGAGTTGTTTGGGACCAGGGATTGGGGGGGGTGGAGCAGGGATCGAGGCCGGTGACCGGAGAAGTAGTTCAGGGCCAGCAGATGGGCAACTGGGGGAAGGTTCAGGACCAGCGATCAGGGAGCCAGCGATTTCTGGGGGACGTGGGGTAGACTTATGTCAATTGATCTCCCAGTACATTGGCAGGTCGGTGCAAGCACACTGGCCCTCTTAGCAGTCTGTTGCCGGTTTCTCAGATGAGATTAGGCTCCATCCACCCCTCCTTCCCACACTGGATTAAATTCCCTGATGGTCTCCATGCTCCACAGAGTGTTGTAAATTCATTTTACTAAACTCGCCCAAAAAAAAGGGTGGTTTCCTGCCCATTGGGCACTTCGGTTTTTTTGGAAAATCATGCCCTTTTTCCCCAATTTCCTTTTGAAAGTTATTATTGAATCTGCTCCCACCGCCCTTTCAGGCAGCACATTCCAGATCACAACAGCTCACTGTGTCAAATAAATTCTCCTCATCTCCCCCTCTAGTTCTTTTCCCGATTCCCTTCAATCTGTGTCCCTCTGGTTACCCACCCTCCTGACACTGCAAACACTTTCTCCTGATTTACTCCATCAAACTGGCCATTTCAGAGACTTGGGTACAGCAGGGACAGGAATGGATGTCGCAGGTTCCGGGGTACAAATGCTTTAGTCGGAGTAGAGAAGGAGGTAGAAGGGGGGGAGGAGTGGCATTATTGGTCAAAGACTGTATCACGGTGATAGAAAAGAAGTTTGATGAGGACTTGTCTGTTGAGGTAGTATGGGCTGAGATTAGAAACAGGAGAGGAGAGGTCACCCTGTTGGGAGTCTTTTACAGACCTCCTAATAGTTCTAGAGAGGTTGAGGAAAGGATTGCGAAGTCAATTCTGATTAGGAGTGAAAGTAGTAGGGTAATTGTGATGGGGGACTTTAACTTTGCTAATATTGATTGGAATAGCTATAGCTCTAGCTCGTTAGAGGGGTCAGTTTTCGTACAGAGTGTGCAGGAAGGTTTTTTGACTCAGTATGTAGAGAGGCCAACTAGAGGTGAGGCTACATTGGATTTGGTGCTGGGCAATGAGCCAGACCAGGTGTTAGGCTTGGAAGTTAGTGAACATTTTGGTGATAGTGACCACAATTCGGTTACGTTCACCTTAGTGATGGATAGGGATAGGCATGAAGCTGGGGGCAGTAGTTATAGCTGGGGGAAGGGTAATTATGAGGCCATCAGGAGAGAATTAGGGTGCATAGATTGGACTAGGAAACTACAGGGACTGGGAACATCTGGAATGTGGTGCTTATTCAAGGAGCAGCTGCTGCGAGTCCTTGATAAGTATGTCCCTGTCAGGCAGGGAGGAAATGGTCGAGTAAGAGAGCCTTGGTGTACGAAAAAAGTTGATTTGCTGGTTAAGAAGAAAAAGGAGGCTTATGTCAGGATGAGGCTTGAAGGCTCAGTTAGTGCAATGGATAGCTATAGATTAGCCAGGAAGGAGCTAAAAAGTGAATTGAGGAGAGCTAAGAGGGGACACGAGAAGATGTTGGCTGATAGGATTAAGGAGAATCCTAAAGCTTTCTTTCGATATGTTAAGAATAGAAGATTGGTTAGGGCAAGATTAGGGCCAGTCATAGACAGCAGTGGGAAGTTGTGCGTGGAGCCTGAAGAGATTGGTGAGGCACTGAATAAATATTTCTCTTCGGTATTCACGCAGAGTGCTGGAAATGTAGCTGTGGAGAGCACTGAGGTACAGGGTTGCAAATTGGGGAGTATTGTAGTAGATAGGGAGGATGTGTTAGAAATTCTAGAGGGTTTGAAGTTGGATAAGTCCCCTGGGCCGGACGGGATTTACCCTAGGATTCTCTGGGAGGCAAGAGAGGAGATTGCAGAGCCTCTGGCTCTGATCTTCAGGTCCTCGTTGGTTACGGGTGTGGTTCCGGAGGACTGGAGGATAGCGAATGTGGTCCCATTGTTTAAGAAGGGGAAGAGAGACCTTCCTGGGAATTATAGGCCAGTGAGTCTTACTTCTGTGGTGGGCAAGGTATTGGAGAGAATTATTAGGGATAGGATTTATAGTTATTTAGAGAGAAATGAATTGATTGGGGATAGTCAGCATGGTTTCGTGAAGGGTAGGTCGTGCCTTACTAACCTCATTGAGTTTTTTGAAAAAGTGACCAAAGAGGTGGATGGGGTAAGGCAGTTGATGTGGTATATATGGACTTTAGTAAGGCGTTTGATAAGGTGGCCCATGGAAGACTTCTACAGAAAATGCAGATGTGTGGAATGGAGGGTGATTTAGCTAATTGGATTAGGAATTGGCTGGCAGATAGAAGACAGAGGGTGGTGGTTGATGGGAGATATTCATCGTGGAGTTCGGTGACAAGTGGTGTACCTCAGGGGTCTGTTTTGGGGCCCTGCTGTTTGTAATTTTTATAAATGATCTGGATGAGGGTATTGAGGGATGGATCAGGAAATTTGCAGATGATACTAAAGTTGGTGGTGTGGTAGATAGTGAAGAGGGGTGTTTTAGTTTACAGAGTGACTTGGACAAGTTGCAGAGCTGGGCCGAGAGGTGGCAAATGGAGTTTAATGTGGAAAAGTCTGAGGTAATGCACTTTGGCAGGAACAATAAATGTGTAGAGTATAGGGCTAATGGTAGGGCTCTTAATAGTGTTGAGGAACAGAAGGATCTTGGTGTATGTGTCAATAGATCCCGTAAAGTAGGCAGTCAAGTGGATAAAGTTGTTAAGAAGGCTTATGGAGTCTTAGCTTTTATTGGTAGGGGGATTGAATTTAGGAGCCGCAGCATCATGTTGCAGCTGTACAAAACTCTAGTGCGGCCGCACTTGGAGTATTGTGTGCAGTTCTGGTCGCCAAATTATAAGAAAGATGTGGAGGCATTGGAGAGGGTACAGAGGAGGTTTACCAGATGTTGCCTGGTACGGAGGGCAGGTCTTATGAAGAGAGGCTGAGGGATTTGAGGTTGTTTTCGTTAGAAAGGAGGCGGCTAAGAGGAGACCTTATTGAAACATATAAGATGATTAGAGGTTTAGATAGGGTGGACAGTGATAGCCTTTTTCCTAGGATGGAGAAAGCTAGCACGAGGGGACACAGCTTTAAATTAAGGGGTATGAGTTATAGGACGGATATCAGAGGTAGGTTCTTGACTCAAAGAGTGATTAGGGAGTGGAATGCCCTGCCTGCAGCTGTTGTAGATGCGCCAAGTTTGGTGGCGTTTAAGAGGTTAATTGATAAGTATATGGAAGAGAAGGGAATGGTTTAGTTTGGAGGGGCATTGCTTTTTATTTTGGTCGGCACAACATCGAAGGCCGAAGGGCCTGTTCTGTGCTGTAATGTTCTATGTTCTATGTTCTAAAACTCCTCAATCATTTGAACTCTTTTATCTGCGTAATGTTGGAGTCAGTGAGTAAGGTGCATTTGTTAGTGTTACGTAGAGAATGAGATTAGAATCGATGTGTGTGTTAAATATGATGAATTCTCTCTCTGTACCCACACACAGATAAAGAGGCAGCAATGAGCTGGAGACAGGTCTGTGAATAGAATGTTAATAGCTAAATGAACATCTGGGTAACAGCTGGAGAGGGTGGGAGGTGAATCAACTTCTCTGTAATAAATATCTGAAGCAGGTCAGGATGTGAAGGTTGTGAGAGACATTTATAGTCAATTTTGTGGATTGTCCAAGATCAGAAAACAGATAATGACAGGAAGAGACATTGACGAGGGGTTGATGTGAATACAGACACCCTTATCTATTAACCCAGTGAACACACACACTCATCACATAGAGTGGGAATATCCTCACACGCTAACCACACGGAATGGGAATATCCTCACGCACTAACCACACGGAATGGGAATATCCTCACGCACTAACCACACAGAATGGGAATATCCTCACGCACTAACCACAGAGAATGGGAATATCCTCATGTACTAATCACATATGATGGGAAGGTAATTAATATTAATTACATAATCAATAGTGTGAGTATTTTCCTGTCTCTCATCCATAGAACGATAGAGTACAGAAGAAGTTCTTTGGCCCATTCAAGTCTGCACTGACAAAACTAAATTACATTGATCCTATTTTGCAGGACTTGACCCATAAGCCTTGAATGTTATATGATTTCAAGTGCTCATCTGTACTTTTTACAGTTGTGAAGTTTCCCACCTCTACTATTCTCCCCAGCAGTGCATGTAATCTCCCACCGCCCTCTGGTGAAAAGATCTTCCTCAAATCTCTTTAAGCATCCTGCCGCTCACCTTCAAAGTATGCCCCTTCAACCAAGGGGAACAGTTGCTCTCTATTCATAGAACATAGAACATAGAACACTACAGTACAAACATGCCCTTCGGCCCACAAGTTGTGCCGATCATATCTATACTTACCAGGCCACAGAACTACCTGTAACTCCCAATTCCATTAAATCCCATGTACTCATCCAGATGTCTCTTAAAAGACCCCAGCAACTTCGCCTCTACCACCACTGACGGCAACCGATTCCATTCACTCACCACCCTCTGAGTGAAAAACTTGCCTCTAACATCTCCTCTGTACATGCCCTCCAGCACCTTAAACCTGTGTCCTCTCGTAGCGACCAATTCAGCTCTGGGAAATAGTCTCTGAGAATCCACCCTATCTATTCCTCTCAACATCTTATAAACCTCTGTCAGGTCGCCTCTCAAACTTCGTCTCTCCAGGGAGAAGAGACCTAGCTCTCTCAACCTATCTTCATAAGGAATGCCCCCCAATCCAGGCAACATCCTTGTAAATCTCCTCTGCACCCTCTCAATAGCTTCCACATCCTTTCTATAGTGAGGCCACCAGAACTGCACACAATATTCCAAGTGAGGTCTGACAAGGGTCTTATAAAGTTGCAGCATTACCTCCCGACTCCTAAACTCAATTCCTCTATTAATGAAGGCCAGTACACCATATGCCTTCTTGACCACATCCTCCACTTGCGGGGCAGATTTAAGAGTCCTATGGACCCGGACCCCAAGATCCTTCTGCTCCTCAACGCTGCCAAGACTCCTACCCTTGATATTATACTGCTTCATCCCGTTGGATCTGCCAAAATGGACCACTACACATTTATCCACGTTGAAGTCCATCTGCCACTTCCCTGCCCAGTCTTGCATCCTGTCTATGTCTCACTGCAACTTCAGACATCCCTCCAGACTATCCACAACACCACCAACCTTCGTATCGTAGGCAAACTTACTAACCCATCCCTCCACTTCCTCATCCAGGTCATTTATGAAAATGACAAACAGCAGGGGTCCTAGAACAGATCCCTGGGGCACTCTACTGGTGTCTGACCTCCATGCAGAAGAAGACCCATCCACAACTACTCTCTGCCTTCTGCAGGCAAGCCAGTTCTAGATCCACAAGGCCAAAGCCCCTTGGATCCCATGCCCTCTCACTTTCTCAAGAAGTCTTGCATGGGGGACCTTATCAAACGCCTTGCTGAAATCCATGTAAACCACGTCCACTGCTCTTCCTTCATCAATGTGTTCAGTCACATTTTCGAAAAATTCAACTAGGCTCATAAGGCACGATCTGCCCTTAACAAAGCCGTGTTGACTATTCCTGATCATATTGAATTTCTCTAAATGCTTATAAATCCTATCTCTCAGAATCCTCTCCATTAACTTACCGACCACTGAGGTCAGACTCACTAGTCGGTAATTGCCCGGGCTATCCCTGCTCCCCTTCTTGAAAATAAGCACCACATCCGCAATCCTCCAATCTTCCGGAACCTCTCCCATCTCCATCGACGATGCAAAGATCATCGCCAGGGGCTCTGCAATCACTTCCCTCACCTCCCACAGTAACCTGAGGTACACCCCATCCGGACCCGGCGACTTATCTACCTTGATGGAATTTAACAGTTCCAACACCTCCTCTTTCTTAATGTCCACATACTCAATCTTTTCAGTTTGCTGCATTCTTATAGTACAACCCCCAGATCATTCTCCACTGTGAGTACTGAAGCAAAGTACTTGTTAAGTACTTCTGCCATTTCTTCTGGTTCCACACAAACTTTTCCCCCTTCACCTTTTATAGGTCCTATCCCTTCTCTTCTCATCCTTTTACTCTTCACACATTTATAAAATGACTTGGGATTCTCCTTAATCCTACCCGCCAAAGCCTTCTCGTGACCCCTTCTGGCTCTTCTAATTTCCTTTTTAAGCTCCCTTCTACAAGTCTTGTACACCTCTACATCCTTAACATCCTCTAGCTCGCTGAACCTATTGTACAACTTTCTTTTCTTCCTAACTAGGTTCACCACAACCTTTGAGCACCACGGTTCTCTTGACCTACCAAAACCTCCTTGTCTCAACGGAACAATGTCGTGCAGAGCTCCAGACAAACATTCCTTGAAAATCCACTACCTTCCTTCAGTACTTTTCCCCAAGAACACCTCCTTCCAGTTTAGTCTTCCAATTTCCTGCCTAATGATTTCATATTTCCCCCTATATTAGATAAACAGCTTCCTATCCTGCCTGATCCAATCTCTTTCCAATGCTATCGTGAAGGAGATAGAATTATGATCACCATTCCTGAGATGCTCTCCTACCGAGAGATCCAACACCTGTCCTGGTTCATTAGCCAGCATTAGGTCAAGTACAGCCTCTCCTCTCATAGGCTTATCCACGTGCTGTGTCAGGAAACCCTTCTGAACACACCTAACAAACTCCTCGCCATCCGAACTCCTTACCCTGGGAACATTCCAGTCGATGTTTGGGAAATTAAAGTCTCCCATCACGACAATTCTGTTATTTCTACATTTCTCTAGAATCTGTTTCCCTATCTGCACCTCCACATCCCTGTCACTATTGGGCGGCCTATTAAAAGCACCCAGCAAAGTTTTCGACCCCTTGCTGTTCCTAACTTCCACCCACAGAGACTCTGTAGACAGTCCCTCCACGGCATCCTCCTTCTCTACAGCTGTGACGCTGTCCCTGATCAACAGTGCCACTCCCCCACCTCTTCTACCTCCCTCCCTATCCTTCCTGAAGCATCTAAATCTTGGCACCTGAAGTGTCCCAGTCCTGTCCCTGAGACATCCAAGTCTCTGTAATGGCCACCACATCACATTCCCAAGCAGCAATCCAGACCCTGAGCTCATCCACTTTATTCACTACGCTCCTGGCATTAAAATAGACACACCTCAGACCCTCAGTCTGGACGCTTCCCTTCTCCATCACCTGTCTAAACTCCCTCTCATACTATCTATGATCCTTCTCTACTTGGGAGCTAACCTCCTCGCTCCCAGTCACCTCATCTTGATTCCCTCCCTATTCACCCTATCTGTACCCGTCATAATTTTATAAACCACAATCGGTCCCCCCCTCAACTTTCGCTGATCTAAAGAAAACAATCCAAGCCTATCCAAACTCTCTTCATAGCTTAAACGTTCCATCCCAGGCACAGCCTGATGAATCTCCTCTACACCATCTCCAACCAATCATATTCTTTCTCTGTTGAGGTAACCAGTACTATTTACAATACTCTGTACAACTAACACTCTGTACAAATCCAACATAACTTTCTTGGTTTTAGAACCAATGCCATGACTGATAAAGGCAAATGTTCAAGAGGTCTCCTAAATTACCCTATTCAGCCACTGCTGCCTTCAGGGATCTGTGGACAAGCACCCCATGATCCCTCTGTTCCGCTGAGCTTCCCAGAGTCCTGCCATTCACTGAATACTCCCTTATCTTGCCACTCATTGCAAAGTGCATCACCTTCTCTGGGTTAAATTCCAACTGCCACTGATCTACCCATCTGACCAACCCAATTATATCTTCCTGCAATCTCAGACCTTCTTTCTCACTATTAATTATCCCACCAATCTTTGTGTCATCTGCAAACTTACTTATCATCCCCCTGTCTGCACTCCCCCACCTACAATATTCTCACCTATATCATTTATATACATATATATATCACAAACAATAAGTGATTTAGTATTGATCCCTGTGGTACGCCACCAGACACTGGTCCAAAGTCACACAAACAGCCTTCTACCAACACCTCCTACTGTCCACCTCCTACTAGTCTCCTATCAGGAAGCGAGTTTGGATCCAACCTGCTAAATTATGCTAGATCCCCCCCATGTGGTTCAACCTTCTTTATAAGTTCCCATGTGGGACATTGTCAAAAACTTCACGGAAATCGATATAAACTGCATTCCTTCTCATCTACACACCTGATCACCTCTTCAAAACATTCAACCAAATTTGTTAGACATGATCTCCATCATATCCTCTCTCTGACAAGCCATGCTGACTATTCCTGATCAAACCTCACCTTTCCAAGTGGAGATTGGTAAGGGGTGATTCTTCTATCCTGCTGTGCTGTTTTGTCACAGAGGGCCTGGAGACTTGAGCAGAGATTTTTTCATGGACTCTCCATTGGGTCACACAACCTCATGATTCTCCAGCAGCCAGATTTCCAGCACCATTAGCTTAGTGTCAGAAATCGGTGCAGAACGGAATAATTCATGCAAATTCTAATTTGCATACAATTTAACTCCCATCAGCAGGCCTGGTACTGAAATCTCCGGACCACCTAGCATCTATCTCCTGTCAGGAATGGTTCACTCCAGGGGGGTTTAGTATAGCTCCTCACTTGCAGGGAGCTGGTGGCCCAACCCCATTGGAATGAAGGGAGCCATCAAGACTCCCCCCAGCACCCCCGGTATTGGGCAGCAGAGGGAAGTGTCCCCGGGCATTGCCACCATAGCAGTGGCAGTCTGCGCTGCCTGGCACTGCCCGCAGGGCACCTTGGCATTGCTCATTAGGCAGTGCCAAGATGGCAGGGTCTCATGGAGGGGAAGATTTGATTGTGGGGCAGGGCCTCTGGAAGCATGCAGCGGTGGTGAGGGAGATTCCACTGCCACTCTGTAGTTGGCTGGGTGACGAAGGGAAGAAGGCCAGCAATTGATGCTGGCTATCTTTGTGAGATGGAAAAGTGAGTTACGGGGAGGGCTGAAAGAGGGGGGATGTTGAGACTACAGGGAGTTGGGGGATGGTTGGGTTGGGGTTGCTATTGAAGGGGGGAAAGATTGGGGGTGGAGATTGCACATTTGGTGGGGGGTAGTGCGAGGGCATTCAAGGCATGCTGGGAGCGGGGGGAGTTGTCCCAGGTATGTTCAGAAGACCAGCAATCAGGTTATAGGGGGCGATTGCAGGATTAGCCAGTGACTCGAAAGGCAGGCAGTATGTGACCAATGCACATGCGTTGATCTCAGCACTGACAGACCAGTTCATGTGCAGTAGCCGATTCAGCGCTATGCTGCTGGCCTCTCCAATGGGAGTTGGCCCTGCCCCTGGATTTTTCTCGTGATTCGTGCTGGGAGCTGTGCAGTGCACAGAGTATGGGAGATTCATTTTGAAATAGTTTCCCTGTCTCTGATGTGAGATTCAATGGGCTGTGATTCCATGGATTATCTCTCCCATCTTCTTCAATAGCACTTTAGCCATCCTCCAATTCACTGGCACCTTCCCTGTGGTCACAGAGGAATTAAAACTTTGGACAGATCCCTGTAATCTTCTCCTTTGCCTCCTATGGCAGTCTGAGACACAACTCATCCACAGTCCATTTATAATCTGCTTAAACTGTCATTATCTTCTCACTCCCTAAATCAAGTTGTTCCAGAACCTCACAGTCCGTCTTCCTGAATTCTATACCTATATCCTCCTTCCCCTGAGTGAAGACAGACAGGAATTTCTCATTTCACCCCCTACCCGATGTCCTCCAGCTCCACGCACTGATTGTCCCCTTGGCCTTAATGGGCCCGACTCTATCTGCTGTAACCATTCTGAGGATGCAGCAAGTTCATATCTAATGAGATTTTTGAGTTTGAATCTGGTGGGTCTCCTTCTGTTTGCTTGTTTCACTGTGTTTAAAAATAAAGGTTGTTAATTAGATGTCTCTCGAACTCTTTGTGTTTCTGTTTCCCTCTCCAGGCCATCCTGACACCAACACGAGTGGCCGTAAGTACAACCTGCAATCTCTGACCTGTGATCTGCTGACCCAGAATCCATTCCTGTATTGAAATGATCACCTCAAACCTCCATCATTACATATATACAGGAGCAGGAGTGAACAGGAGTGAGTGTGAACAGGGAGTGAGTGTGAACAGGGAGTGAGTGTGTGAACTGGGAGTGGGTGTGGACAAGTGTAGACGTGAACAGAGAGTGACTGTGAACAGATATACAAATGAACAGGGAGTCAGAGTGAACAGATGTAAGAATGTTAAAGTGTCAAAGAGGTTTACAGCATGGAAACAGGCCCTTCAGCCCAACTTGTCCATGCCACTCCTTTTTTCAACTACTAAGTGAGTTCCCAATTCCCCGCTTTTGGCCCATATCACTCTAAACCTATCTTACCCATTTAACTATCCAAACACTTTTGAAAAAATAAAAATTATACCCACCTCTACTCCCATCTCTGGCAACTTGCTCCAGACACTCACCACACTTTGTTCAATAAAATTGCCTCTCTGAACGCTTTTGTATCTCTCCCCTTTCACCTTTAACCTATGCCCTCTAGTTTTAGACTCCCCTACCTTCAGGAAAAGGTATTGACTATCTAGTTGATTTATGTCCCTCATTATTTTATAGACCTCTATAAGATCATCCCTTAGCCTCCTATGCTCTAGAGAAAAAAGTCCCAGTCTATCTAGCCTCTCCTTATAACTCAAACTATCAAGTCCCAGTAGCATCCTAGTAAATCTTTTCTGCATTTTTTCTAGTTTATTAATATCCTTTTTATAAGAGTGACCAGAACTGTACACAGTATTCCAAGTGTGGCCTTACCAATGTCTTGTACAACTTCAAAAAAACATTAAACCCTGTAATCAATGTTCTGACCAATGAAACCATGTTGAATGCCTTTTTCACCACTTTGTTCACCTGTGACTCCACTTTCAAGGAACCATGAACCTATACCTCTAAATACCTTTATCCTATAACTCCCCAAAGCTCTACCATTAACTGATTAAGTTAATGCCCTGGTTTGATTGACCAAAATGCATCACCTTACATTTATCTAAATTAAATTACATCTGCCATTCATCAGTCCACAAGCCCAATTGATCAAGATCCCATTGCAATCCTAGATAACTTCTTTCACTGTCCATTGTGACATCATTCTTGGTGTCATCTACAAAACTTAGTATCCATACTCCCTAAATTCTCATCCAAATTATTAATATAAATAACAGATAATAGTGGACCCAGCACTGATCCCTGAGGCACACTGACTGGTCAGAGACCTCCAATTTGAAAAACAACACTCTTCTGTGTTCTCTCATCAAGCCAATTTTGTATCCATTTTGGCTACCACAGTCTGGATCCCATGAGATTTAACGTCATGCAGCAACCTACCATGCGCTACCTTGTCAAAGGCTTTGCTAAAGTCCATGTAGACAACATCAACTGATCTGCCGTCATCTACTTTCTTGGTTACTCCTTCAAAAACTCAAATTTGTGAGATATGATTTTCCACTCAAAAAGCCATGCTGACTGTTCCTAATCAGTCCTTGCATCTCTAAATGCATGTACATCCTGTCTCTCAGAATATCTTCTAACAACTTACCCACTATAGGCGTGAAGCTCACTGGCCTGTAGTTCCCAGGCTTTTCTCTGCAGCACTTTTTAAACAAAGGCACAACATTTGTCACCCTGTAATTTCAGTCACCTCACTCACCTGTGACTGTCGATGATTCAAATATCTCTGCTAGGGGACCCGCAATTTACTCCCTCGCCTCCCACAATGTCCTGGGATACACTTCAACAAATCCTGGGGATTAATCTATTTTGATATGCTTTAAGACTTCCAGCACCTGCTTCTCTGTAATACGTACACTCCTCAAGACATCACTATATATTTCCCCAAGTTCCCTAACATCCATGCCTTTCTCAGCAATGAATACTGATGAGACATATTCATAGGATCTCACCTATCTCTTGTGGATCTGCACATAAATGATCTTGTTAATTCTTAAGAGGCCCTTCTCTCTCCACAGTTATTCTTTTGCCCTTTATATATTTGTAGAAGCTTTTTGAATTTTCCTTTGCTTTATCTGCCAAAGCTATCTCATGGGTCCTTTTTGCCCTCCTGATTTCTCTCTTAACTCTACTCCTACACCCTCTATAATCTTCAAGGAATCCACTTGATCCCAGCTGCCTATGCATGTCATGTGCCTTCTTTTTCTTCTTGACCAGGGCCTCAATAATCCTGAGTCATCCAGGGTTTCCTACTTCTGCCAGCCTTGCCTTCACTCCAAGAGGGGTGCTTATTCTGAACCCTGGTTAACACACTTTTCAAAGCCTCCCACTTACGAGACATCTCTTTGCCTTCCCACAGACTCCCCCAATTAACAATGATCCAACGGCTCTGTGGACTCTGAACTGCCTTGCCAACAGAAGGCAAAGAGTCGTTGTAGATGGGTCTTTTTCTGCATGGAGGTCAGTCACCAGTGGAGTGCCCCAGGGATCTGATCTGGGACCCTTGCTGTTTGTGATTTTTATAAATGACCTGGATGAAAGAGTGGAGAAATGGGTTGGCAAGTTTGCTGATGACACAAAGGCTAGAGGTGTTGTGGATAGTCTGGAGGGATGTCAGAAGTTGCAGTGAGATGTTGATAGGATGCAAGACTGGGCAGAGAACTCCATCTGAGTTATCCATCAACTCAGATAAGTGTGATTCATTTTGACAGGTCAAATAGGATGACAGATTATAATATTAAGGGTAAGACTCCTGGCAGTGTGGAAGATCAGAAGGAACTTGGGGTCCGGGTTCATAGGATGCTCAAAGCAGCTTCACAGGTGAGGCTGTGGTTAGGAAGGTATATGATGTACTGGCCTTCATCAATTGAGGAATTAAGTTTAGGCATCGGGAGATAATACTGCAGCTGTATAAGGCCTGGGTCAGACCCCACTTGGAATACCATGCTCAGTTCTGGTCGCCTCATTACAGGAAGGATGTGGAAACCATAGAAAGAGTGCAAAAGAGCTTTACAAGGATATTGCCTGGATTGGTTGGCATACCTTATGAGGATAGGTTGAGAGAGCTCGGTCTTTTCTCCTTGGAGAGACGAAGAATGAAGGGTGGCCTGATAGAGGTGTATAAGGTGATGAGAGGTATTGATTAAGTGGATTCTCAGAAGCTTTTTCCCAGGGCTGAAATGGTTGCTATAAGAGGACACAGGTTTAGGGTGCTGGGGAGTAGGTACAAAGGAGATGTCAGGGTAAGATTGTCAGAGGGTGGTGGATGAGTGGAATCGGCTGCCAGTGGTGATGGTGGAGGTGGATTGGATAGATTTTTTTTAAGAGATTTTTGGATAAGTATATGAAATTTAGTAAGATGGAGAGTTATAGGTATGCCTAGTAGGTAGGGACATATTCAGCGCAACTTGTGGACTGAAGGGCATGTTTGTGCTGTAGTTTTTCTATGTTTCTAACTTTTGGAAGTTCCCTCCTGATACATCAAAATTGGCCTTGCCCCAATTTAGAACATAGAACACAGAACATAGAAAAACTACAGCACAAACGGGCCCTTCAGCCAACAAGTTGCACCAAAAATGTCCCTACCTACTAGGCTTACTATAACCCTCTATCTTACTAAGTCCCATGTACTTATCCAAAAGTCTCTTAAAAGACCTTATCAAATTTGCCTCCACCACCACTGCTAGCAGCCGATTCCATGTACCACCGCTATTTGAGGGAAAAACTTATCCCTAACATCTCCTCTGTACCTATTCCCCAGCACCCTAAACCTGTGTCCTCTTGTGGCAACTATTTCAGCCCTGGGAAAAAACCTCTGAGAATCCATTTGATCAATACCTGTCAACATCTTATACACCTCTATCAGGTCACCTCTCATCCTTCTTCTCTCTAAGGAGAAAAGACCGAGCTCTTTTGACCTATCCTCATAAAGTATGCCACTTAATCCAGGCAACATCCTTGTAAATCTCCTCTGCATCCTTTTTATGGCTTCTACATCCTTCCTGTAATGAGGCAACCAGAACTGAGCACAGTACTCCAAGTGGGGTCTGACCAGGGTCGTATACAACTGCAGCATTATCCCCTGACTCCTAAACTAAATTCCTTGATTGATGAAGGCCAGTACACCATACGCCTTTTTAACCACATCCTCTACCTGAGAAGCCAATTTGAAAGTCCTATGAACCCGGACCCCAAGATCCTTCTGATCTTCCACACTTCTAAGAGTCTTACCCTTAACATTATATTCCATCATCCTACTTGACCTGCCAAAATGAATCACCACACACTTATCTGGGTTGAAGTCCACCTACCATTTCTTTGCCCACTCTTACATCCTATCCATGTCTCGCTGCAACTTCTGACATCCCTCCAAACTATCTACAACACCTCCAACCTTTGTGTCATCAGCAAACTTACCAACCCATCCCTCCACTTCCTCATCCAGGTCATTTATAAAATCACAAACAGCAAGGGTCTCAGAACAGAGCCTGGGGCACTCCACTGGTGACCGACCTCCATGCAGAAAAAGACTCACCTACAGCCAGTCTTTGCCTTCTGTGGGCAAGCCAGTTCTGGATCCACAAAACAATGTCTCCTTAGATCCCATGTCCTCTTACTTTCTCAAAAAGCCTTGCATAGGGAACCTTATTGAATGCCTTGCTGAAGTCCATATAAACCGCATCTACTGCTCTTCCTTCATCAATATGTTTAATCACATCTTCAAAAAACTCAAGCAAGCTGGTAAGGCACGATCTACCCTTGACAAAGCTGTGCTGACTATTTTTGAATCATACTGTACCTCTTTAAACATTCATAAATCCTGCCTCTCAGGATCTTCTCCATCAACTTACCAACCACTGAGGTTAGACTCACTGGTGATAATTTCCTGGGCTATCTCTTCTCCCTTTCTTGAATAAAGGAACCACATCTGCAATCCTCCAATCCTCCAGAACGTCTCATGTCTCCACTGATAGAACAAAGAACAAAGTCGTTTGACGCAGAGTTGATGATGCAAAGATTATCGCCAGAGGCTCTGCAATCTCTTCCCTTGCCTTTCATAGTAACTGGGGCACATCCCATCTAGATCTGGTGACTTATCTAGCTTGATGCTTTTCAAAAGCTCCAACATATTCTCCTTTTTAGTACTCAAGCTTTTTAATCTGCCGCCAGCCTGCACTACAGCCACCAAGGTCCTCTTCCACTGGGAATAGTGAAGTAAAGTATTCATTGAGTACCTCAGCTATTTCTACCAGTTCTATACGCTTGCCCACTGTCACATTTGATAAATCCTATTCCTTCACATCTCATCCCTTTGCTCTTCACATACTGGTAGAATGCCCTGGGGTTTTCCTTGATCTTATCTGCCAAGGCCTTCTCATGACCCCTTCTGGCACTCCTAATTTCTTCTTAAGTTCCTTCCTATAAGTCGTATATTCCTCTAGATCCCTAACATTACCTCGCTCCCTAAACATTTTGTATGCTTTTCTTCTTGACTAAATTCATTACAGCTTTTGTGCACCACAGTTCCTGTAACCTATCAAAACTTCCGTGTCTCATCGGAACATTGTTGTGCAGAGCTCCATTCAAATATTTCTTGAAAATCTGCCACATTACTTCTGTACATTTCCCTGAGAAAACCTCCTTCCAACTTATGCCTCTAATTTCCTGCCTGATGGCTTCATAATTTCTGTTACTCCAGATAAAGACTTTCCTTTTAGAATTTTAACTTCTGCGCCAGAACTCTCATTCTTCATAGCTACCTTGAAACTAATGGAATTATGGTCACTGATCCCAAAGTGATCCCTCGCTAACACTTCTGTCATCTGCCTTCATATTTCCAAAAGTGAACAGAGAGTGAGCATGAACAGGGAGTTGAGTTTAAAAATTGGCAGGTCATGTTGCAGTTTTATATAACCTTGGTTAGGCCGCACTTGGAATACAGTGTTCAATTCTGGTCGCCACACTACCAGAAGGATGCAAAGACTTTGGAGAGGGTACAGGAAATATTTACCAGGATATTGCCTGGTACGAGGGGCATGAGCTATGAGGAGAAGTTGGAGAAACTTGGTTTGTTCTCACTGGAATGACAGGAGTTGAAGAGCAACCTAATAGGAGTCTACAAGATTATTAGGTGCATGGATTGAGTGGATAGTCAACTTTTTCCCAGGGAGAAAGAATCAATTACGAGGGGGCACAGGTGTAAGATGTGAGGAGCAAGGTTTAAAGGAAATGTATAAGGCAAGGTTATTACACAGAAGATAGTGGTTGCCTGGAACTCGCTGCCGGTGGAGGTCGTGGAAGTAGATACAATAGTGACTTTTAAGGTGTGCCTTGACAAGTACATGAATAGGATGGGAATAGAGGGATATGGTCCCTAGAAGGGTAGGGGGTTTTAGTTCAGTTAGGCAGCATGGTCAATGCAGGCTTGAGGAGCTGAAGAGCCAATTTTCTTTGTTCTTTGTTCTAAGAGTGAACAGGTGTAGGAGTGATCAGGAGTGAGTGTGGAACAGGTATAAGTGTGAACAGAAAATGTGAAAAGGTGTAGTGTTAACAGGGAGTAAGTGTGAACAGATATAGTTGTGAATACAGAGTGATTGTGAACTGGCATAGTTGTGAACACAGTGATTGTTAACCAGTATAGTGAACAGGGAGTGAGTGTAAATTGGTATAGTTATGAACACAGTGATTGTTAACCAGTATAGTAAATAGAGAGTGAGTGTGAACTGGTATAGTTGTGAACAACAGAATGAGTGTGAACTTGAATAGCTGTGAACTGGGAATGAGTGTGAACGGTGTTAATTGTGAACAGGGAGTGTGTATGAACTGGTATAGTCGTGAACACAGAGTAAGTGTAAACTGATATTGTTGTAAACAGGAGTGAGTGTGAACTGGTATAGTTGTGAACAGGGAATGAATGTGAACTGGTATAGTTGTGAACAGGAAGTGAGTGTGAACTGGTATAGTTGTGAATAGAGAGTGAGTGTGAACTGGTATTATTGTGAACAGGATCTGGAGTTTGATTTACTCTGGAGTCGAATAGAATCTAGTCAAACAAAGCAGCAGATATGAGGAAAGAATTGATATTATTGATAATTCACATTTTCTCCGAGAGGAGAAAGCTTCTGAACTGGGTCTCACGGAAAACATCCATTGGAAAGTGAAGGGAACGTTTGTGGAAAGGCTGAGACCAGAATCAGTGGGATCTTGTTGTAATCTCAATATCCCAGATACAGGAATGGGTTCTGGGTGAGTAACTCGGGTCTCAATCTGCTCACCTTTAATCCCAGATTTTACATCAATTCATCCCTGTTTATTAACCCTTCGCATGCTGCCCAATTCATCCCAAACTATTCACACATTGACCTCCCAAATCCATATCCAACTGACCAACAGAGACCATCACTCACACACTGACTGAGAGTGACTGTAACTTCCAGACAGACTGAGAATGACCTTAACTCCCAAACTGACCAAGTAACTGTGATTCACACACTGAACAAAAATAACAATCACTCCTAAACTGACCGACAGTGACAATAACGGTGTATAAGATTATTAGGGGTATGGACAGGGTGAGTTAGGAGCAGCTATTCCCCTTGGTTGAGGGGCTAAGCACAAGGGGCACAATTTTTGGTCAGAGGCAGAAGATTCAGCAGGGCTTTGAGAAATAACTTTTTCATTCAAGAAGGTGGTGGGAATCTGGAATGCGCTGCCTGGAAAGATAGTGGAGGTGAACTTTTAAAAATATTTGGATGAACATTTGAAAAATCATAACATCCAAGGATATGGTTAACTGCAGCAAAATGAGATTTGTGCGACTTTAGATATTATCGGTGCAGATTGGATGGGCTGAATTGCCATTTCTGTAATGTTAACTCCCAAACTGACCAAGAGTGACCATAACTCCCAAACTGATTGAGAGTAACCATAACTCCCAAACTGACCGAGACTGACCATAACTCCCAAACTGATCAAGAGTGACCATAACTCCCAAATTGATCAAGAGTGACCATAACTCCTAAATTGACCAAGAGTGACCATAACTCCCAAATTGATCAAGAGTGAACCATAACTCCCAAATTGATCAAGAGTGAACCATAACTCCCAAATTGATCAAGAGTGACCATACTCACAAACTGACTGAGTGACAATAACTCCCTTAGCTGACACAGAGTGACCATTACTCCTCAAAATGACTGAGAGTGACCATAGATTACAAACTGTTCAAGAGTGACCATAACTCCCAAACTGACTGAGAGTAACCATAGATCCCAAACTGACCAAGAGTGGCCATAACTCACACACTGACTAAGAGTGACCATAACTCACACACTGAATGAGAGTGCCCATAACTCTAAGAACTGACCGAGAGTGACTGAAACTCCCAAACTAATCAAATGACCGTAACTCAAATACTGATGGAGAGTGACTGTACCTCCCTGAACTGACCAAGAGTGATCATAACTCACAAATTGGCCGGGAGTGACTGTAACTCTCAAACTAACCAAGAGTGACTGTAACTCCAGCACTGACTCAGAGTGACCGTAACTCACAAATTGTCCAAGAGTGAACATAATTCCTGCACTGACTAAGAGTGACCGTAACTCAATTTAATCAAGAATGATTGTAACTCCGACTCTGACTGAGAGTGACCATAACTCACAAATTGAACAAGAGTGACCATAACTCCCCAAATTGACCGAGAGTGTGACTGAGAATGACCGTAATTCCTGCACTGACTGAGACTATCTATACCTTTTTGGACTGAAATGGTTTGTGATTTTGCAAACGGAACATTTGAGGAACGGACGTCAGTTGCCTGGCCCTAAACTCTGGAATTCTCTCCCGCATCCCCTGCACCTTCCACTGTCCTTTAAGATTCTCCTGTAAATCCCCTCACTAAAAAAGGATTTGGTCTCCTTTCTGAATATCTCCTCCATCTCTCAGTGTCCGTTTTTGTCTCATTGATGGTGAAAAGGAGAAAGAAATATCGCTGCTGATCTCCTGGACTCTCCTGTGATGGTCAATCTGCACACAGTGCTTGTGAACATAGGAGAAATGTGAGGAAATATTCTCTAGCTGGATTAGTAATTGCTAATTCTTCCTGATACATTACAGCTGACTCAATCCGGGGTCAAACTCAGCAAACTATCTCAGCACGAGAGGGTGAGAAGACAAAGCAAGGTAGGAGATGACAAAGAATGGGACTGTAAAACACAGAGCAGCAAATTACAGCACTCCCTCAGGACTGGCCAACTAACAGTGCGGCACTCCCTCAGGACTGACCAACTCTGACAGTGCGGCACTCCCTCAGGACTGACCCTCTGACAATGCGGCACTCCCTCAGTACTGACTCTCTGACAGTGCGGCACTCCCTCAGCACTGACCCTCTGACAGTGCGGCACTCCCTCAGCACTGACCCTCTGACAGTGCGGCACTCCCTCAGTACTGACTCTCTGACAGTGCGGCACTCCCTCAGCACTGACCCTCTGACAGTGCGGCACTCCCTCAGCACTGACCCTCTGACAGTGCGGCACTCCCTCAGCACTGACTCTCTGACAGTGCGGCACTCCCTCAGCACTGACTCTCTGACAGTGCGGCACTCCCTCAGCACTGACTCTCTGACAGTGCCGCGCTCCCGCATTATGCTCTGAGCCCGTTTAAATTTCTCACTCATGTCTCTGGAGTGGGAACAGAATTCTTGATGTTCTGACTCAGAGGTGAGAACGTTACTCACTGTGCCAAACCTGAAAACTGTCTAATTTGTCCATACTATAAAAAGCCGACACAGGAATCTAGAAACCCAGGATTGGGATCATCCATTATCATCTGCTAATTGAATGGCTGGGTAATGAACCTGGAATCGGATGCTCTCGTCTCAGTGCTAATCCCTCGATATTTCCTCCTTCCCACTGCAGCCATTTTCTCCTCACCTCTCATTCCTGCAGCATGTGATCCATTCCCAGTCTGCTTCCCATCTGCATCCCGTCTACACTCTCTGTCTTTTCCTTGCAAGACTGCCAATGTTTCGGCCACTCGAACCGGTGCAGTTACCTCGATCTGCTCAGCACCGCCGTTTGTGTGAACTGTAAACACAACACTAGAGGCCGACACTGCCAGCTATGCCGACTGGGCTACCATCGAAACCCTTCAGCACAGCTGCACCACCACAACGTTTGCTTAGGTCAGTTCTGGATGTAATCTCCACTCTCACCTCCTTCCTTCATCCATCTGCTTTCAAACAGGAGAAACAAAGAAAATATCTTCAACAGGATTGAACAAAATGATACCGAAATCACATCTCCTTTCTCTCGTGATGTGGCCTGGCCCAAACTTTCCCTAGCAATGGAGCCTTGTCTGATGTTTGCCCAGTGATGGGACCCGGTTCAACTTTTCCCTAATGAAGAGGCCTAGTTCAAACATTCCCGAGTGATGAGGCCGGTGCAAACTTTCTCTATCGATGAGGCCTGGTCCAAACCTCCCTTTGTGATGGGACCCAGTGCAACATATCCCAATGCAGTCTAACCCTCACAGAGTTGAGGTGTGTCGATTGACCTAAGTGATGACGGTGCATTCATAGTGTCCCTGTCTGCAATTTTATTTTAGGACACTCTATACTTTGTTCAGTCTGGACGAAGCTGCCCCAGCTCTCCCCCGCTCCCACCAATCTTCGTAGCTATGTCATTTACATCTACTCAGTGTTGTCTATCTCCTAGTACCTAACACCAATCCTGTCTCCTTATTTCCCCATTTCCCACCATTCTCCATCCAGAGAATTGCACAGTACCACATAGGTATGTTCACCAGAACACAGGAACTGGAGGAGGCCATTCAGCCCCTGTTCCATTAATTAGTTGACCTGCCAAAGGAGCAATTCTCCGAAAGCTTGTGACGTCAAACAAACCTGTTGAGCTATAATTCGGTATTGTCCACCCGAGTCCAATACCGGCATCTCCACATCATTAATTAGTTCATAATTGATTATTTTCTTAATTGCATCTGAGTGATTCTGTAACTGTTAAAGCTCTGATCCAACAAAATCTATCAATCTCAGGTTTAATTTTGTTAATTGATTTCCAGCCTTGACAGCTTTTTGGGGAAGAAAGTTCCAGATTTTCATTTTTTGTGTGAGAAGATGCTTCCTCAACAGGCTTCCTGAACTTTAAATTCTATCGCCTTGTTTTCTGGACTCATCCCATCAGAGGGATGAATGGGCTGTATTTTACAGGGATATCTTCCCACACCAATGAAAGTAGTCCAACAGCTAACACATCTGGAAGCAGCTGCCCAATGTCTAAAACATACTTCCAAAGGCTTCTCAGTAGGAGGAGGTCCGGTCCTTGAGGTGCCAGACAATCTGCCCTAGCATCACCAGAAGGCAAGCTTTTATTGCAGGGAGGGATCTGTACAAGGAGGGGGAATAAAAGAGGATAGGTGTGGGGTAGGGGGGCGGTTTGGGTGTTTGGATTTTGGAAGGCAGGCAATGAGAAACAAAGTCGGGCGGTGTGGGAACATCATCTCAGGGGAGGATGTCCACATTGCCCACAGGTGTCCCCAAATGATTTGCCCCTCCATTTTACCACATTTTCTTTAACTTGACCTCAAAAAGCTACCTGCCCACTCCTGCATACCAACCATGTTATGTTATGGACTGTGTAAGATCCCAGTCAGTTTGCTTGGTCACGAAGAATAAAGAAAATTACAGCACAGGAACAAGCCCATTGGCCCTTCAAATCTGCATCAATCATGTAACCTGATTGAACCAAGACGTGCCCCACCCCACACACTCTTCCAGGGACCATATTCCTCTATTCCCAACCTATTCATTCATTTGTCAAGGCACCCCTTAAAAATCACTATCGTATCTTCTTCCACTACTTCTCTCGGCAGCGAGTTCTAGGCACCCATCACCCTCTGTGTAAAAAACTTGTCTTGCACATCTCCTTTAAACCTTGCCCCTCACACCTTACACCCTATGCGCCCTAGTAATTGACTCTTCCACTCTGGGAAAAAGCTTCTGATAATCCACTTTGCCCACACTCCTCATAATTTCGTAGACTTCTATCAGGTCACTCCTCAATCTCCGTCATTCCAGTGACAACAAGCCAAGTTTCTTCAGTCTCTCCTCATAGCTAATGCCCTCCATGCCAGGCAACATTCTGATAAATATTTTCTGTACGCTCTCCAAAGCTTCCACATCCTTTTGGTAATGTGGTGACCAGAATTGAACACTCTCTTCCAAGTCCAAATAAGATTAAAGAACAAAGAACAACACAGCATGGGAAACAGGCTCTTCGGCCCAATGAGCCTATGCCGCTTTAAAGGTTCTATAAAGCTGCAACGTGATTTGCCAAATCTTAAACCCATGGCTGATGAAGGCAAGCATGCAGTATGCCTTCTTGACTACTTTCTCTACTTGTGTTGCCACTTTCAATGACCTGTATACCTGTACACCCAGCTCCCTCTATCAATACTCTTAAGGGTTCTGCCATTTATTGTATACTTTCTATGTGTATTAGATCTTCCAAAATGCATCACCTCACAATTGATCGGAATAAACTCCATCTGTCATTTCTTGGCCCGAGTCTCCAACCAATCTATATTCTACTGTATCCTCAGACGCTTTTCATCGCTATCCGCAAACGCAAATTTACTAATTCAAGTTACTAATCCAAGTCCAATTTAATCTGAAATCTTTATTAAAAATGGCAGGTGAGTCTTTGATTTTAGCTCCTGTCCACCTACCCTGTTCTGGGGTTCAGTTTGGGGGCAGGTGAGGAGGTAATGGGCGGTAAAGGCAATGGTCACCCACTGTGCTTTCCCTGTCCATCTCAATGAAAATGTACCTGGCAAGTGGCTGTCACATCTCCCTTTTGAGTCTGTCCATTAAATCATCCCTTCATTTGCTATCTGGTGAGAGGGTGGCATTGTGATATTGTCACTGGGCTTGTAATGCAAGGGTGCAAGCTAATGCTTTGGGTACATGGGTTCAAATCCAGCCACAGCAGCTGGTGGAAAAAAGAACAAAGATATGTTCAACATAGTAATGGGCCTTTCGGCTCTCCAAATTTGCACTTATCATGATGCCTGCCTAAACTAAACCTTATGCACTTATGGAGTCCGTATCCTTCCATTCCCATTCTATTCATGTATTCGTCAAGTTGCCCTTCAAATGCCGCTATCATACCTGCTCCCACTACCTCCCAGGGCAGTGTGTTCCAGACATTCATCAACATCTGAGTAAGAAACTTGCACATTTCCTCTAAACTTTCCATATGCATTTTAAACTGCTGTCTCCTTGTATTTGACATTTCTACCCTAGGAAACAGCATCTGACTATCCATTTAGTCCATGCCTCTCATCTCCACTAAGCTTTTCCCATGCATCTTTCACCTAGTACTTGAATTTCTATCCTAGGAAAAAGCTTTTGATTATCTACTCTGTCCATGCCACTCAGAAGCCTGTAAACTTCTATCAGGTCACTCCTCAACCTCTGTTGTTCCAGTGAGAACAAACTGAGTTTATCCAAAATTTCCTCATAGCTAATATCCTCCTGACCAGGCAATATCCTGGTAAACTCTCCTGTACCTCTCCAAAGCATTCATATCCTTCTGTTAATGTGGCAACCAGAATTGTGCACAATATTCTACATGAGATCTAACTAAGGTTCTGTTCAGCTGCAGCATGATCTGAGCAGCACGGTGGCACAGTGATTAGCACTGCTGCCTCACAGCGCCTGGGACCTGCGTTTGATTCCCAGCTTGGGTCCCAAAAATGTGCTGGTTAGGTGTATTGACTAGGGGATTAGGCAACTAGGGGAATTTCACAGTAATTTCATTGCAGTGTTAACGTAAGTCTTATTTGTGACTAATAAATAAACTATATAAAAACCTGTCAATTTTTTTTACCTAATGCAGTAGCACGTGGTAGCACAGTGGTTAGCACTGCTGCTTCACAGCTCCAGAGATCTGGGTTCGATTCCTGGTTGGGTCACTGTCTGTGTGGAGTTTGCACATTCTCCTTGTGTCTGTTCGTGCTTTCTCCGGGTGCTCCAATTTCCTCCCACAGTCCAAAGATGTGCAGATTAGGTTGATTGGCCATGCTAAAAGTGCTCTTTAGTGTCCTGAAATGCGTAGGTTAGAGGGATTAGCAGATAAGTGTGTAGAGATTGTGGGGTGGGGCCTGAATGGGATTGTGGTCGGTGCAGACTCAATGGGTCAGATGGCCTCATTCTGTACTATAGGTTTTCTATGATTCTATGAATGCCCCAATCAATGAAGGCAAGCATGCTGTACGCCTTCTTGACTACCTTATCCAACTGCGGTGCCACTTTTAGTGATCAGTGGACATGTACGCCAGGATCTCTCTACCTGTCAATATTCCGAAGGGTTCTACTATTTACTGTATAATTCCTACATACATTAGCCTTCCAAAATGCATTACCTCACACTTATCCAAATTAAACATCATCTGCCATTTATCTGTTCAAATCTCTGACCGGTCTATACCTTAGTTGCATCTTCTGAAATCCTTCTCACTATCCGTAACTCCACCAATTTTTCTGTCATCTGCAAACTTCCTAATCAGACCAGCCACAATCATTTATGTATACTATGAATAACAAAGGTTCCAGGAATTAATAAAAACTAGTCTCAGTAATATAATCATGAAACCATTTTTGTTATAAAAACCTATATGGTTCACTAATGTACTTTAGGGATTGAAATCAGTCATCCTTACCCACTCTGGCCCACTTATGACTCCAGACCAATAGCAATGTGGTTGGCTCTTCACTACTTCTGTATTGGCTGAGTGAGACACTCAGTTCGAGGGCAATTATGGGTGGGCAACAGATGCTGACCCAGCCAGCCATGCCCACTTCCCATAACAGAATAAATTTTAAAAAATTGAGGGAATGCAAGTCATAAATTAATAATAATTCATAGTTAATGCAGCCAGGTCCAGGCTCATGGTACTGTGGGTGACTCAATTGCAAGAGGGAGAGGATAACACTGAAAGAGTAATAATAATAGGAGACTTAATAGTGAGGGGAGCAGATAGGCATTTCTGCACTGCAGATGTGTCTCCAGGATGGTGTATTGCCTCCCTGCTGCCAGGGTCAAGGATTTCACTGAACAGCTGCAGGACATTTGGAACAACTTGTTGTTCACATTAATACCAACGACATCAACAGAAAGAGGGATGAGATCCTGCAGCAAAACTTTAGGGAGCCAGGTAGCAGAGCCAGTTCACCCCATAACAATGCAGTGTGTGTCATTCAAACAGAAAATAGGGAGAATACAAAGCCAACAACCCATAAAGTGTGGGAACAACAAGTCCAGAGAACACTCGATGTCAAGAGATATGTAGCATTGGATATTGATAAGAAAAAAAGAAGCTTATGGCAGTTACCAAGGGCTGAAAACAGTGGAAGCTCCAGAGTAGTATCAAAAGAAGAAGGAGGGAGGGTGTGTACAAACGGCAATAGGATAATGAGGGAAAGAGCAGGGTCCATTAGGAAGCAAAGTGGCAAACTATATATGGAGCCAGAAGACACAGGTGAGGTTTTACAATGAGAAAAATTCCCAGGCTACTGAGGGGGGCAAAGGACAAGGGCACCAATCTCAAATCCTCTCTGGCACAGGAAAGTTGTCTGAGGACTGGAGGACAGCAAGTGTGGTACCATTATTCAAGAAGGGGAGTAGATAAACCAGTAAATATAGAACAGTGAGTCTAACATCAGCCAGTGTTCAGGAAATTACTGGAAAAATTTTAAGGGACAGAATTACTTTCTGCTTGAAGAGGCAAGGGTTAATCAAAGATGGTCAGCATGGCTTTGTTTAGGGGAGATCATGTTGAACAAATTTGATTGAATTTTTTGGAGGGGTGACTATGTGTGTAGATGAAGGTAATATAGTTAATGCAGCCTACATGGACTTCAGTAAGGCTTTTGAAAAGATTCTGCATGATAGGGAAGATGACAGGACTGAAACATCTGCATTGGCTGAGTGAGATACTCAGTTCAAGGGCAATTAGGGATGGGCAACAGATGCCGACCAAGCCAGCCATGCGCACTTTCCATAATAGAATAAATAAAGAAAATTGAGGAAATGCAAGTCATAAATTAATAATAATTCATAGTTAATTGCAGTCAGTTCCAGGTTCACGGTACTGTGGGTGAGTCAAAAAATCACCCACGGCTCTTAAGGAGACAGCTGAGGAGTTTGTGGAGGCATTGATGGTAATCTTTCAGGAATCACTGGAGTCAGCGAATATCCCAGAGGACTGGAAAAAGGCTAATGAAGCATTCTGGCCTAAAGAGGGGAGAAGCAGAAGATGGGAAAAAAAAAGGCCAGTTAGCTGACCTCAGTCATGGGTAAGATCTTGGAAGCCATTATTAAGTATAAAATTGTGGACTAATTAGAAATGCCTGGTAAAATAAGGCTAAGTTTGCAGACAATACAAAGATGGCTGGACTTGCGGATAGTGAGGAGCATTGTCAGGCGATGCAGCAGGACATAGATAGGCTGGTAGCTTGGGCAGACAGATGGCAGATGGAATTCAATCTTGATAAATGTGAGGTGATACATTTTGGGAGAAAGAATGTAAGGGGGAGGTATATGATAAAGGATTAAGACTATAGAAATGCAGAGGGACCTGGGGGTGCAGGTGCACAAGTCTCTGAAGGTGGCAGAGCAGGTGGAGAAGGTTGTGAAGAAAGCATATAGTATGTTAGCCTTTATAGAAAGGGGTATAGAGTACAAGAGCTGGCCTTTAATGTTGCAGTTGTATAAAACGTTGGTTAGACCTCATTTGGAATACTGCGTCCAGTTCTGATCACCTTACTACTGGAAGGACGTGGAGACTCTGGAGAGAGTGCAGAGGAGGTTTACCAGGATGCTGCCTGGTATGGAAGGTCTGAGTTATGAGGAGAGGTTAGGCAAATTGAGGCTGTTTTCCTTAGAAAGACGTAGACTTAGAGGAGATCTAATAGAGGTGTACAAGATTATGAGGGGTATAGATCGAGTAAACAGGGTTAAGCTTTTTCCTAGGATGGACTCGAATAGCACGAGGGGTCACAGGCTTAGGGTGAGGGGAGTAAGGTATAATTTGGATGCTAGAGGGAGTTTTTTCACACAGAGGGTAGTGGGGGTATGGAATGCGCTGCCAAGTAAAGTGGTGGAGGCAGGCACTCTGGAGTTATTTAAGAAATACTTAGATGGGCACATGAACAGAATGGGAATGGAGGGGTATAGAAAACTGATTTAAAATAGGGATCATGAGCCTTGGGAGTCCCTGAGAAGTGTGTAAATAGATGATAATATTGATGTACTTGTTTTTATCCTACAGGTGCTTTGGTTCGAATTCTTGTCTAACAAGGGGCATACACGTGATGGGTCGTGAGAGGGCTGCTCTTGGATTTTTTTGAGAGTATCCTAGTGCTTCACGTCGTTAGTGTACGCTTGACCTGGACCATTTGATGGGCAACACGACAGCTCAGTGACTATTGCTGTGCTGTGCAGATACATGGATTTAGGTCTGTACCTGTGGGAATTTGCCCATTCTCCCCGTGCTTGGTGGGTTTTCTCCAGGTGCTCCGGATTCCTCCCGCATCCCAAAAATGTGCTCTTAGGCTAATTGGCAAAACAAATTCTCCCTAAATTGTCTCAAATTTGGTTTTCAATCCATAGATCTATAAACATAGACAGGGATCACGGGTAGAGGTGGGAACATTGGGTGGCAGCGCGAGCTTGTTGGGCTGAACAGCCTGTTTCCCGTGCTGTTTTGTTCTTTGCTCTTTGACTCAGCACGGCTTCATCAAATGGAGGTCATGTCTGACAAATTTGTTAGAATTCTTTGAGAAGGTAATGAAGAGGTAGACAAAGGAGAGCCAATGGAAGTGATTTATTTGGATTTCCAAAAAGCCTTTGACAAGGTGCCTTTCATAAGGCTGCTAAATAAGAGCCAGTGGTGCTAGAGGCAAGAGACTGGCATGATAGAAGATTGGCTGACAGACAGAAGGCAGACAGTGGAGATAAGGGATCCTTTTTCAGCTTGGCAAGCAGTGACCAGTGATGTTCCAGAGGGGTCAGTGTTGGGACCACAACTTTTCATGATATGCGTTAATAATCTGAAAGATGGAACTGAGGGCATGGTTACTATATTTGTGGACGATATAAAGATTTGTAGTGGGAAAGGTAGTGTTGAGGAAGTGTTGAGGAAGTGGGAAGGCTGTAGAATGACTTTGACAGACTAGGAGACTGGGCAAGGAAGTGACAGATGGTATACAAAGTGTAGAAAGAATAGAGTCATACACTATTTTCTAAATGGGGAAAGGCTTCAAAAATCTAAAGCACAAAAGGACTCTTAAAGTTATATGCAAATTCAGTTGGCAGTTAGGAAGGCAAATCCAATGTCAGCATTCATTTCTTGAGGGTTAGAATACAAGCATAGGGATATAAAGAACAAAGAACAAAACAGCATGGGAAACAGGCCCTTTGGCCAACGAGCCCGTGCCACCACCTCGATGTTCCCACTTCTACCCATGATCCCTGTCTATGTTTATAGATCTACGCATTGGATCCAAATTTGCGAGACAATTTAGAGAGAAATTGTTTTGCCAATCAGCTTAAGAGCATATCTTTGGGGTGTGAGAGGAAAGCAGAGCACCCAGAGAAAACCCACGCAAGCATGGGGAGAACATGCAAACTCCCACAGACATAGGCCCAAATCCATGTCTCTGCACAGCACAGCGATAGTCACTGAGCTGTTGTGTTGCCCATCAACTGGTCCAGTTCAAGCGTACACTAACGACATGAAAGCACTAGGATATTCTTGAAAAATCCAAGAGCAGCTCTCTCACAACCCATCGCATGTATGCCCCTTGTCAGACAACAAGGCGGACCGAAATACCTGTAGGATAAATCAGAAATACATCAATATCGTTGACAATTTACACACTTCTCAGGGAATCCCAAGGCTCATGATCCCTATTTTAAATCAGTTTTCTATATCCCTCCATTCCCATTCCATTATGTGCCTATCTAAGTATCTCTTAAATAACTCCAGAGTACCTGCCTCTACCATTTCACTTGGCAGTGCGTTCCATACCCCAACAATCCTCTGTGTGAAAAAACTCCCTCTAGCATCCAAATTATACCTTACTCCCGTCACCCTAAGCCCGTGATCTCTTGAGATATTTGAGTCCATCCTAGGAAAAAGCTTAACACTGTTTACTCTATCTATACCCCTCATAATCTTGTCTCCCTCTTCTCTCTTTGGCCGTCCATCGATTTCGATGTTGACTGTGTTGGAAGTTTAGATTCTGCAGGCACGTTGGTGTGTTATAAGGCCTGCATTGGATCGGTATTGTCTCCCACATCGATGGCAACTGTGATTTGTCTGATTTGTAACAAAATGTCTGCGTTCATGGTCTGCTTCATATTTTTCCTGCCTTTTTTTCTCAATGAGTGGGATTGTCTTCTTGACAATGCATTGCCAACTTCTTCTGTCCAAAGCATCCTTCTCCCAAGTGTTGACATCCATGTTAGTGTTCTTCATATGGCGCTTGAGCACATCTTTGTAACGCAGCTTCTGTCCACCATGTTTTCTATTTCCTTCATGTAGCTCACCATAGAAGACGGCTTTGGGCAAACGATCGTCGCTCATTCTTATGACGTGGCCAGTCCACCGCAACTGAGAGGCTGTGATGAGCGATTCTGCGCTGACCGTTCCAGCTCGTTTGAATACTTCCACATCAGGAACCATCTCTTGCCAATTAATGTTTAATATTTGTCGCAACTGTCTGAGTTGTATCTTGGTTAGTTTCTTGATATGCTTCCGGTACAATGTCATTGTTTCTGTTGAATAAAGTAGAGATGGTAGAACGGCTGTATTATACGCTTTGACCTTGGTTGACATTTTAATGTCATGGCGGGACCAAAGTCGCTTCTGCAAGGCACCAAAAGCTTTTGTTGCTGATTGAATCCTCCTTTCTGTTTCCAGGTCCGATAAGTTGGTGCTGGTTACAGTGCTTCCTAAGTAAGTGAAGGACTCAGTGTTTTTCAGCGCTAGCCCACTTATCTTTATGACTGGTGATTGGGTTTCATTACACAGAGGCGGAGACTGGTACAGGAGTTCGGTTTTGGAGGCATTGATTCTTAGGCCAAAAAGAGTGGCAGCAGATGAGAAGTGGTCTACAATTTCTTGAATCACATTTGGATCAGTGGTAACAAGGGCTAAATCATCTGCATACAGAAGTTCTCTGACACATATCTTTCTCGTCTTGGTTGAGGCTTTGAGTCTTGAGAGGTTGAACAATTTTCCATCTGAGCGAGTCCTAATGTACACACCTTTGTCCAGATTTTGGCCCATTGTTTCCAATACTGCAGCAAGATATAGCATGAACAAAGTTGGAGCAAGTACGCATCCCTGCTTTACCCCGTGGTTGATGCTGAAGGCTTCGCTGATATCTCCTTCAATAGTTACTTTGCCATACATATTCTCATGAAATAGTTTGATCATCTTGAGCAGTCTATCTGGACATCCATAAATTTTGAGCACTCTCCAGAGGGTTTCTCTATCCACCGTATCGAATGCTTGTGAAAAATCGACAAAGGCGATCTACAATGGTTGTTGCTGTTCTGCCGCCTTCTCCTGGAGTTGCCTCAAGGTAAAAATCATATCTGTAGTTGCTCTTCCAATCCTAAAGCCACATTGGCTCTCAGGGAGGACATTTTCTGAAATAATTTTGAGTCGGTTGAGCAGGATCTTTGCCATAATCTTGCCAGCTACGGAAAGAAGCGCGATGCCTCGGTGGTTTTTGCACTCACTTCAGTCGCCTTTCTTCTTATAGATTGTGACAATCAACGCATCTTTGTAGTCCTGAGGGAGGCATTGGTTTTGCCAACAAGCATTGTATATGTTTAGCAGTTCACTTTTCAGAGCAGGACCACCTTGTTTCAGCACATCTGATGGAATACCGTCTTGCCCGGGTGCCTTACCACTTCTGGTATCTTTTAGAGCTTTATCAAGTTCTGTCATCGTGATGTTTCCATTTAGCTCCTCTTTTACCGGTCTAGTTGTGAGCCCCTGACATGCTTTGTGATCAACCGCACCTTGCTGGTTTAGAAGGTTACAAAAGTGCTCCTTCCATCGCTCAATGATGTCTTTCTTGTTAGTGCATAGTTTGCTCCCATCTGCAGTTTTCACAGGAGCCATTGTGTTACTTCTTGGACCATAGATAGCTTTCAGAACTGAAAAGAACCCTTGGGAATCTTTCCTGTCTGACATTGCTTGCAGTTCTTCCACTTTCTTATTCCACCATAGAACATAGAACATAGAACATAGAACATTACAGCACAGAACAGGCCCTTCGGCCTTCGATGTTGCGCCGACCAATATAAAAAGCAATGCCCCTCCAAACTAAACCATTCCCTTCTCTTCCATATACTTATCAACTAACCTCTTAAACGTCACCAAACTTGGCGCATCTACAACAGCTGCAGGCAGGGCATTCCACTCCCTAATCACCCTTTGGGTAAAGAACCTACCTCTGATATCCGTCCTATAACTCATACCCCTTAATTTAAAGCTGTGTCCCCTCGTGCTAGCTATGAAGAACCACTTGTTCTTCATAGCCCTGATGTCCTTTTGAACTTTGGCTTTCACGGCCTTAAATGCCGCACTGCTTCTTTCAGAGTTCTCTTTCAAGTGACACACGTAAAGCTTGTGCTTCAACTCTAGCAGTTCTTGAATTGATTCATTTTGTTCTTGAAACCAGTCAGGAGTTTTTCTCTTAGGGTGACCGAGGACCTTACTTGCAGTTGAATGAATGGTTTCCTTAAGCTGCTTCCAGCATTCTTCAATGTTTGCTGGGTCATTGAGAGGTTCTTTACCTTTTTGGAGAGATAGTGTCATGGCTGCGACACTTCTCCTCCGATGTTCCTCCTTTGCCAACTTGTTGACATCCAATTTCTTGGGTACGTCACTGGGTGTTTTTCGCCTTGGCAGTACCAATTTCAGTCTAATTTGTGATCGTACCATGTAGTGATCAGTTGAGCACTCTGCTCCACGCATTGCTTTTGTTGATAGAACCTCCGGCATATCTGCTCTGCGGGTCACAATGTAGTCAAGCAGATGGAGATGCTTTGACCTAGGGTGCATCCAAGTGAAGTAATTCTTCTCCGGCTGACAAAAGAAAGTGTTGGTAACACATAATTCCCTCTGCGCGCAAAAGTTTAGCATAAGGTCACCATTGGTGTTCTTTTTGCCTTTAGCAAATTTTCCTATGATGCCTTCATAAGTATTATGATCATTGCCTACCCTGGCATTGAAATCTCCCAAGATGAGCAACTTATCTGTCTTAGGAACATTATCAGTTACTTCAGCCAGTTCTTGATAGAAGGACTCCTTGTCTTTGTCAGAGTATGCCATAGTTGGTGCATATACATTGATCAAGCTCAGGAAACGATCCTTTTTGATGGGAACACGTAGTCTCATGAGCCTTTCAGATATTCCGATTGGAAGTATTGGCAGTTTGCTAGCAATTTTGTTGGTAATGGCAAAGGCCACACCTGCATCTCTCCTTTTGTCTATTTTTCCAATCCAGAAGAAGGTGTGAGTATTTTCTTGAATCTGTCCTTGTCCTTCAATCCTTGTTTCTTGGAGTGAAGCAATATCAATGTTGTATCTTGCCAATTCCTTACCTATCAGAGCAGTTCGCCTTTCTGGCCTTGATTCATTATCTAGCATTGTTCTCACATTCCATGTGCCAACAGTCAGTTTTACTTTCTTTGACTTCTTACCGCTTTGGTGAAGACCCGCTGGCTGCGGTAAGCCAGCCAGGTGAAATCTGAACAAGCTTTCTTTACCCCACCTTTTCTAGGGGCTTCCCCTTCCAGGGCGGGCAGTGCTGTCCCTAAAAAGGGCTGCCTGGACACTCACATAGCTGCCTCAACCTCGTTGTTGCTCAGAAAACTCAACAAGGTAGTGACCTTCTTGTGTGAGCCGCCTATGTGCAGAGCTCATGTTAGCAGCTTCCAGCTCCTCAAGCCTGCTGCCGTCACATTAACTCCATCGCCATAGGACTTTCAATGTCATCCAGGAACTTTATTTCCAACACGCCTTGCACAGTAATAAGACAGACGGTGTCATGCCCCCACCATACAGTCTCTCTGGGCTTCCAAATCTGATGCTAAGTGGTACACAGAAGTATAACATACTTAGCGGATAAGAAAGCTGCCCCGCAGTGACAACTAGTCTAATGATTCATCCGTTGACCAGCACTCTGGTTCTTCCACATGCCATCAAGGTGACTGTACCATTGACCCTTTGGGTTCATCTGCCACAAACACCATCAGACGCCCTGCTGCCGACGTCCTCAGTTACCTCCTTGACTTAGCTAGCCACGGTCCTACTACCAAATCTAGTTTAATAGTATACCAAAGGATCATCACCTTCACAGCTTGGTTAGACCTGTCAGAGAGCGAATCTCCACCGTACTTCGCTGATGTTCGGCCAGTGTCACTCCTACGCCACGTTGAGGCGCCAAGGTAGGATTTGTAGGAGTCAAAATCTTGTACACCTCTATTAGATCTCCTCTTAAGTCTACGTCTTTCTAAAGGAAACAGCCCCAATTTGCCTAATCTCTCCTCATAACTCAGACCTTCCATAACTCTGACCTTCAGCATCCTGGTAAACCTCCTCTGCACTCTCTCCAGAGTCTCCACGTCCATCCGATAGCAAGGCGACCAGAACTGGACACAGTATTCCAAATGAGGTCTAACCAACGCTCTATACACTGCAACATAAAGGCCAGCTCTTGTACTCTATACCCCTTCCTATAAAGGCTAGCATACTATATGCTTTCTTCACAACCTTCTCTACCTGGTCTGCCACCTTCAAAGACTTGTGCACCTGAACCCCCGGGTCCCTCTGCATTTCTATACTCTTAGTAGGTCTACCTTTTATCATATACCTCCCCCCTACATTCTTTCTCCTGAAATGCATCACTTCGCATTTATCAGGATTGAATTCCATCTGCCATCTATCTGCCCAGCCTATCTATGTCCTGCTGTATCGCCTGACAATGCTCCTCACTATCCACAAGTCCAGCCATCTTTGTATTGCTTGCAAACTTGCTGATCACTCCACTTACTCCCTCTTCCAAGTCATTTATATATATTACATATATACTGCGAAGGCTCTAGTCAGACCCCATTTGGAATATTGTAAGCATTTTGGACACCTTACCTAAGGAAAAATGTACTGGTCTTGGTGGGAATCTAGAGGAGGTTCACAAGAATGATCCCAGAAAGGTTTGTCATACGAGTGGTTAAGGAGTCTGGGTCTATTTTTGATGGAGTTCAGGAGGATGAGGGGGAATTTAATTGAAACTTCCTGAGAGGTCTGATAAAGTGGCCTTGGAGAGGATGTTTCCAGGAGTAAGAGAGACTAGGACTCGAGTGCACAAACTCAAAATGAAGGGACACCCTTTTAAAACTGAGATGAGTAGGAATTTCTTCAGCCAGATGGTGGTGAATCTGTGGAACTCATTGCCACAGAGGGCTGTGAAGACCAGGTCATTCAGTGTCTTTAATTCAGAGATAAACAGGCTCTTGACCAATAAAGGGATCAAGGATTATGTGGAGAAGGCTAGACACTCATATCAGAAATGATCGAATGGTGGAGTAGACTCAGTGAGCTGAATGGCCTAATTCTGTTCCTATTTCTAATGGTTTTATGGGTAGATTGGTCAAGAGGGTATGAGTAAACAGGATCCAGCACAAATTGAGAAATTGGATCCAAAATTGGCTTGGTGGCAGGCAGTAGAGAATGATTGCCAAAGGTTGTTTTTATGATTGGAACCTGTTTCCAGTGGGTGTTCCACAGGCATCACTGCTAGGTCCCTTGCTGTTTGTAGTGTACATTAATGACCTGGTCATGAGTGTGGGCATATAATCAGTAAATTTGCATTTAACATGAAATTTGCTGGTGTGGTAAATAATGAGGAGGAAAGATGATATAGACAGGATGGTCAGATGAACATAACGGTGGCAAATGAAATTAACCCTGAAAAGTGAGAGATGGTGCACTTTGGGAGGACTAACAAGGCAAGACAATACACAATGAACTGTAGGATGCTAAGGAATCTTGGTGTTCATGTCTAAATGTCCCTAAATGCAGCAGGACAGGTAGATAAATTGGTTAAGAAGGCACATGAGACATTTGCCTTTATTAACCAAGGCAGAGAATATAAGAGCAGGGAGATTATGATGGAGCTGTATGAAAGGCTTGTGAGGCCACATCTAGAGTACTGTGTGCAATTCTGATCACTACATTATTGGAAGGATGTGATTGCGGTGGAGAAGGTGCAGCGGAAATTCACCAGAATGTTGATTGGTTTGAGCTGGTTAGGCTGGGGTTGTTCTGCTTAGAGCAGAGAAGGTTGAGAGGGAACCTGATTGAGCTGTACAAAGTTATGAGGGACATAGATAGGGTGGATAGGAAGAACTTTTCTCAATAGTAAGGGGTCAATAACCTGAGAGCATAAGTTAAGGCAAGAGCAGGAGATTTAGATGGGTTTTGAGGAAAACATCTTTTCATTGAGAAGGCGGTGGGAATCTGAACCTCACTGCCTGAAAGCATGATGGAGGCAGAAACTCTAACAACATTTAAGAAGCGTTTAGACGAGCAGTTCAAACGCTATAGTCTACAAGGCCAAGTGCTGGAAAATAGGATAAGAATAGATTGGTGCTGGATGGCCAGCTGAAGGATCTTATTTTGTGCTATAAAACTCAATGGCCAAAATTCTCTGCCATTCATGCCAGTTGGATTCTCTGGTCTCGCTGCAGTGAATGGAGATTTGGCTAAGCATCAAATTGTCTGTCATGACTCTACGATAACACATTTCTGCCCAATCTCACTCTGGTGAATCTATTCTTCCCTCTCTCCGAGGCCAGTACCAAGGCACAGTGGCGCAGTGATTAGCACTGCTGCCTCAAAGCATCAGGGACCCTGGTTTGATTCTAGCTTGAGTCACTGTCTCTACAGAGTTTGCATGATCTCCACGTGTCTGCATGCTTTTCTTCGGGTGCTCCAGTTTCCTCCCACAGTCCGAAAGACATGTTAGTTAGGTGCATTGGCCATGCTAAATTGACACTCAGTATACCTGAACAGGTGCTGTAGTGTGGTGACTAGATTTTCACAGTAACATTTTCACATTGCACCTCCTGCG